>CM040127.1:197171124-197702545 GCA_022559845.1 Amorphophallus konjac | reverse complement strand
GCGGCTAAGAACGGTCTCCGAGCAACTCACAAAACACCGGGAGACGGCGGGCGCGGCTCACCTGAAAAGAGAAGGGTGAGTCACAGCCAGACTCAGTAGGGGTCACACGGATCCCTACCTCGCACTAAACAAGCATACATGCATAATTAAAGACAATTAGAGCATGCATTTAAATGAATTAACAGGCATTGGCATGAATAAACTAGTCACAGTAAAGCTGTAAACTCTAACTAAACAGGTATAACAGCTAATACATGCCAACGATAAATAAATGCAAGCGACAGAAACTAAATCTACCAGTAGAATATGCCTTAACTAATCCAAGCAGCAGGGAGTAGAACAACCACTGGGAGCAGAAACCAGATGCGTCCACTGACGACTTATACTGCGTCTCAAGCACTCGCAGTCGACAACACGACAAGCTGAGCGCGTAAACAGTACGAAACCAAGTGACTAGTCAGAGTGACACCCGTCAGTGTCAGTCCACAGCCTCTGACCACGTGTGCACACACTGACTCTTGCCTGAGCCAGGCCCTCTAGCTATTTTCTCCCTCGGTAGGACGCTACCGTTGGCCGGGAGCCCATGGAACTAGCTTACAAACTGTGTACGGGAACACCCCTCCGCTATCCCCAAGCGGGTCGGTACTCAACAGACCTTAGGGCAACAACAGTGGCTCCATTGCAAGGAAAGAAAAGCTACTATATTGGGATCACAAACATGCCATTATATAATAAGATAACATAAGCATGGCATATAAACATTCTGGAATGCATAAAGAATAAGCCGGTGCTTTTTGAAATCAACAGGCGTGTGGGCGGTCTGCAGCCCACACGTTACAAGGGTGTAACGGTCGGGGACTGACGCGTTATATCAAGAATGACGCGTCCGCCCATATCCGTCACATCCACCGGAGTTCCAGCCTAAACCAGTCAAAGGGGCATGTAACGGTCAGCGGCCACGCTGTTACTGTACGTAACGGTCTGGGCGCAGCGCGTTACATCAATTGTAACGCACTGGTCCAAGGCCGTTACATCCACCCGAGGCCAAAACCAACACACAGCGTTCCAAAATCATTTGCAGGTGATATGACGCACTCGCCAAGGCGCGTCAGGGGACCCTGACGGCCGGCCGACTGACCGTTAGGTTAACCGCCTCACCCGGTCAACGCAAATCAACGGACGAGTAACGGATGGGATCCCCACCGTTACTCTCAATGTAACGCCCCGTCAACAGGCCGTTACATTGATATAACATGTCCTCCAAAGACCGTTAGGCGTGTGACGGTTCCTGGAAGGACCGTCACACCACCTGGGTCACAGACGGGTTAGGTTTGAAAACCGGTTCCCTCTCGGATGATAGAAATCGTCGGGTAACGTCGAAAAAAACATGTTTCCTGTCAAACCACAAGTCCTAAAGAACAATATACCAACTAAAAACATCACATGCAAGGCCTACAATAGCTTAAACATGAAGATCAAAGCTTAGGCATTAACAATGGAAAATAACCAATATGCATGCCACGGGGTTTCAAACATGAAAACATGCTATAGGAAATGATCCTAGCAAGTTCAGGATTCCATCCCCCTACCTCGTTCAATCCGAAACGGCCGGAAAAGCCGCATGCAAGGAGGAGGGTTCACCGGGACTTCACACACCGTCCCACTCCCACGATCACCGAACCACTCCAAGATGGGTACCGACGCGTTCCTCTCGACGCGAGGAATCCACCGACGCCAACCACGCCTCAATCCGCCGTCGATACACCTACAACCCCAGGAGAGGGGAAGAGACGATCGCGGAGGAGAGAGAAAGAGGGGGTGAGAATGAGATCGACGAGGGAGAGAGAGGGGTTGAGGGTTAAGGGAAAAAAAATAAAATTGATATATATAATAATTATATTATTGATGTGACACAACCTTGGACTTAAGCAAGCAAGCACATTCGCAATCTAAATGGGCCAATTTGGGCCGCCGCTCTCTCGTCGCTCACCCAAGCCCGGGGTAACTTGGCAATGCCAAGGTGAAGATGTGGGGTTGGGCCCTTGCTGGTAGAGGGCTAGCAAGGCCAAGGCTTGATTCCCAAAAGGATGTGGAACCCAATTCAATGGGGCCGTCAAAGTGCCAAGGGCACCGGTTTCACTCTTCCCACGGTGATCACTCAAGGCAACGGGGCTTGAGGATCGGGCTCTCTCTCGCACAACCAGCGGAGCTAAGAAATAAACATTGAAAGACAAGCACAATGAGCAAGGGTTTAGAGCACTTACTCGACCGGTTTGAAGAAACCGGTCCCGCTCGGAGACGAGGGCGAGCGGGGAGGCGGTGGATCCCCACACGCCGCGGCGGTGAAGCTTGACCTGCTCAAACCAATTACAACACTACGCCTCTCGCAGGAGGGGGATCTTGGGGTGGGGGTTAAATGATTACAATCAAAACTACCTTCATACAGGGAGGGGCCTTCAGCCGGCCAAGCGGGGAGGGGAAAACTAAGTCGAAGATAGTGAAGCAATGAAGATGCCGAATCTGTCTCCTTCAGCTAAAGGGGATAGAAAGTCGGTGCCGGAACTATAAATCTGCTTCTGGAATTTCTCCGGGGACGAGACCAGTGGGGAACTCTTCGTTACAGGAGCTGGGATGCTTCAGAATTTTGTTAATTTCTCTGGGGTCGCTACCGGTCGGGGCGGGAGCTCGAACAGGGACTCTGATTCTCGGACTAGCAGTAGCAGATCACCAACAGTGGGAAGAAGAGGCTGTCCCGGCCGCTCCTGAACTCCGAATTAGGTGCCGTCAGTGCCGTTAGAACCGTGGGTAAGTCCTCTTTGCAGCAAAAGAAACGGGGATGCCAGAGATGCCGGAGACGAACTATAGAACCATAAGAATGAGGAGGGGTCGGTGCAGACTGTGGAAGACAGAGTCGCGCGACCGTGGAAGAAAATTGGTAACTTCTGTTCCCGGATGTTGAATGGACTTCCGCTTCTTGTTTCTGAAAGTAGACAGGCCGAGGAAGAACTTTTCAGAAGACCATGTGGCCTGATTCCTTCGGGGCTCGTTGTGATGAAGCTTTTCCTCCGGTTCTAAAACTCTGCAGTGGCTGACCTACGCAGTCGGGGAAGAACGGGGTTCATGGGCAGCACCGAGCTCCGATGAGGACGAAACCACTTCCGTTACGAAGAGGATAGGCAGACGCTTCCGTGGATGCCTCTTGAGCCTTCAGATTCTCTGGGATGTGGTCTGGGTCGCCTCTGGAAACTGCTACTCTTCTGCTGCCAGCGAACTGAAAACTGAAGGTTGAAGATGGTGGGGGGAAATGGGGTATATGGGAGGGGAAATGGAAGTGGATGAGTGTGGGGAGAGCCCTGGCTGTGAGGGGGTCTAGGAGGGAGTGTTCCAAGGTGTGGATGAGGGAGAATGGAGTCTAGAAGGTGGTGTTTGCAGTGGGTGAGAGGGGAGCTACGAATTTGGGATGGGTGGGGAAGAGAGAAGGAGAGATCTTTCTCCAAAATTTGAAAATGGACTAATGTGGTTAATGGGGCTTTGGGGATGGGAAGAGTTGTGTTGGGGAAGGGAAGGGGTGCTTGGGGTAGTGGGAATGGTGCTTGGGGAAGTGGGTGGGGTAGTTGGGGGTTGGGAGGTGGAGCTAGGATTGGTGGAAGCTCTCTTGGGACTAGGGGGTGGAGTAATGGGGTGTGTGGGGAAGGGGAGTGGCCTTTAATGGGGGTAGGTGGGAGAGTGGTGGTTGGGAAGGGAGGAGAGAGAAGAAAATTCGAATTTGGATGTTGAGGAGAGAGAAAGTGGAGTGAAAAAGAGAGATTAAGAGAGGGAAGGGTGGGGAATCTCTCCCCTAGGGTTTCTCACCCAAAAAATGGAATCTCTCCACTAGATAAGGAGTGTAAACTCTCAAAATGGCAAGTTTTTTCATTCATCGATTCATTCATTCATTACCTCCAAATGAAGGAAATGGGGCCCTATATATAGGAAACTCACATTTTACAATAAGTCCCTTACAAAAGACTCAATAACAAATAACCAAAGGGGTAGGGGGGGCTCATGGGCCAAGCCCGAAGAATTGGGCCCAATAGCACATTACACAATCTAATTACACTCAAACTTAGGAAAATAAATGCAAGACCTAGGAACATGACTCAAATAAAAGGGAAAATACATCAAATGACTCAAATAAAATTACATAGGACTCAAAATTAAATGACTAAACCATGCCGGATGCAACCGGGGCGAGGAGACGAGCTGTGAACGTGGGCATGGGAGGTGATGTCCCCATCATACTCCCGGGGTGCGGAGAACTCGACTCCGTCGAGTAAGTGTCCTTCCTTCCTTGGAGGGTGTAGTAGTGGTACTGCCCTCAAGTCTTCCGAACGAGACCGATCCATCCACCTACCGAGATAGCGCTCGTATACCTTGCTCCGAGTGGTAGTGACTTGTTCATCCAATATTTGTTCAATTTGTTCACGTTGGGCTCTCTTGGCTGGTGATCTCTCCTCACGGGTGGGTGCTCTCTCAAGGGAAGAAGTAGGCTCAATCTCCTCACTAGGTACCACCGTGGGTCCCTTATATGACACTAGGTCAGCAACATTGAATGTGGGACTTATTGCATACTCCTCAGGGAGATCTAACTCGTAGGCATTTGCACCAATGCGCCTCAATGCTTGGAAGGGACCAGCCCCACGTGGCCTCAGTTTAGAGTTGGCTCCCGGGGAGAGCCTCTCCATCCTTACCATCACAAAGTCACCCTCATGGAAGTCTCGGTGACGCCGATGAGAGTCGGCCCGCCTCTTATAAGCCTCATTCTTTTTGCTTATGTGCTTGCAAAGGCTTTCATGCAATTTCGTGAATATTGACATTCTAGGGGTGATGGGTGGACCTGGACAACCAAAAGTAGACCAATCATGCTTTGACGCTAAGAAGACTTTGATGGAATGGGGAGGACCGGGGCATCCATAGGTGATCCGGTCATGCATGGGGGTGGCAAATGCTGGGGGACCCGGACATCCATGAATACTCCTATCATGCCTACAACTCATGATGAGTGAAGGTGGACCACTACATCCAAATTTGGACCACTCATGCTTTCTACTTGACATGTGGGTGATGTGAATGAATGGACCCAACATAATGTTCATGCCAATTGTTGTAGTAAACCTAGACACATGCATGCTTTTCCCAAAGGTGACTTCCATGTGTATAGGTGTGGGACAACCCTTGAACTCCCATTGGAAAGGATCGAATGGATCTAAGAAGGTGGTCATCATGGGGTGGGGCACAACCTTATTCCCTAGGGATATGTGGCCCAAGGTCATGGCTCCCAAGGTGTAACCCGAGTCATGGATGAGGTGAGTTTGGCCCAATATGGTGGGTGAGGGTAGGAAAGGGTGGGTGGTTGGTAAGATGGTTGGGTCATATGAGTCCCTTGACTCCCATTGGAATGGATCATATGGATCATAAAATGGGTCACCTAGGGGGAGGAACTCCATGTCCTCAAGATCCTTAAAAGGTGCTAAGTCATCCTTCTCCATGATAGTTGGGCCAATGTTCTTGGCAAGTGGGTCAGCCATGAGTGGAGGGCTTGACTTTCTACCCGAGATAAGAAGCTCTAAATCGAGGAGAAGGTTGGGCTCATCGGGTGTAGGGAGGAATAGAAGGAGGTCGCTAGTGTAGCAACCAATGGTGCAAACCGAGGTGATAGACCCTATACATAGGTGTAGGAGGCTAAGGCTCCTAGGTTGTTCTACCATAGGGGTCAACATGCTAGTCATCTCTAATTGCCATGCTATGCCCTTGAGAAGATCCTCTAAGGTCTCCACTTGATAGGATGCTTGGATTGTGGTGTGATAGAAGAATAAGGGCACTAAGGGAAGGTCTTGTTCTATGGGAGGGAAAACATGGGCCCGGATCTCTCTAATTGGGCTCTCCTTTAGCCAACTAACAATGGGTTCTCCTAAGATGAGCTTGGTCCCAACTAGAGAGGGTGATGTAAGGTGAGGACCATCGTGTGATGTTTCTTTCTCAACTTGGACTTGGGTTTCCTCCAAGGTAGGGAGTGGGTTTGAGGTGTTCACCACTATTAGATCGGGTATGGGTTCTTCTTCCAAGGAGGTGAGAGGGGCTTTTGAGGGTGTGGTGATGATTGGGGCATGGTGTATCCGGGGTGGTAGGTAGTGGAAAACTTGGGTTAGGATAGGTAAGGGTAGTAGTGGAGGCTTTGGTGGGAGTTGGATTGGGGTAGGGAGAGGAAGATGGGTGGGTTGAAGGGGTTTGGGTTGATTGGTTTTGGGAGGAGTGTCCCCTTTTGGGTGTGATGGAGAGGTAGTGGTGAGGGTTACCATGGGCCTAGGTGGAGAGTTGGTCATGGGGCCCAATTGGGTATGGGGACCTATGGTTGTGGCGTGGACTTGGAGGTGGGGTGTAAATGTAGTGGTTGGGGTAGGAGAGATGGGAAGTGGTGAGGAATGGGTGATTGGGGTCTTGGATTGACTGGGTGGGGATGATGGAGTTGAAGTGCTCCTTGGACTTTGTTGATTTGAGTAGGAGGGAGAGGGTTGGAGAGTGTAGGTTTTTCTAAGCTCAGTCTTCATCTCATCCCAAGTGCTAATTGGAGCCTCCCTACGGATCTTTCTCAAACCTTCTACAACTAACCAATGAGTTTTAGCTTGTTTGGAGAGGTGTGCCTTGGCTAGCCTCATTCTTCTTCCCTCGTTCAAGGGGTAACTTTTAAAGAATTGGTCCATGAAAATCTCCCAATCTAGGTAAAGGCTTGGGCTGTTGGATCCATCAAAGGCGGGGGTTTTGATTTTCAAGTGTTCTAAAATTATGGTTTCTAGATTTCCCCAAAGGTCACTCTCATTCACTCTTGGTGCACGGCTATTTCCTTCAAGTCGGTCGAGTCGAGACATGATATCTTCAAGCCGATTAAGGACATTAGGTAGGGCTTCTATGACAGAGGTGTTGCTACCCACTTTGTTGGCAATGGAACTTCCATGAGGATTTGGGCTTCTTGGGAAAGTTGATGGGGATGGATATGACGGGTATGAAGTGGCCATTCTAGTGGACATGGGAGATGCAACCGAGGACTCTAAATGCATAAACATGCCCTAGGACCAACTTGTGGAGAGACAAGTTGTGAACTTGCTCTGATACCACTTGATGTGACACAACCTTGGACTTAAGCAAGCAAGCACATTCGCAATCTAAATGGGCCAATTTGGGCCGCCGCTCTCTCGTCGCTCACCCAAGCCCGGGGTAACTTGGCAATGCCAAGGTGAAGATGTGGGGTTGGGCCCTTGCTGGTAGAGGGCTAGCAAGGCCAAGGCTTGATTCCCAAAAGGATGTGGAACCCAATTCAATGGGGCCGACAAAGTGCCAAGGGCATCGGTTTCACTCTTCCCACGGTGATCACTCAAGGCAACGGGGCTTGAGGATCGGGCTCTCTCTCGCACAACCAGCGGAGCTAAGAAACAAACATTGAAAGACAAGCACAATGAGCAAGGGTTTAGAGCACTTACTCGACCGGTTTGAAGAAACCGATCCCGCTCGGAGACGAGGGCGAGCGGGGAGGCGGTGGATCCCCACACGCCGCGGCGGTGAAGCTTGACCTGCTCAAACCAATTACAACACTACGCCTCTCGCAGGAGGGGGATCTTGGGGTGGGGGTTAAATGATTACAATCAAAACTACCTCCATACAGGGAGGGGCCTTCAGCCGGCCAAGCGGGGAGGGGAAAACTAAGTCGAAGATAGTGAAGCAATGAAGATGCCGAATCTGTCTCCTTTCAGCTAAAGGGGATAGAAAGTCGGTGCCGGAACTATAAATCTGCTTCTAGAATTTCTCCGGGGACAAGACCAGTGGGGAACTCTTCGTTACAGGAGCTGGGATGCTTCAGAATTTTGTTAATTTCTCCTGGGGTCGCTACCGGTCGGGGCGGGAGCTCGAACAGGGACTCTGATTCTCGGACTAGCAGTAGCAGATCACCAACAGTGGGAAGAAGAGGCTGTCCCGGCCGCTCCTGAACTCCGAATTAGGTGCCGTCAGTGCCGTTAGAACCGTGGGTAAGTCCTCTTTGCAGCAAAAGAAACGGGGATGCCAGAGAATGCCGGAGACGAACTATAGAACCATAAGAATGAGGAGGGGTCGGTGCAGACTGTGGAAGACAGAGTCGCGCGACCGTGGAAGAAAATTGGTAACTTCTGTTCCCGGATGCTGAATGGACTTCCGCTTCTTGTTTCTGAAAGTAGACAGGCCGAGGAAGAACTTTGCAGAAGACCTTGTGGCATGATTCCTTCGGGGATCGTTGTGATGAAGCTTTTCCTCCGGTTCTGAAACTCTGCAGTGGCCGACCTGCGCAGTCGGGGAAGAACGGGGTTCATGGGCAGCACCGAGCTCCGATGAAAACGAAACCACTTCCGTTACGAAGAGGATAGGCAGACGCTTCCGTGGATGCCTCTTGAGCCTTCAGATTCTCTAGGATGTGGTCGGGGTCACCTCTGCAAACTGTTACTCTTCTGCTGCCAGCGAACTGAAAACTGAAGGTTGAAGATGGTGAGGGGAAATGGGGTATATGGGAGGGGAAATGGAAGTGGATGAGTGTGGGGAGAGCCCTGGCTATGAGGGGGTCTAGGAGGGAGTGTTCCAAGGTGTGGATGAGGGAGAATGGAGTCTAGAAGGTGGTGTTTGCAGTGGGTGAGAGGGGAGCTACGAATTTGGGATGGGTGGGGAAGAGAGAAGGAGAGATCTTTCTCCAAAATTTGAAAATGGACTAATGTGGTTAATGGGGCTTTGGGGATGGGAAGAGTTGTGTTGGGGAAGGGAAGGGGTGCTTGGGGTAGTGGGAATGGTGCTTGGGGAAGTGGGTGGGGTAGTTGGGGGTTGGGAGGTGGAGCTAGGATTGGTGGAAGCTCTCTTGGGACTAGGGGGTGGAGTAATGGGGTGTGTGGGGAAGGGGAGTGGCCTTTAATGGGGGTAGGTGGGAGAGTGGTGGTTGGGAAGGGAGGAGAGAGAAGAAAATTCGAATTTGGGTGTTGAGGAGAGAGAAAGTGGAGTGAAAAAGAGAGATTAAGAGAGGGAAGGGTGGGGAATCTCTCCCCTAGGGTTTCTCACCCAAAAAATGGAATCTCTCCACTAGATAAGGAGTGTAAACTCTCAAAATGGCAAGTTTTTTCATTCATCGATTCATTCATTCATTACCTCCAAATGAAGGAAATGGGGCCCTATATATAGGAAACCCACATTTTACAATAAGTCCCTTACAAAAGACTCAATAACAAATAACCGAAGGGGTAGGGGGGGCTCATGGGCCAAGCCCGAAGAATTGGGCCCAATAGCACATTACACAATCTAATTACACTCAAACTTAGGAAAATAAATACAAGACCTAGGAACATGACTCAAATAAAAGGGAAAATACATCAAATGACTCAAATAAAATTACATAGGACTCAAAATTAAATGACTAAACCATGCCGGATGCAACCGGGGCGAGGAGACGAGCTGTGAACGTGGGCATGGAGGTGATGTCCCCATCAATTATATATAAAAATCTTATTATTTCCCAAAAACCTCAATTAACCCCACATAAATCCAAAAAAATGCCAGAAAAATTCCTAAAAATACAGAAAAATAGCCGGAGATTCCAAAATAAATACTAGATCCAAACAACTAAGGATCCACAAGGCACGGGCGTCACAGATATAGAGTCTTAAAGGTTTTGAGCGGCATGATGTTGACGGTAGCATCGGCGTCCACCAGGATCCGGTTTACCTCATGCCCATTGATTTTCCCTCTCATGTAGAGAGGGTGGTTGTGGCACAGAGGGGAAAGCAACATGTCTTTCTCTGTGAAAGAGACGGTGGCTGTGAAGGCTTCATATGTTGTCGCCTTCATTTTCATGGCATGTGCTTCATAGGCTTCTTGTTCTTGGAGTATCTTAACAAGGGTTCCTCTCAACTCTTTACTCCAAGCAATGGCTTCCTAAATTGTAATGTCGGGGGAAAATCGCTTCATCTGGTGGAGGACCTTCTTGTCAACTCAAGCGCCAGCATCCTCCAATGATGGTAGTATGTCAGGCTGGGCCTTTTGTGGGCTGCCGTGATGCTCCCCGTCGGGGAGTTGAATTGCCTTGCCTTTGCCCCTGGGATCATGCAGACTCCGATCACCTATGGACTCCTGGAACAGGAGTGCCAATGATGGCTCTTATGGGGGTGACTGGCGGGCTGGCTCATCCTTGCCAGACAAGCCTGCTTGTCCTGCGGAAGAGGACAAAGCTGGTGTAGGGACTTGGATGCGGGCAGCGATCTCCTCCGTGCCGGAAGGATCGAAGATGCTAGGCCCTTTCCAAATATCTGCTTTTGAAATGGGGGCGGATTCCTCCCCTCAAAAAAGGATAATTCATTTCGGGTCTAAGGTAGACGGGTGGAGGGGTAGCTCGGGAATCCACCCGTGACCTCTACCGCATCCTCAGCCATGACATCAGCCGTGGCCTTTGTGTTCCGTAGCTGGTTGTAGCCTGAACATGGTAGTAGTTCCTTGTCTGGTTCGGGAGGCCACTAGCTCACCTTGCCGAGGAGCATTAATGTTGTCAGGGGGTGGGATAGCCACCATGTTGCAGGTGCAACCTCGAAGCATTGCTTCAAGCTGCTCTGTGGTGATATCCTAATCTTTGTAGAACAATGAGAGTTCTTCTGGGATGAGGAGCCTTTCACCACACTTGATCTTTTGGATCATCTCTTGGACCCAGCTTTTGAGGTGAGCTCGCTTCTGCATTTCTTCTCACGGGATGTAACTATCGAGTGGGAGAGCTCCTGTAGGACGAGGAGGGATGTATTCCTCTGAATCGTTAATAAGCCGCTATAGCCTTTGGAGAGGCTTTAGCTCGACTAGCGACTGTAAGGCGGTGGCTTGTTCATCTTGCCTCTTGAGCCATCTTTTGAGGTTCTTCCTCCGATTCCTCTCCTGTCTTTTGACGATGGCTGCCTCCAGGGGAGTAGGACGGAGAGGTTTTGGAGCCGAAGTTGACAAACCCCCGTGAGTGTATCTCCGAACTGGTGTCTTGGAAAAGTGAGATCGTCGACTTTTCTTTGCCTGGATTTCAAGCCAAGCACCTTCCGCTTGTTGTATTTGGAAGGTGGCATTGATCGCCTGCTCGATGACCTTGGGTGGTAGCTCCTGGTATGCTGGGATACTGGGACTGGCATCCGAAGACGTATGCATTGTTCGATGCCTTACCCACGGTGATGAAGGGGGTAGCCTTTGATAAGTTGGTATGTTGTGGACGACATCTGAAGACGTATGCACAGTTTGATGCCTTACCCGCGGTGGCAAAGGAAGTCTGTGGTGAGCTGGTATATTGGGGCTGGCATCCAACGACGTATGCACAGTTTGATGCCTTACCTGTGGTGGCGAATACCTTTGCTGAGATGTAGACTGGGAGACTCGCATGGAGTCTTGCTCCTTAGCCTTGCCTTTACTACCCGGCTTAGAGCAAGATCTGGTGGCAGCTGAAGGTGTAGCGGGGCATCGCCACTCCTGGCAGTCATTCTGACCTTGTGCATTTGCTGGGCCTTGTAGTGAAGAATCAGGCTTATTGGCCATAGTCGCTGAAGACTCCAAAGGTGTCTCCTTCATGTGCCGTACTGGACTGCGGGGCATTCGAAGAGGACCCGAAGGCTCGCCGGTTGAAGAGACATGACATGGTCGCACCACGGTCTCACCCTGCTTTTGCTTCCCTTTTCCATCCCCCAGTGTAGGAGGTGGACACGAAGCACAAGAGTGGTGAGAGGAGCTGGAAGCATCCCTCGTCGTGTCGCTTACCAGGGCATCTTCTCGGTTGAGGAGGACCCGGAGTAGCCTGGTGGTATCCTCCTTGGAGAATGGAAGAGACTCCAGCTCATGCCAAGGCCGCCATTGTGAGGCTAAAGTGGTAGGAACTGGCTGACTGGTAGTCGGTATCTGGGCGTCTGCAGGAGTTGGGGTGGCAAGAGGATGGATGACGTTGACCAAGAAATTCCTCAGTTCAGTCTCCTGACCGGTGTCCCACCTTCTACGGCTTCGTAATTACTTGAGAGCTTCTCGATTATCAGTTCGAAACTCGAGCCATTCCGGGGTATGCCGATAAGGCAGCTCGTGCCCATTCACTTGAAGCGATTCTGGATGGTCTGGTGCGCTTCTGGCAATGCTTAGGGTCTTTGTGACTGCTTCTCGAAGCCTCAGGGTTGCCATAGAGTTTCCCTCGGCATCGATCTGCTCCCATTGGATCTATTCTTGGATTAAGTGTTGAACTTCCTCATAGGATTCGATCGCCTGGTAGATTTTGGCAAGAAAAGGGCAATATTCGGGATGACTAAAGTCCCATTGGGTGTAATCTTCTGGTGACTCACGTGTCATGATTTTCCCCCTCTCAACGAGGACGTCGAAGAGCAATTTGGTCCTTTCTTTTGGAAAGGAGAGAGGTGTGCGGTCATGCCAGGGCCTCCACCCAGGATACCATAGTGAATGCTCATCTTGGCTGGTACTGGGCTCCCCTGTCTCGACGTCAGAGAGGGAGAAGGTGGCCATCATGTGAATCACACTAGTAGTGTAGTGAATCACACGTGGGGCCTTAGCGGGTCTGGACCACGCATGTGGTTGTGGGGGATCGACAAGACCGCACTTCATTTGGATGAGACCATCTTGGATCAACTTCTGTGCCTGAGTCTTGAAGACATAGCAATATTTATGTGGATGACCCAACATGCAATGATATGGGCAATAGGGTCATCGGCTTTCTAGGCCTAATCCGACTTATAGACTTCTGGTAGCTTGATGATTTTTTGAGCCATGTAGAGGTTGAAGAGCATCTTCATGTGTTCCTTCATGAAGGAGAAGGGCATGTTCATGCGCTCAGAAAAGGAAGGGGTGGTTGGCTTCTTGTCGGAGCCGCTTGACTTGCCCTCCTTGCTGGCTTTGGTGGTGGAAGTGAACTCGATGATGTTCACCTCCTTGCCGGGCTAGCGCTCTCACGTCTGCTTGCCTTTAGCTGAAGTGTATCTCAGGGTGTTGGTGAAGAACATCTCTATTTCGGCAACTGTCGAGTTAAGCTGGTCGAAGCCTTTGATATTAGTGACAAGATGCTTTTCGCTAACCTCGGCTGCCAGGCCTTTACGGCATATGGTAATGGCATCTTCCTGGGCTGGCAGGTTGATACACCTCATGTTGAGGTCTCACCATCTTTTGATGAAGTCGAGGGCACTCTCACCCTTCTTTTTTCGGAGAGAGCAAGCTCGGCTAAGAAGATCTTGCGCTTGGTCGTCTGGAAGCGATCGAGGAATTTCTTCCGGAGATCTGCCCAGTCGACTACCGAGTTGGGCTTCAGGCGAGAGTACCATTGGAAGGTTGTTCCCGTAAGTGAGGTGGGGACGTAGCGGAGGAGGTATGACTCATCCAACGCTAGCTCGTCCAAAGGCGTAATGTAGTAGGCCAAGTGCTCATGTGGAGACCCTTGTCCATTGAACTTCTGCAACTTCGGGGGCTTGGTGTACTCCGGAGGGAGTTTTTCAAGCTGGTGATGTAGTGAGTAGGGGGCGCTATAGAGGTCTATAGTGGCAACCCCTTCCCCATATTGGGCGAGCTTTGTCTCAACGATCCACTCAATCATCTGCCATTGGGCCATAAGGTTTTCTGGCACTGGCATATTGAAGGCTCGTGGATGAGCTTCCACTAAAGGTATGCCGAACCTTACTGCTGTCAGGGTCCGAGCGGCTACTGCTGAGGCGTTGGCACCATTTTGCCCGACTGGTAGTGCTGGTGCTTTGGCCAAAGGCCTAGCAGGTTGCTGAGGGTGAAGGTCTCGATCCTGAAGAAGATCTTGCAGGAGGGCCTTCAAGTGCTGGTTCTCCTTCATGAGAGTCTCAAGAGTCACCTCTTGAACCTCATTTATTAGAGGATCATTGTTGATTGGGTCTGCATTGACGGGAGTGCCACGGTGCTCAACTGGAACTTCTTCAGCGCGTTCTGATGTCTGCGGTCCAGCAGAAGTGCCGATGTGTCCCAGCAGTGCCGGGGGTTGAGTTTGATGGCGAGGCCTCCTTGTTGACACCCGTTTTTCTGCCGATAAGTTGAGTCATTTCTCTTACCATCATTTGTTGATGCCTCAAGTTGTCCATTGCTTAGTGGGCTATTTTCAGGCAGCTTATTGGGCCTATTTTATGGATACCTCCTTCCCCAACTCGGTCTGCTTCAATTCAGGGCTTAATGAGCCTTGATTTTGCTTGATTTATCACGTTTTATTAATCCAACCATTGCGCAGCCTGTCGCGTGACCGTTCCGTCAATGAGCGGTTGACAATGGACCATTTGTCTATTTTTTGGATATTAAGGTAATTTTTCTGAATTTCCACCGATGAAGCTTTTGCACGGTTTATAGGTAGCCGTCCATACCCATTGAACGGTAGTCCTATGACCGTCTAGTTCTCAGAATCCCAAAGTCGTTGGTTATTCGGATAATTATCTAATTATATGGTTTTATCTGATTTACCATCGACAGGCATTGGACGGCTGATGTTTGACCGTTCAATGAGTTGAGTGGTCCATTAAGAACCGCCCAATTCATGAGAGTCCAATGGAAAAAACTTCGGTCAGTTCGATGGATATTTGGATAATATTTCTCATTTATTTAATTTCCACCGACAGGTTAGACGGTCTGGAAACAGACCGCTCAATGGACTGGGCGGTCTATCGTGTGGCCACGCAATGGTCCGATTGCTGAAAGATTAAAGGTTTTTCTGTCACTATCCGTGGTTTTATCCTTAACTTGTTCCAACCATTTCTCCGTGGTTTCTCAACCAAATGAGGTGTCATTTCGACTGGTTGGAAGATAATTATATTATCTACATATTTTCTTTTAATATCTCGAGCTGATATTCATTGGGAACCCTAATTTCGAGGCTAGCTTCTTAGGCTCTATAATTAGACCCTAAGGGCAAGCTTTGAAGGGGGGGGAGATTTTGGGTCGACGGCGAAGTTCTACCGGAATGTTGAGCTACCCATGACAGGGAGGGAGGCGTTCTACATCTGCATAGGCCTCCGGTTCAGGGAGTACACCGTTTGTTTGAGTCATTAGTTCACTAGTCCCCCCGTTTGTTCTCTCATTGCATGCATCGTTCTCTTTTCCTCCATCTATTTTTTGTTCATTGTCTCATCACATCACACACATCCTCCCACGTTTTTGGTGCCCCTAGGGGTTTAAAACCCCCCAGGCATTCCCCATTCCATTTAGTTATGTTCATTTCTTTCCGTTCTAGCACTTACTACACATTGCAGTTCTGATATTAGGTTCTTTTTTTTTGTTCTACACTCTGCTTAGCAGGTCAGCATCATCGCAACACGAGGCCCACTCCTCCTGGCCGGCCGGGAAGGGTGGAGGTAGAGGCCCCACGTTTTGGAAGTTGGTGGTACAGAGCGGTCTTCAATTGTCCGTTTGAGCGACAGGGCGGCCGTCCATCGACCGTCCCATTCTGTTAAGCGGTGGATACCGAACCGTTCTATCATCCGACTGTTCTTCATCCCGCGTTCGTCCCAGCGCTGTCGAGCGGTCTGTCGAACGACCGCTCATCATAAGGGCGGTTCATCAGGAGCCACACATTACTGCAGTGCTATTCTAGGCGAGTGTCTCCCCTTTCTTTCTAAGGTACGGTGTACTGGCTTACATTCGGCACCTTGGTGGCGATCACACACATTCCACATCCTTCCCCCTGTTATTTGAGCATCGTTTCATTCTTTACATTAGCATAGTAAAGAAGGGGTTGGAAGGATAATCAAAAAGGGAAGAGAAGGAAAAACATGTCAACACCCTCTTTTTTGGTGATCACGGTGGGACCCCTAGCACCCATCGTGTTAACGTTTTGCTGACCTCGTTGTGTGTTTTTGTTAGTGTCTTTCTTTGATTTTTCCAGGTTGTTCTTTGGCCCATCTCACGTTTCTGTCCTCGGGAGTTGAAGCGGTCTTCTAAGAGCCGCCTGCTTGTTAGAACGGCTCAGAATTGGCCGTCCCGTCATCGTTTTGGAGCTCCTATCGTGCCAGCCACCTGTGAGCGACGTCACGCGGTTCGGGGTGCGAAGAGGATGCGGAGCGCGCGGGCTCCTTCTTTTTGTTTGCTACAACACAGAAATAAGAGAAAAGAGAAGGGGCCACCA
Source organism: Amorphophallus konjac (assembly GCA_022559845.1). NCBI lineage: Eukaryota > Viridiplantae > Streptophyta > Magnoliopsida > Alismatales > Araceae > Amorphophallus > Amorphophallus konjac. The sequence goes on along the minus strand of CM040127.1, from coordinate 197,686,374 downwards.
TGGGAGATTGCTCCGGTGGGGCGAGCGGGACAAATGTGATATAGCAAGATATGGGGGTTAAACGGCCATAGCGGGAAGTGACTCGCCACGGCCTCGGGGGGACGGGAATGGTGCAGAAATTAAATAGCAAGAATTGAAACGGCCATTAGGGAAGTGACTCGGCGCGGCCTCGAGAATATGAGCAGATAAAAATATAACAGAATATAAGAAGAATATAAAGAGCGGGAATTTAAACGGCCATTGGGGAAGTGACTCGCCGCGGCCTCGAGAACATGAATAGATAAGAATATAACATATAAGAACGGAAATTTAAACGGTCATTGGGGAAGTGACTCGCCGCGGCCTCGAGAACATGAATAGATAAGAATATAACATATAAGGACGGGAATTGAAACGGCCATTGGGGAAGTGACTCGCCGCGGCCTCGAGAACAAGATGTAATCGCGAGGGGCCGAAAGACCCCAAAATAAAGAAAGTGATCGCGCCTACCTCAAGAGTGGGAGATGGTGGGTTGCTTCTTCTTCCCCTTTCGGCCGGCCGACGGAGAGGGCTTTCCTTGGGTACCCTTGTAAAACAACGACAAACAAGTAACAAGTGGATTAGAAAGATGAAGGTGTAGTATTCAAATCCTTGCGATAAAAATAACGAAATGATGGTAAGACGCACACCTAGTTGGTGTTATCTTTTAAACCCCTCTCGGACTCGAGTAGGAGGAAAATGAGATGATGGATGCAAGAAGTATATAAGAAGAGGCGCCCTTATGAAGGGGGGTAGATGATGCGAGATGATGAATGCAAAAGAACTAAGAAGAAAAGGAAAGGATTGGCTTATTGGATGTGCCGATGGTGAAATCCAGGGGAGCTCCGGCAGCGTAAGGATGGCGTGGAAGCGCGGTGGATGAAGACGACCTTCCTCTCGCGAGCGTGGGCACCCGAGAAGCCGGCAAAACCTCCACCTACAAAAGACCCCACGGGTTAGAAAATGACTCCGGTAGCCTCTGGGCTCCGGCAGCCTATCGGATCTCTTCGAAGCTCCCCCAGAACTGAGGGGGTGGGCCTCTATTTATAGGGCTCCGGAGGGTGGAGGCGTCTAGGACCCTCGACACCTCCATCAGGGCCGAACTAATATTTTATTCTATTTTTATTAATTTTTTTGGAATATTTTTTTGGAGGCGTCCAGGGCCCCGGATGCCTCCAACAGGTCCACCGAAAACCGACGACGGTCGCACGCGGTTTGGCACAACGCGTGGTTTTGTGAGCGACGTCTCGTGATTCAGAAATGGGCGCGTCCAGGTGGCTAGACGTCTCTATAATTTGGATTTTTTCACACACGACAAACCGTCGTTCGGTGGGCGGCGCCCGTGAGGGAGTTGATGGAGGCGTCAAGGGGCCTGGACGCCTCCAAAAATATTTTATTTTTATTTTTTGTCTTTTATGCCAAGGCTGGCATTTTAATTTTTTATGTTTGTTTTTATGCAGGCGTCCAGCGGCCTGTACGCCTCCATTAATATGTATTTTATTATTATTATTTTTTGTCTTTTATGCCAACTGGCACTTTACACATTTTTTATATTTATTTTTATGGAGGCGTCCAGATGCCTGGACGCCTCCATTAATATATATTTTTTATTTATTTTTGGGCTTTGAAAAAACAAAAATAAAAATAAAATAAATTTAACGAATGGGGGCGTCCAGGGGCCTGGACGCCCCCATTAAGACCCACCCGGGTCCTCAGTCGGCTGCTGCCCGGCAGACACCCTTCTTGGTTCTGGAACTCCTGACGCGTCTAACTGGTGTTGATGCCGTCCGAATGCCGTGACGAGACGATTCCGGATGCCGAAAAGGGCGGAAGAAGACTCAAGAAAAGGAAGCACTCAAGTGAGTTAAAATGCGTAAGCCGTCGCGGGGCGTTGCATAGTAATATGAGACTTTCTCAGGAGACGTCAAGAATGGGGTGTCTACAGCTGCCCCGCCTTGGCGTCTGCTTTGCAAGGGAGCGACACGTAGTGGAATGGTATCGAAGTGGAGTGAAATGAAGTGGGAGCGGACTGATAAGTTGATGCCAAGGTGTGATGAGACATGCTTTTGATGTTAATGTTTGGAATCTTTCCTGAAGTTTCAATGAGGCGACCTTGAAGAAGGTCTTTCAAATATTGACGATTGCTTGGACGAAGATCAAATAAGGGAGGGTGAGATGTGCGCTCAGGCACGAAAAGGAGACCAACTTCTCGGTGTGGAAGTACCTGGGTCATAAACCGGAGGTTTCACCTTTGGGGAGCGGTTACCAGCCAATGTGGAAGTGCTGCGGCCAAGGTGGGTCAAGCAAGGTAAAAAGGAATATCTGAGGGTCTGTCCAAACAAGGGTCTTTTTTGGAAGAGTAGCGTAGAGCCGTTTCATGGAAACTCAGTATTTCATTCGGAGTGGAATATCTCATATTTATAGGAATTGAAGCACAACAGCCTTCGCAATCGAATCACTTGAATGATCTTCCGCAATAAATCAAAAACCTATATGAATGCATGCTGGGTTAAAATAAAAATTTAAAACAAACTAAAATAGAAAATAGCCAAGGATAATATTGTCAACTTGTTAAGAACGGGTCAGGATACCGATCCGGTGAGCCGACACTGAGCTGGGGCCCATTTATCCTCGCACCAACTCACTGAATGGAACCGTCGTCCCCATGCTACCACAAGTTAACGGCCTATCCGTACAACCCAAATTCTTCCGGGATCATCACTGTTTTTGTTGAAGGGGAACTCAAATCCCAGATTTGTTTGGGTCGCAAGGTCTTTGACATGTTCTAGTAGCGTAGGTATCGTATACTATGATGCATGACATGGTGGGACCAACCATTGAAAGGTGGGACAGGAGACTGGACAAAGACGTCCGTTAGTAAAACCTACACAGACTAGCAAAGGTTAGCAACATCAAAAAGTAGCAGAATCACAGCAGAATCGCACCACAGTACAAAGGAGATCCAGACAAAATCTTGACAATGACCACTGATGTGACATGTTCCGTCCTGTAGTGATCTTCTCTTCCTATAAGAACTCCCCTTAGGCTAGGTCATTCAAATGCACTAAGGTGGGTTTTGGAAGCTCAGGAGAGGAAAGAGAGGAGAATCTAGAGATTTTCAGGATGGAAGGAGAGTCTTCCCGCGTTATGAAGAGGAGCAGGCCTAGCAGCGAGATCAGGCGACTCTCCGACCTCGAGGGTCATTTGAGTGGGACGATCATGTCGCATATGGTAAGCTGATTCATTTCAAATTTCTCCACGTGAACCTTCTTCTTACTACCTTCCTTTCTTCTTCTTTCTTTTCTCTTCCAGCCATATCCGCTCTTCCCAGGCCCGAGGAAGTTTTCCAAACTGCCATGGCTTTCAAAGCTAACTTCCAACATCTCCATCGGCATGAGGGCCATACTCTCGAAGTGGCATCTGCAGGGGCTCCTTATTCACGCCAAACACTATGAGAAGATTCGTATGGACTGGGCGGCTATGGGCGCACTAGTGGAGATCTGACATCCCCAGACCCATACTTTTATCTTCCCGACCTTCAAGGTGACCATCCTCCTCGAGGAGGTGGAACTTCTGCTCGGATTGAAGAAATTCAAGAGTGACGGGAAGGTGAAGCCTATGCGGATGCTGACACGGGTGACTTCCGAAAGCATTCTTGGAAGCTTCATGCCGGCCGACACAGCCAGAAAGGTCCGTACTCAAAAGGGGATCGATCTCCAAAAGCTTGCGGAGTGGGTCATGGACGCCCTGAGAGGGTCACCAGACGATGACTATTTGGAGGGAATCATGAAGGGGTTCACCATTTGTCTGGCGGGTGCTCTCTTGTTTCCTTATACTGACAACATGGTGGAGGAAGACTAACTGAGTGCTATCTGCGGGATCTGGCGTGGAAAAAGGGTGGGACCCGCTGTCCTCGCCTACCTGTATAGTGGCCTTACTACCTCAAGCATGGGTAAGCCTCCTTTTGGTTGCACACTTGTCCAGAATTGCTGGCTTGATTTGCACTTCAAATTCGACAACCGCGAGGGAATGCCAACTGCTTCGAAGCTCTTCCAACAAAGCCCTCTTCATCACATAGCCGACGTGTTAGGCTTCGGTGGTACTGTAGTGAACCGCGTTCCGTGGCTGAAGAAACGCGAAGACTGGCGGTCTCACTTCCGCACTGTGACACAAGGCTTCTTTACTTGCGCACCGGCATGTTTGCTTTCGCTAGATCTTCTCAAGAGGCCTTCTCCCGAAGTTGATCTTCAACTGATCGGTGCGACCGAGTTCGTCCTTTATAATGCGCATCGGTGCGGCCTCCAGATTGGCATCCCACGCCATTCGTTCCCGCTACTGACTGGCATTGTCCCTTTGAAGAAGAGGGAGTTGGGCACTGAAGCGGATGCGAAGGAAGCGAAAGCTGTCAAAGCTCCCTGGAAGACAAGTGTTGCGGGAAAGGCCATAGCGTACGTGGGGGAAGAGTGTGAGCTGTGGAGGGCTTATGTAACCGAACTGGGGAGGTTAAGGCCTAAGGCGCCTAAGCCCCTGATGTAGCTCATTCTGCTTTTTTGATGGAATAAAACCTGGCATGGATGTTTTGGGACCCCCGTCCCCTTAATTATTATTATTATTTTTGTAGTTTTTCTTTTTCTTTGTGTTTTTTCTTTTGTTTGGATTATATACATATTCTTATCTTTTTTTTCTTTTATTAAAAAATTTTTATTATGGGGGTGTCCAGGGAACAGGACGCCCCTAATGTTTTTTTATTTTTTTTTCATTTTTTGTTTTGGGGGCGTCCAGGGTCTTGGACGCCCCTATTTTTATTATATATTTTTTTTGGTTTTTTTGTTTTGGGGGCGTCCAGGCGCCTGGACGCCCCTAAATTTTTGAATTTGAAAAAAAATAAAGAAATAAAAAAGGTGGGGGCGTCCAGGCGCCTGGACGCCCCAATTAAAGTGGATTCTATATATATGGGGGGGCCTCACCCCCTGCTCATTTGTACTGTTCATTCTGACGACCCAGTCACCCCAGACGACCCATTCTTAGTCCCAATGGAGCGAGGAGGATCGAGCCGGGGTCCAGAGAAGCGGAAACGACGGGCTCGTCGTCCAAGGAGGCTGAGGGATGATGTCGAGGGGGCTGCTGCGGCGGAGGAGATTGCCGCGGGTGAGGAGGCTCTTCCTTTGGCCTTGGAGGCTGCAGTGGATGCTGCCGACGCGGCAGAGGACGAGCACGATCCGGTAAGCGCCTTAGACCTCCATTCTATTGGTTCACTGGGTTAAAAGGGCGGATGAGAGGCTGTGTGGAGAACGCCGGGTGTGAGGGAAGGAGGCGTCCAGGGGCCTGGACGCCTCCACATTTTCTTTTTTGTTCTTTTTTAATTTATTTATTTTCGTAAATAATAAAAAAAGAATTAAAAAAAAGGAGGTGTCCAGAGAATGGGACGCCTCCATGATAATATATATATATTTTTTATTTATTTTTGTTTTTGTTTTTGGGTTTTTCTAAAATTAAAACAAAGAAAATGTAATGGAGGCGTCCAAGGTGTTGGACGCCTCTAAAAAAAACATAAATATTTTTAAAAATAAAAATAAAATAAGATAAATAAGTAGTATATACAGTGTTATTGTTTATTACTATTCATAATGCTGATGTGTTCTTTTGTTGGTTTTGTGGTGTGTAGGGCGTGATGAAGGGCCGGATCAGCTGGTCCTTAGTGGTGGCAGCATACCGTGGGCTGCCAGACTTCCAGAGGGCACGTGTGGACGCCATGGGCTTTGGAGCTTTCCTTAGGATCGAGCCCTTCCGACTCGACCTTCCTCTAATCCAGGCATTGAGGGAGCGGTGGCACGCGCCGAGCCGAGCGTTTCTGATGCCCTGGGGGCACATGGTGCCGTCACTGGAGGACGTTGCTCGGATCACCGGGCTACGGGTGGACGGAGAGGCGGTGAGCGGGGTCACCTACCCCGACTACCGAGAGAGTGCCCTGGACCTGCTGTGGTTAGAGACGAGTGTGACTGACAGGGACAGCAGGGTAGTTGGCCGAGTGGAGATCATGGAGGTGCTCGGATTCGTTGACCCGCGCCAGTGGGTTAGCGAGACTGGAGCGGAGTTTCTGGCACGATTGGAGGGAGATGCCCGTGCAGCTTTCACCCAGGATCCGAGCGAGAGGGAGCTGGTGGATCTAGACCTCCGGAGGTTTCTTTTCTTCTTCTTGGGCCACCTTCTGCTGGGGACGAAGGGGGATGGCATCCACTTCCGTTTCCTCGGGATATTGGCGGATCTGGACAGAGTGGGACACTACGCGTGGGGAGCGGCTCTGCTTGCCCATTTGATTGCTGATCTCTCCCAGACTTCGGAGAAGGAGACGACAGTCAGCGGCTTCGCACCTTTTCTCCAGGTACACAATTTATTTATGCATTTTCACAGTTAAATATGCAATTATTGTACTAATGATGTATGATGAATGCAGGTGTGGAGCTATTACTATTTCCCGAAGGGGAGGGCTAGGCATGGGAACAGGAGGGCCGTGCCTCTGGCCAGGCGGTGGAGGCCGGTCGTGGTTGCAGCACCCCACGGCTACCAGCTGGCGTCACTTCGTCGGGAGCTGAGCGAGTATCCCGAGGCCATGGTATGATGCGTATGGTTTTTTGTGTTTTCTTATGTGACTGAATGGCAACTAATATGATGTATGTATGGTGATACAGGTGGTGTGGAGACCCTACCTGGGCATGGGCGACGCTGGCCAGCCTTGGGTTGTAGCGGGTCTTCCTCGTTTCAGGCGGGACGTGTGGGTCCATTGCCTGAACGAGATCGAGCCGCTTCGGCTGAGGCTGGTTATGAGGACGTTCGGGCTAGCCCAGGAGTGGGTTGATGTAGAAGAGCCGGCCCGCATCAGGCGGAAGACCAAGGGGAAGGTGAAGGTTGTGGATGTTGAGTTCGATGCAGTATTCAGAGGGGGGGTGAATGAATATAGCCCTTTAAAAACTTTCACCCAAATTAAAACTAGAATACTAACAAGACTTTCGCTCAATATAAAATTTCGCCCAAACTAGAACAATGATGCTAACTAGACAGATTTACCAAACCTGAAAGCTAATCAACTATTCAGTTCTACCAGTTAGCAAACACATGGAGTACCCCTATGCATTCATCTAGCGGAAGCACAAATGAACAAATCAAACCACAATGCACAAGGGGTTTTTAGGTGGTTCGGTCCTTCAGACCTACATCCACCCCACACTCAAACCGAGTGTGGCTTCCACTAGCTCACGCTAGAAACAGCAGACTCAGTCTGCAACAAACGCTGCCAAACAGCTTGACCAGGGGAACAACCTCCCCTCTTCCTCCCAACCGGAGGGAACCACTAGTGAGACCAGTCACTAGCAAACCAGAGACACAAGGTCTCTCTTCCTCCAAACCTGGAGGGAACCCCTGGACTTGAATCCACAAGCCCAGAACCGGAGACAAGTCTCCCTTCCTCCAAACCGGAGGGAATCAACAAGTAGCACCCAGCTACTTGCAACCGGAGATAGCAATCTCCCTTCTCCTGAACAAACAGGAGGAACCCACAAGTGACACCAGCCACTTGGAAACCAGAGACACACGGTCTCTCTTCCTCCACACACGGAGGGAACCACCGGACTTGCTACTCACAAGCCCAGAGCCGGAGGAACAAGCCTCCCTTCCTCCAACCCGGAGGGAAACCTAGAGACCCAAGTCTCTCTTCCTCTGAACCCCAGAGGGAAGCACAACCGGAGATAAATCTCCCTTCCTCCAACCCGGAGGGAAACAACCGATGACACCCTGTCAAAGGCAACCAGAGACGCAAGTCTCTCTTCCTCCACACGGGAGGGTACCAACCACAAGTAGCACCCAGCTACTTGCAAACCGAAGACACAAAGTCTCCCTTCTCCTGAACCCACAGGAGGAACCCCGACCTCTCTACAGAGGATCGGAAATACAGTAAATGGATAAAAACAAAAACGAAACCAGCAACAGAAGGCTGAGAAGATAAAAACAAATGTGGCTCTCGCAGGAGCTGGCTGGCCTGGATTTGATCCACGGTCCAGTAGACGAATCTTCAGGTAAGATCTTCTTTCTTCTCCACGAGCTCTCTCGCTCACTCTCTATCTTTCTTTCTCTTTCTTCTGCTCTCCTCTCACTCTCTGCTTCTTCTTCTCTTCACACTCTTCTCGAGCTCTCTACCTCTCTTCTTCTCCTTCTGCTCTTCTTCTTTCTCTTTTCTTCTTCTATCTGGATCGTGGCTCTCTGTATACGCTTTTCTTCTCGCCAACTCGATCGCCTTCATCTATGGAAGAATGCTCATATATATAGCAGCAGCAGCAGCATCAGCCACGACGTGTGACCTCCACATTTCCAGCCCTAAGAATTCGGACCACGTGGCAGTCTCTCAGCAGACTTTATTCCAGCCTCGGATCACGTGCCCTCCTTAAGCTTCACGATCAAAGCACCTGTAAAACAGGGTATCGGATAAGTCATCAGTTTAAAGAACAACTCTGTATAGACTTATCAGAAGAACAGCGTTTTAGAAGAAACCTGGACGAGGTTAGAACGAAACAACACGAGCTAACAAATAGCAACAACACGGAGACAACACGAAGACAGAATAAGGAAACGACACGAGGTACATACGAAGACAAGACAGAAACCAATCATGAAGTATGGTTTCAACAAACGAAAGACACAAGGTCTAGGAAGAACAACACGGGGTGACAGCAGAAACCGACACGAAGTGTTTGCAAACAAAGTAAGACACAAGGTCTACGTAAAGCAACACGAAGTGTGGTTAAAGCGAGAACGACACGAAGTGAAGTTATAAAACAACACGAGGTAAAAAGAAGAATGACACGAGATACATGGAGACAAAACAGAAACCAACACGAAGTGTGGTTTCAACACAAGAAAGACACAAGGTCTAGGAAGAACAAAAACGACACGAAGACACAGAAACAACAGTAACTTACACGAAGTAAGTACGACACCAAGACGAGGTTGACACGAAATGAAAACAACACGAGGTGAAGTTGACACGAAATGAAAACAACACGAAGTGAAAACAACAGTAACCGACATGAGGTGAGGTTACTAAAGCGACAACGACACGCGGTGTGGAAAACACGACACGAAGACCTGAGACGGAGAAACGACACGAAGTGTAACAGGAACGACACGAAGTAAAAACAGTGATCGACACGGGTTGAACACAACACGAAGACGAAATACAAAGAGACGACACGAAGTGAAGTTGCCACGAAGTGAAAACAACACTAAGTGAAAAAACAATAATCGACACGCGGTGAAAACAACACGAAGACGAAGTACAAAGAGACGACACGAAGTGAAGTTGACACGAAGTGAAAACAACACTAAGTGAAAAACAATAATCGACACGCGGTGAAAACAACACGAAGACGTAAACACTAAAACAACACGAAGATGAAGACAAGGGAAACGACACGAAGTCTAACCTCATACAAGCTTTCCTGTCACGCATGGAAATCAACACGAAGTGTTGTATGCTCATACAACACGAGATCTTTTCGTGTTAGTGAGGGGAAACAACACGAAAACTCAAGTACAGAAACAGCACGAAGATGATGTACAATCTGATGTACAGACATGAAGAAAAGTCCAAGGTATAGACTTGCACGAGCAAGCTACAGTGCCAAAGTATAGACTTCACGCTGTACAGACTACATGACCAGTGCATGATTGTACTTGACAATGTAAACACTTAGCCTATGCAGACCAATGTACAGATTTTGGCGAAGCAAAAGGCTGTATAGACTTGGAGACCCAAAGCCATTGTATAGACTTTGTCTAAGACAAGGCATGAGCTGACGTTGTATATACTTAGCCAATGCAAACCAGTCCGATGTATAGACTTTAAGGAAATGCATGCTACAGTGCAATGTCTAGACTTGCGATGTGTTCGCCAAATGCACACTACAGTCCAATGTATGGACTTGGACGAATGATGCATGTGCAGTGAATAGACTTAGGGCATAAACCCCACGATGCACTGTATAGACTATACATAACATAAGTCTAACATACACAATATATCAGTTGTACCAGTCACAGTCATGATGCAATCATCAAGGCACAATGTCATGAAAACACTATATCATTGCTATCATCAAAATACAATATCAATCATCAAAACCACAGCAATGAATGCTTTATGCATCAGTTTAACATGTAACAAGACTGAACATCAAATATGTTAATCTAAACTGAGCAGCAAGATGACTGAACCTTTGATTAACTCACATCAACAACCAATCATCAAAGCCATCATTAAAACCATCATCAAAACCAAAACCACATGCATGGGCACAACAATCTCCCCCTTTTTGATGATGGCAACACTTTCAATACATTGAGTCATTCTGATGATGTGAGGCATTCTGAGGTAATCTGAAGACTCAAATTATTCTCCCCCTTTGACTTCATCAAAAAGAAAAATAATTTGAGAAATTATAGCATGTATAAAAGTTCAGTCAATTTCTCCCCCTAAATAAAAGCTCCCCCTTTGAGAAGGAATATGAACAGATAACACAGGTAGAAAAGGTAGGAGGATCACTTGATAACAGCTGAATCATAGGTTCAGAAAGGAAGCATGATTATAACCAACTGTTAAAGTATAAGAATCATCAACATACAATTTTTCAAAAAATTCAGGTTTAACAGTGATAAATCTAGAGTAAAACACCTGACCCCTGAAAAAAAGAGTTTTAGATTCCATTTATAGCAATGAATCTAGGGCACATGGTATTAATAGATAAGTCTGAAATAATACCCTTTTGTGTTTAAACAAGGAAATTCAAGAGAGGCAACTTGAATATGTATTGATAAAAATAATTTTCACTCATTGACTTTTGATTTTTCGAAGGGTTACAGCAGTTTGATTTTCATTTTTTTTTTCAATTTCTGAAACTGAACTAAGTGAATAGACCTATGGCATTTATGCTGTTGACATTAGGTGTACACCTTGATAAGAGGCAGGTACCCCCAGTTACTAGGCATAAACTACAAGATCTACTTCAGATCAAGACCCACAAGGAATAGTCTTCACTTTTGACATTAAGGGTACACCTTGATTAGAGGCCAGTACCCTCAGTTACTTGGTGAGGACTCCCCCTATAGATTTGACCCTATGAACAGAGATAGTCTAAAGCACTTCATGACATGTGAGTTCTCCTGTCTCTTTGGAGGAGTTCACAGTTTCTCAGTGCAATCAGCCATTGCTCTGTCACTATGTTCAGTTCTTAACATTAATGATCTTATATACTGCTGCCCTTAATTCTTTTAGAGTGATTGATTGAAAAACATTACACACTCTTGTTCACCTGTTCTAGACATTTCCAGATTAACACATTTAGGCATTAAAAAAAAACTTTTTCTATTTTAGCCATGAGACAAAGATTAAGAGCTATAAAAGTTTTCTTTTATCTCAATTTCTGAAGTGCAGACACTTAACTCTCCAAATTATAAAGGTTAAACCTTTAGTTCTTTTCAATTTGTAAGAGTGATTCTTATAAGTGAACAATTGCAATAATCATCATTCAATGTACTAAACTAGATGCAAAGCTGTTGTTTAGTGAAAATGATGGGGAAAGGATAGCAATTGGCAATATGATCCATAGCATCTGATGACAGTGAATATGAATGAGTTGAAAGGGGACAAAGAGAAATACCAAGGATTCAATGAATTGAATAGAACTCTCAGCTCCCCCTGACACCATGATGCAAAAAAAAAAATATGCTATGCATTAGACTGTTCTACATGCAGACAAGACCCATGGTACTAGGCGGAGGACCTGGTCTCAAGGACCATCTCACACATGGTAGGAACCTCGGGCAGATTTCCCTGCCTTTTAGTAACATACCATTTGATATACCAGGGTTAACGAGGACAATGCAACATAAATCAGTCCTTCATGCATTGAACGGCATTATTAACACATGCAATGACAGTGTACACTAAATGAACCATTCACACTTAGTCCAAGTATGCATTCAAATACAAGCATGCAATGCGTTGACACAAAGCATATGTAGTGCATCAACTGAATATGCTTAGCGAAGCATTCAATTTCAGTTCAACATATAGTAAGAGAAGAGCATCAGATATATGCAAAAATGAATTCAATAGCTGAGTCTGGAATACAGACTGATCAGCTAGATATGGAGAGATCATCAACAATCAATCAAGCAAATCAACATGAAGCACACATTTTTCATGCTCACAGTTTCAGATAATGGAATTTAAAACACATTACAGAACTGACCTGAAAAGTTCAATCATGGGGTTTTCATTCTTGAGCGCCTTGGTTAACCCCCTTTTATTTCTCCCTCCAAGGCACACCTGCAAGATATTTGATCATCTTGATCCTGCAGGGACCCAAGTAGCTTTGGGTCCTGCGTTAGCCCTAACAGGTTTTCTAAACATTTTCATAGCAACATTATCATCAAATTTCATCAGTGAACAGTCATCCATAGAATGTCCAAATTTTCCACAGTATCTACATGAACTGGCTGGTTTTTGGTTCTTATGATACATGTTAACAGCAGGGTGATGTTTATAAGCATGTTCATAAGATTTTCTGTTATATGCATGAACAGTTTGATGCTTGTTCTTAACCATCCAACATTCAGCAGATTTATGGCCTGGCTTCCCACAGTTATAGCATGAAATTTTCACAAAAGGTTTTGCAGGGAATTTGACAAAATGGGGTTTAACATAGTTCTTTTGAACATACCAACAGTCCTTGACTGTATGCCCATTTTTCCCACAGTGGGAGCATGCAAAAGAATTTCTTCTATGAAAACCATTTTTACCCCAAGTAGATCTAAACCAGCACTCAGCAGCCTTGTGCCCAGGCTTATTACAGTTGAAGCACACAATGTGCTGACTAGAATTGTGTTTAGATCCATATGGATCATAAAAGTGCATGGAAGACCTGGCATGTAGTTTATTGTCTTCTTTCATGATAAAACATTCATTCATGAGATGACCATGCTTCCCACAATAATAACATGAGGCATCAGGCTTCCTAGCAACATGGTTTCTATCAAAAGAATTTCTAGAATGTAAAGTTCCACTAGCATGCTCATCCTTTAACATCAATCCACAGTCCTCCATTATGTGACCTCCTTTCCCACAATAATAACATGACCCCTTTGTAATATGAGTGTATGTGAGATCATGTGAATTGTGTGTAGCCCTTTTTATAGCAACAGGAGTGCCTTTTTCCTTTTTCTGTGAGTTTTCACCCTTTTTCTGTTTTGGAGTTTGTTCCACAGTTTTGGGTTTCACAGTGGATTTTTGTGCAGTGAATTTGAAGACAGAAGGAGCAGAGGTTATGTTCTGATTGGTGGCTTTGACAAAAACCGTAGATGTTTCATTCCCATTACTCCTTTTATTTGTCGGACTATAGCCCAGTCCCTTTCTCTCAAAGTTATCACTCTTTCCAAGAAGCTTATTCAGATTGTCCTTACCTTTGACAAATTTTGATAGAGAATTTTTCACGTCTTTAATTTCAAAATTCAAATCAGCAATTTTAGCTTCATATTTGGACAGATCTGTTTCACAGGAAATGACTTGTTGATGCAAGGCATCATTCAGACTCTTGAGTTTTTCAACTTCCTGTTTTAATTCTATTTCCTTGTCAGTTTTAGATAAGGACTTGTAAAGATCATCAACTTCTTGTTGAAGGGATGTGATAGTAAGCTCATATCCAGCTATTTTCTGTTCACTGCAACTGACATTTCCATTTAACATTAAGTTGATGGTTTTTAGACTCTCAATTTCTTGTTCAGCATTCATCAACCTATCAGAATTATCCACACTCACACACTTGCCTTTTTCCATTGTCATTAGCCTATTTGTCAGCTGTATGTTTAGGTGTTTCAACTCATTGATTTCCTCTTTCAGTTTACTGTTCTGCTCTAGGATTTCATCATCAAACACCCATTTATCTGTTGAAGACTGACATTCATAAAACATTTCTCTTAGTTCTTCAGATTGAAATTTGTCAAGATTTTTCTGAATCTCTGAATTCATTGTTCTTTCAGCCTCCAATTTCTCAGAGATTAAACCATTTTCTTTTTCAAGGTTTATTGATTTATGTTCAAATTCTTTGGATTGGTTTTTGAGCTTTTCATTTTCAGATTTCAATTCTTTCAATTCAGAATTGATACATTCTAAATCTCTCACCAATCTTTCATTTTGAACAACATCAATGTTATGAGTCTGAACAACGAAGCTAAGCCTTTCCTTTAGTTCAACAATTTCACAAACAAGCTTTTGACTCTCCTCTTTGTGTAGACCAATTTGTTTCATAAAAGTTTGTTTTTCAGATTTCAAATGATCTAGATCTGTAGTAATAGAGTCAAAGTCTTGTAGTTGTCTTCTTAAGATTTCATTTTCAGTTTTCAGAGTTTCAAGTTTTTCACCTCCTAGATTTTCCAGCTTCTTTTTCAGACTTTTATATTTCTTCCCTAGTTTCTTACGGGATCTTAACAGATTTGCATAGGCATCTTCCCAATCGTCTAATGAAAAATTCTCGAAAGGGTTTACCTCCTCATCATCACGTTCTTCGGATTCATCTTGATCACTACCATGGTTGCTCTCGTCAGCCATCAGACCGTTGTCGACATTTCCCTTCTGAGCAAGCTTCAGCTCATCCATAATGTCCTTGGCAGACCTGCAATCATGAGTACAAGACCATAAGGCTCTGTCAATAGCAGCTCTCATCAGGTTAAAGGCCTTCTGATTTTCTTCATATTTTGACTTGTGACTTTTAGTCCATTTGGACTTTTCCTTTGGCAATCTGTGGGGACCTTGTGAAATTAACTTCCACAGATCCGGATTAATCATTTTCACATAATTGTGAAGACTGCTAATCCATGAGTTAAAGTTAGAGCCATTGAAAATCGGTGGAGAACCCATTGAGTAAATCCGTAAACAGATTAATGAAGCAAAGGGTAGAAACAGATAAGCACAAGGGACACCAGGATCCTCTGCAGATCGTTGGATCTGAACAATCAGAGAACCGCTCTGATACCAATTGTTGAGTTCGATGCAGTATTCAGAGGGGGGGTGAATGAATATAGCCCTTTAAAAACTTTCACCCAAATTAAAACTAGAATACTAACAAGACTTTCGCTCAATATAAAATTTCGCCCAAACTAGAACAATGATGCTAACTAGACAGATTTACCAAACCTGAAAGCTAATCAACTATTCAGTTCTACCAGTTAGCAAACACATGGAGTACCCCTATGCATTCATCTAGCGGAAGCACAAATGAACAAAACAAACCACAATGCACAAGGGGTTTTTAGGTGGTTCGGTCCTTCAGACCTACATCCACCCCACACTCAAACCGAGTGTGGCTTCCACTAGCTCACGCTAGAAACAGCAGACTCAGTCTGCAACAAACGCTGCCAAACAGCTTGACCAGGGGAACAACCTCCCCTCTTCCTCCCAACCGGAGGGAACCACTAGTGAGACCAGTCACTAGCAAACCAGAGACACAAGGTCTCTCTTCCTCCAAACCTGGAGGGAACCCCTGGACTTGAATCCACAAGCCCAGAACCGGAGACAAGTCTCCCTTCCTCCAAACCGGAGGGAATCAACAAGTAGCACCCAGCTACTTGCAACCGGAGATAGCAATCTCCCTTCTCCTGAACAAACAGGAGGAACCCACAAGTGACACCAGCCACTTGGAAACCAGAGACACACGGTCTCTCTTCCTCCACACACGGAGGGAACCACCGGACTTGCTACTCACAAGCCCAGAGCCGGAGGAACAAGCCTCCCTTCCTCCAACCCGGAGGGAAACCTAGAGACCCAAGTCTCTCTTCCTCTGAACCCCAGAGGGAAGCACAACCGGAGATAAATCTCCCTTCCTCCAACCCGGAGGGAAACAACCGATGACACCCTGTCAAAGGCAACCAGAGACGCAAGTCTCTCTTCCTCCACACGGGAGGGTACCAACCACAAGTAGCACCCAGCTACTTGCAAACCGAAGACACAAAGTCTCCCTTCTCCTGAACCCACAGGAGGAACCCCGACCTCTCTACAGAGGATCGGAAATACAGTAAATGGATAAAAACAAAAACGAAACCAGCAACAGAAGGCTGAGAAGATAAAAACAAATGTGGCTCTCGCAGGAGCTGGCTGGCCTGGATTTGATCCACGGTCCAGTAGACGAATCTTCAGGTAAGATCTTCTTTCTTCTCCACGAGCTCTCTCGCTCACTCTCTATCTTTCTTTCTCTTTCTTCTGCTCTCCTCTCACTCTCTGCTTCTTCTTCTCTTCACACTCTTCTCGAGCTCTCTACCTCTCTTCTTCTCCTTCTGCTCTTCTTCTTTCTCTTTTCTTCTTCTATCTGGATCGTGGCTCTCTGTATACGCTTTTCTTCTCGCCAACTCGATCGCCTTCATCTATGGAAGAATGCTCATATATATAGCAGCAGCAGCAGCAGCATCAGCCACGACGTGTGACCTCCACATTTCCAGCCCTAAGAATTCGGACCACGTGGCAGTCTCTCAGCAGACTTTATTCCAGCCTCGGATCACGTGCCCTCCTTAAGCTTCACGATCAAAGCACCTGTAAAACAGGGTATCGGATAAGTCATCAGTTTAAAGAACAACTCTGTATAGACTTATCAGAAGAACAGCGTTTTAGAAGAAACCTGGACGAGGTTAGAACGAAACAACACGAGCTAACAAATAGCAACAACACGGAGACAACACGAAGACAGAATAAGGAAACGACACGAGGTACATACGAAGACAAGACAGAAACCAATCATGAAGTATGGTTTCAACAAACGAAAGACACAAGGTCTAGGAAGAACAACACGGGGTGACAGCAGAAACCGACACGAAGTGTTTGCAAACAAAGTAAGACACAAGGTCTACGTAAAGCAACACGAAGTGTGGTTAAAGCGAGAACGACACGAAGTGAAGTTATAAAACAACACGAGGTAAAAAGAAGAACGACACGAGATACATGGAGACAAAACAGAAACCAACACGAAGTGTGGTTTCAACACAAGAAAGACACAAGGTCTAGGAAGAACAAAAACGACACGAAGACACAGAAACAACAGTAACTGACACGAAGTAAGTACGACACCAAGATGAGGTTGACACGAAATGAAAACAACACGAGGTGAAGTTGACACGAAATGAAAACAACACGAAGTGAAAACAACAGTAACCGACATGAGGTGAGGTTACTAAAGCGACAACGACACGCGGTGTGGAAAACACGACACGAAGACCTGAGACGGAGAAACGACACGAAGTGTAACAGGAACGACACGAAGTAAAAACAGTGATCGACACGGGTTGAACACAACACGAAGACGAAATACAAAGAGACGACACGAAGTGAAGTTGCCACGAAGTGAAAACAACACTAAGTGAAAAAACAATAATCGACACGCGGTGAAAACAACACGAAGACGAAGTACAAAGAGACGACACGAAGTGAAGTTGACACGAAGTGAAAACAACACTAAGTGAAAAACAATAATCGACACGCGGTGAAAACAACACGAAGACGTAAACACTAAAACAACACGAAGATGAAGACAAGGGAAACGACACGAAGTCTAACCTCATACAAGCTTTCCTGTCACGCATGGAAATCAACACGAAGTGTTGTATGCTCATACAACACGAGATCTTTTCGTGTTAGTGAGGGGAAACAACACGAAAACTCAAGTACAGAAACAGCACGAAGATGATGTACAATCTGATGTACAGACATGAAGAAAAGTCCAAGGTATAGACTTGCACGAGCAAGCTACAGTGCCAAAGTATAGACTTCACGCTGTACAGACTACATGACCAGTGCATGATTGTACTTGACAATGTAAACACTTAGCCTATGCAGACCAATGTACAGATTTTGGCGAAGCAAAAGGCTGTATAGACTTGGAGACCCAAAGCCATTGTATAGACTTTGTCTAAGACAAGGCATGAGCTGACGTTGTATATACTTAGCCAATGCAAACCAGTCCGATGTATAGACTTTAAGGAAATGCATGCTACAGTGCAATGTCTAGACTTGCGATGTGTTCGCCAAATGCACACTACAGTCCAATGTATGGACTTGGACGAATGATGCATGTGCAGTGAATAGACTTAGGGCATAAACCCCACGATGCACTGTATAGACTATGCACATAACATAAGTCTAACATACACAATATATCAGTTGTACCAGTCACAGTCATGATGCAATCATCAAGGCACAATGTCATGAAAACACTATATCATTGCTATCATCAAAATACAATATCAATCATCAAAACCACAGCAATGAATGCTTTATGCATCAGTTTAACATGTAACAAGACTGAACATCAAATATGTTAATCTAAACTGAGCAGCAAGATGACTGAACCTTTGATTAACTCACATCAACAACCAATCATCAAAGCCATCATTAAAACCATCATCAAAACCAAAACCACATGCATGGGCACAACAGTGGACTGGCGTACGCGCTTCCCAGCACAGTACCAGGACTGGCAGCAGGGTGAGGTCCCAGTGGTATCCCATGTACAGGACAGTACTGATTACGTGAGACGGTACCGGGCTACGTATGGGGACCGCCTCTTCCTTGGTGGTATGGCAGGGGTAAGTGAAATGAGAATGCTTCACTCTTTTATATGTATATGCATGTAACACTAACTTATGTACAATGTAGGATGCTCGTGATAACATGATCGCCGACCTGCGGGCCCAGTTGGCGGATGCCAGGCGGTAGTTGGTGGCCATCCGACAGGAGTTGGAGATCCTGGTGAGTTTATGCGATGCATTTTTTGTGACCTGGATTTTTTTGATACTTGGCCTCTAACTGTCGTTCGCTCTGTGTTTCAGCGGGCCCACCAGACAGCGGCAGCCAGGATGGCTGGTGGAGCGGGTTCCAGTTCGCGGGGCCCTCCTCCGTAGGTTTCTGCCCTCCAGGAGCAGCTGGCGTATGCGGTGGCTCGGGCTGAGGAGGTCGAGCGTGACCGCGAGGCTCAAGTGAGCGTTTGCCTGACCTCGACTGATGCGGGACAGGACTGAAATGGGCTAAGACCTACGAATGCAACAAGTGCGGCTAGCACTCGCACGCCAAAGGTAAGCCGGGCGGCTGACCTCCGTGCCGTTCCTCCGGATGGAGGCGTCTCTCAACAAGAAATCCAAGCCCAACGACTGTCCCTATGAGGGAAGCGCGGGGATCTCAGCGACTAAGAAGCCGCCGTGCGTCTATGGGAATCTAGTCCGAGCTCGGCGCTCGACTAGGGCCACGGAATGGGTACTCTCAACTCTCAACCACGCGGTGAATAGCAAAATAGCTAGGAACTTATACACACTTCACGCGGCATGCTAGAAAGTATACTAGTAAAGCAAAATGCCAACAGTGAGGAGCGTCGCACGTACCTCCACGCCTAGGCGTGGGGAAGGAACCCCGGCCGAGATCGACAACCCCGATACACAAGGACGAACAATAGTACAACCCAACCACAAATGCTCACTCCTCGCAGGGAGATAACAGGCTACACAAAGAGATTCGGGGCTGCCGATGTACGGGCTGACGGGCAGCACTCGGTGAAGGGTTGGCCGCGAGGAGGATCCGAATAGTGGTCGGCAGATTCGCAACAATGCGTGACTCGGCGGTGAAAACTCCCACGACCTGACCCGGCGTCCGAATGAGGCGCCGTCAGCGATGGCGCGTAGCTGGGTCACGGGAGGAAGTCTCGGCCAAAGGGGGCGCGCAGATTCCGTCCGGGGAAGCCGGGGGCGCACCTGCAAGTTGTGACTGGATTCTGCTCCCAGAACTGCGCGCTCAAGCGGGAAAATTAAGAAGAATTAGATCCGAAGAGCGAACGGAGCTCCGCTTGTTGGAGGACGAAGAGGACACAGAGCAGCAGGTCCCGATCGAAGGGTTCGATCAGATCTGGTCGTGGCTGAGAGCAGTAGGCTCTGGAATCCACCGGTGGTCCTGGCGCAGGCTGGACAGGGCAGACCTGCGCGTCCTCACGGGAATGGACGCCACGAACAGCTCGGACGTCGGAACGAGGCGTGGTCGGCGGAGTTGGACAGAGGACGAAGAGAGGTACGACCGGTGAAGATCCCACATCCAAACTCGCAGACGTCCGTCCCATGGGATTTCTGCAAGGGGGCGAACAGAACCAGGTGCGGAGGGAGAGGGGGTCCTGCGCGTGCTCACGAAGAAAATCGCCACGGGTGATGCCGAACTCCGAATGAGGCGAGACCACCTCGCACGCGTCGGTGATTCGTAGTAGAATCACCCAAAGATGGGCTGGTAGCCCACAGTCGCCAAGAACAGAGGAGGACGTCGCAGCACTTGGAGACGAAATCTGGTTGCAACAAGATTGAACCTGTGAAGAGATAGAAGAGAGGGGGAACCTCGGCGTCGCACCGAGGGGATGGGGAGTCACACCCCAGGCTTGCTCCCGTCGCAGGAGCAAGGAGGAACAGAGGGGGGCGCAGCCACCTTCAAGAGCACAAGCAATTTCTTTTCCAATTTCATTCAATAATTCCAAAAGAAAAATTACAAGCCTTTATATCGGGGGGGGGGGGGGGAAGCTAGGGTTTCACCCTTGCCACATGGAGGGGGGGGGGCGCAAATGGAAGGGGGGGTGCGACCCAGCCCTTCTCCATTCAAGGGGGGGTGCGGCCATCCCTCCTCCAATCAAGGAGGGATCAAAGGGAGGGGGCGCCCAAGGGGGAAAGGGGAGGGAGATGGAATGGGGCAAGGGGGGCACCCAAAAAGGCAAGTGGAGGGGGCAAGGGGGAGAAGGTGGCGCAGCCACCCAGGATGAGGGATGAGGGATGCGCCCCAAACCCTAACCCTAAACCAACCAATTATAGGCCAAGGCCAAGCCCAATAATAAAAGAAGACAGCCCACTACTCCCTCTACACATAGTCTGATAATATAAAGAACTAGATAACGTGTCCACACAGGGACCAAACCTAGGCCCAACATGGCCTCAAATGAGAAGGAAGATCCACTAATAGATGTCGTAGTCGCCTAGCCAAAGAGATGTTGGCGTGCTCCGTGTGCTCCGTCGAGTGATGCGGCGCGTGTCCTCACCAATTCTCCCCGGGTGGGAAGAACTCGACCCCGTCGAGTAAGGGTCACGGTCGCTCAGGCAGCGCTCCAGCAGGTCCGGGTCGATCCTCTCCAGCTCTCCACGTGTGATCCAGGCATCGTCTGTAGCAGGGCGCCCTCTCCAACGCACTAGGAAGCGTTGGTATGCTCCGCTCCTGGTCGTGGTCACCTACTCATCCAGTATACAATCTATATGCTCGCGTTTCTATAATGGGGCTGGAAGAGGTGGATGCTCAGAAGGTGAAATACTCTCAACAGGAGGGGAGGACCCAAAAAGCTCACTGGGAATCACCGCGGGATCCCGATATGCCACCAGATCTGAGGCATTGAACGTCGAACAGATCCCATAGTCGTCTGGCAGCTCAATCTCATACGCATTCGACCCAATTCGCTTCAAGACTCGGAAGGGTCCAGCACCGCGGGCCTGGAGTTTCTTCACGGCCCCCGAAGGAAACCGTTCAGGTCTGACCCTGATCATGACGTACTCTCCTTCTCGGAACTCACGGGTGCGTCGATGCGCATCAGCTAACTCCTTATAACGTGTGTTGCTGGCCTCAAGGTGGTGATGATGCAGACTCCGAACTAGCTGTGTTGACTCATACCTATGTGAATGCAGTGGTGGTCCTGGACATCCAAACACAGACCTAGCATGCCTATGACTCCTACATGATTGGTCAACACGGGGAGGACCTGGACAACCAAAGTTGTATCTATCATGCATGGGTGTCCTACTGAATGTGGTAGACTCATGGGGACTAGATTGCTCAAACTCACTCATGACATTACCCCTATATGATGAGGGACATGGAGAAACATGAGAGTGAGACATGTGTCCCTGGCCTCCTAAACTCTGGCGTCTGGAAGTATGCAAGGTGAGGTGTTGGCTAGCAGGTTTGGATAGGGTGTGATGATATACCTCTTCGACTAGGTGGGGAAGAGAATATGAGTCGAGAGACTCACTAGGGAGGGGATCGAATGGATCAAAGAAATGATGACCCCTCCCGACAGGTCCCTTCACTATACTTGCCCATGTGCGACATTCGCCCAGGTGCAGATGATCACCTTCAGGCGCTCTAATGTATGGGGCAAGAGGTTCATGAGGAAGGCAAGGAAGGCAAGGTTCCTCCCTCGGGACCGTGATACCATAAGAGGGGACAAAATCAACCTCCACGGGTATGGGAAAGAATAAAAGGACCTCGGAGGTGATATGTCCTATGGTGTAGATCGAGGTAATAGACCCCAAAGCAAGGAGTGTAAAGCTATGACTATAGGGTTGGTCAGACCCTAAGGTCAACATATATGTCAACTCCCATTGACAATCTAAACTCCTAAGGAAGCCCTTCACATTTTCAAGAAAGCAGAAGGACCGAAAAGTGGTGTGAAAGGAGTCAAGGGGTACAATTGGGAGGGCTGGTCCCATGGGTGTATAGAAAGGAATGGATACATCAAGAAGTGGACCCTCCCTTAACCAGCTGGCTAAAGACTCTCCCATGACAAGTTCACCCTCAGGAGGCAAGAATGGCTCTAGATGAGGGTCGAAGGGCGAAGCACCTCCCTCAGGTGGGGAAAGGGAATCCTCTATGAAGTAGATGGGACCTTGGCTCTCGATCATGGGTGTTGGGCTAAGAGTGTCGACCCTAACCCCTGTAGGTTCTGGCACGACTTCGTCTTGGCTCGAGGGTGGGCCAGGGGAAGTCGGTGATCCCATAGGAGTGCCCATCCTTTCAAGTTTCTCCTTAAAGAGTTGCAGAAGTTCTGCGAGGGGGAGATCTCTCAAGTTAAGGGCATTCGGGGAGACTTGCTGGTAATCATGAGATTTAGTCTCGGGCCTAGACTCACACACATGTGGCACCTTGCTCCTCCAACTATGATGTGCTCGGTTGGGGGTAAGAGGTGATGGGCGTTGCAGAGGTTGAGCCCTTATAGTAGCCTTAGACTGGCCGAGCGAGAAAGGAGGAGTGGTAGTGCTCTTAGAGCTATGGGTCTCCGTGTAGGAGGGGGAGCGTTGGGGAGTGTAGATCTTCCTAAGTTCTACCTTCATCTCCTCCCAAGAGTGTATGGGCTCTTGCCTCCAACCTGCCCTAAGACTCACTATGTGAGTCCACGCTTCCATGGCTTGAGGTGAAAGTTGTCCCTCAGCAATGTTGACTCTCGCGGAACCATATATCCAATTCTTCTCAAAGTATTTTCCCATGCTAGCCTCCCACCTTAGATAGGCTCTAGGGCTCGATCCATCAAAGCGAAGGTCCTCATCTAGAATGATGTCCAGGCATAGAGGGTCGGTCGGACCCTTGTGGCGGGCCGAGTTGTATGGAGTTGACCAAGTAGGGATAGCCATAAAGATACACCTGAGTACTCTAAATACACATGCACGCCCTAAGACTATGGAAGGGACATGTAGGACAACTAAGGGATGGGACTAGACACAACTCAAAATGGAGATGAAAAAAAAGGGGAAGAATGAGGACTCAAATGCATCTAAAACAAACCTAATGACTCACATGCAACTTAGACAAATCTAATGCCTCAATTGCACCCTAGACAACCTAAAGACTCAAATGACCTAAGACCCCAATTTGTTAGAACAAACTGGTTCCCTAAGCTCTGATACCACTTTGATGCGGGACAGGACTGAAATGGGCTAAGACCTACGAATGCAACAAGTGTGGCCAGCACTCGCACGCCAAAGGTAAGCCGGGCGGCTGACCTCCGTGCCGTTCCTCCGGATGGAGGCGTCTCTCAACAAGAAATCCAAGCCCAACGACTGTCCCTATGAGGGAAGCGCGGGGATCTCAGTGACTAAGAAGCCGCCGTGCGTCTATGGGAATCTAGTCCGAGCTCGGCGCTCGATTAGGGCCACGGAATGGGTACTCTCAACTCTCAACCACGCAGTGAATAGCAAAATAGCTAGGAACTTATACACACTTCACGCGGCATGCTAGAAAGTATACTAGTAAAGCAAAATGCCAACAGTGAGGAGCGTCGCACGTACCTCCACGCCTAGGCGTGGGGAAGGAACCCCGGCCGAGATCGACAACCCCGATACACAAGGACGAACAATAGTACAACCCAACCACAAATGCCCACTTCTCGCAGGGAGATAACAGGCTACACAAAGAGATTCGGGGCTGCCAATGTACGGGCTGACGGGCAGCACTCGGTGAAGGGTTGGCCGCGAGGAGGATCCGAACAGTGGTCGGCAGATTCGCAACAATGCGTGACTCGGCGGTGAAAGCTCCCACGACCTGACCCGGCGTCCGAATGAGGCGCCGTCAGCGATGGCGCGTATCTGGGTCACGGGAGGAAGTCTCGGCCAAAGGGGGCACGCAGATTCTGTCCGGGGAAGCCGGGGGCGCACCTGCAAGTTGCGACTGGATTCTGCTCCCAGAACTGCGCGCTCAAGCAGGAAAATTAAGAAGAATTAGATCCGAAGAGCGAACGGAGCTCCGCTTGTTGGAGGACGAAGAGGACGCAGAGAAGCAGGTCCCGATCGAAGGGTTCGATCAGATCTGGTCGTGGCTGAGAGCAGTAGGCTCTGGAATCCGCCGGTGGTCCTGGCGCCGGGTGGACAGGGC
Organism: Amorphophallus konjac; assembly: GCA_022559845.1. Taxonomy (NCBI): domain Eukaryota; kingdom Viridiplantae; phylum Streptophyta; class Magnoliopsida; order Alismatales; family Araceae; genus Amorphophallus; species Amorphophallus konjac. The sequence goes on along the minus strand of CM040127.1, from coordinate 197,661,623 downwards.
AGACCTGCGCGTCCTCACGGGAATGGACGCAACGAACAGCTCGGACGTCGGAACGAGGTGTGGTCGGCGGCGTTGGACAGAGGACGAAGAGAGGTACGACCAGTAAAGATCCCACGTCCAAACTCGCAGACGTCCGTCCCGTGGGATTTCTGCAAGGGGGAGAACAGAACCAGGCGCGCAGGGAGAGGGGGTCCAGCGCGCGCTCACGAAGAAAATCGCCACGGGTGATGCCGAACTCCGAATGAGGCGAGACCACCTCGCACGCGTCGGCGACTCGTAGTAGAATCACCCAAAAATGGGCTGGTCGCCCACAGTCGCCAAGAACAGAGGAGGACGTCGCAGCACTTGGAGACAAAATCTGGTTGCAACAAGATTGAACCTGTGAAGAGATAGAAGAGAGGGGGAACCTCGGCGTCGCACCGAGGGGATGGGGAGTCACACCCCAGGCTTGCTCCCGTCGCAGGAGCAAGGAGGAACAGAGGGGGGCGCAGCCACCTTCAAGAGCACAAGCAATTTCTTTTCCAATTTCATTCAATAATTCCAAATGAAAAATTACAAGCCTTTATATCGGGGGGGGGGGGGGGAAGCTAGGGTTTCACCCTTGCCACATGGAGGGGGGGGGGGCGCAAATGGAAGGGGGGGGTGCGACCCAGCCCTTCTCCATTCAAGGGGGGGTGCGGCCATCCCTCCTCCAATCAAGGAGGGATCAAAGGGAGGGGGCGCCCAAGGGGGAAAGGGGAGGGAGATGGAATGGGGCAAGGGGGGCGCCCAAAAAGGCAAGTGGAGGGGGCAAGGGGGGGAAGGTGGCGCAGCCACCCAGGATGAGGGATGAGGGATGCGCCCCAAACCCTAACCCTAAACCAACCAATTATGGGCCAAGGTCAAGCCCAATAATAAAAGAAGACAGCCCACTACTCCCTCTACACATAGTCTGATAATATAAAGAACTAGATAATATGTCCACACAGGGACCAAACCTAGGCCCAACATGGCCTCAAATGAGAAGGAAGATCCACTAATAGATGTCGTAGTCGCCTAGCCAAAGAGATGTTGGCGTGCTCCGTGTGCTCCGTCGAGTGATACGGCGCGTGTCCTCACCATTGACTCTCCTTCTGGCTGCCCTCCTTCTATCACTGTTCTCTTACGGTGCATGCGTGCTTTGACAGGTGGCCGAGATCCGAGAGGCCCTGGCGCGTGCTGTTCGTGCTGAGCAGGAGCGCGACGCTCGGGTGGCGGAGCGTGACGCCCAGATTGCGGAGCGTGACGCCCGGATTGTGGAGCTGGAGGAGGAGCGCCGACGGGAGGCTGAGGAGCTCCCTCGTGACGTGCTGGATCTACGGATCACCCTCGAGCTGTCAAGGAGGGAGGCGATGAGGGAGAGAGAGAAGAGAGAGAGGGATAGGGAGAGCGTGGATAGAGAGAGGGAGAGGGATAGGGAGGAGCAACAGCGGGATCAGACCGAGAGGAGGGCTCTGGAGACCCAGCTGCTGGAGCTCCGATTGAGTCTTGGCACGGCGGAGGGGAGGCTTCGGGAGAGCGAGGAGCGGTACCAGAGGGCGAAGGAACGCGGGGCGCGACTTCGTCAGTCTGGTTCTTTTTCCATGGGCAGCTATCTGGTTTCTTCGGCCGTGGAGCATCGTCGCGCCTTCGAGGCTGGAGTGCCACCGTAGGGCGAGGCGAGCACGGCTTCTCAGGGTTCGCAGAGGCCCCCTAGGGATCCCCGGCAGAGGAGGGAGGAGAGAGATGACCAGGAGGGTGATGGTGAGAGTTAGAGAGTTGCTTTTACACGTCACCCTTCTCACTGTATGATGTACTTTCAGCTATTATATGAAATGAAAATGGCTTTCTTGTGTTGTGTGTACTTTTCTCTCTCCCACACTTTCTTCTTTGCACTGAGTTGTCCTTCGAGGCACGCTCCACGAGACCTTGCCCTGAACAGCGGGGAACTACGCTTTGCACGGGGGGATTCTATTTCCTTTCTCCCCCTTTTGGGCGCGTCCAGGCGCGAGGACGCGTCTTAATCCTTGAATTCAAATTTAAAGCGTCGGGTGGCCTTTCTTCTCTCGTGCCTTACCCGCAAACGAGCCCGCCTTCCGCCGAAACTCGCTTGCCCCTTTTTCATCTTCCTCCTCTTTTGATTGATGGAGTTCGGTGGGCCTGACCATGGTGAAGGTAGAGAGGGACGAGGAACTCCTCGCCCGAGGAGGGACACGCAAGAACATGGAACGACGTCCATGGAGGAGGAAGGGCCGCTTCGGGCCCCCGAGGGACCCGAGGGGCCCGATGTCGCGGAGGGAGGTGAACACGGTCTGGTAGGTCCTCCGATCTCTTCCTCTTTTAATTCATTCTGAGTTTTGAAGCGAGCCGCGCGAGGGGGGAAAGGGTTCGGCGAGTGTTGCACTCAAATGATGGACGCGTCCTAGACAGGGGACGCGTTCTTTGTTATGATGCGAGGCCCTTCTTTCTTGGTGCTGGACATGGCGAGGACCCTGGGCCTGGCCGATGAGTGGGCGAGTGCGGACGAGCCGAGCCGCGTCAGGAGGGAGAGTCGCGGCAAGGCGAGGCTCGAGGACTGGCACGTACGTCTCCCTGGACAGCAAGGGAGTGTATTGGTGCAGGACAGCGCCGACTTCCTGCGGCGGCAGAGAGAGAGTTATCCGGGGCTTCCCCAAGCTGGGGACACACGTGGCATCGGTGGCTCGTGCGCCCAACTATCAGAGGCTAGGCGGCAGCTGGCCGTGGCTCAGCATGAGCTGTCGCTCCTGGTAAGTTATGTGCCGCACTTTTATCTTCAGATTTTAGAGTTTCACTGACGGCCGTTGTTTATTTTGTTCCAACGTGCCCAGCAGACAGTGGCGGCGGGGATGATTGGTGGTGCATCTTCCAGTTCCTCGGCCCCTTTTCTCGAGATTGCCTCCCTCCGGGAGCAACTTGCCGGTGCGGTGGCCCGCGCGACCCGGGCAGAAGAGGAGCGTGATGCCTGGGTGGCGACTGCAGCGGAGCTGCGACATCGCGGTGAGGAGAGACCTTCTCCAGACATCCTAGAGTTAAGGGTTCTTCTGCAGATGATGGGGAGAGAGGTAGAGAGAGAGAAAGCTGAGAGAAGGTCCGAGCGACAGCGGGATCAGACCGAGAGGAGGGCTTTGGAGGCCCAAGTGAGGGAGCTCCAGCTGGGCCTTCAGGCCACCGTGCAGAGACTAGGAGGGATGGAGACGCGCTACGAGAGAGCGTGAAAGTTCGGCGAGCGACTCCGCCAGTCCGGTCGCTTTGCCGCTAGTGGCTTCTTCGCCACGCCAGGGGAGGAGCAGCGAGTCACTGCTGCGAAATAGGCGCCAAGAGGTGTGGCAGGTGCTACTACACGGGGATCCCGAAGACTTCTGAGGGACCCTCACCTCAGGGGAGAGGAGGGGAGCGCCCAGAGAGATGAGTGATGGTGAGGATCGGCGAGCTGGTGGACTCGCCTCCTCTCTATGATTGTAGTGTTTATGACAGCTTATGTAGAATTATGAATGGAGTGATTTAATTTTCACTGCTCGTTTGTTCTCTTGTGCATTCCTTCTTCCCTACACTTCCTCTCCTTTGCACTGTTCCCATGTGATGGGTGTGCCGAGACTCCACGCCGAGCGGAGAATCGCGTCTTGTTGTGACCATTTCCCACGGGAATCTGCCGTCGAAGTCAATAATGACGGCCCTAGCCCCTTTTCCCGGATGTTGTGTCAAATTTTGCGGACGTCCTTTAAAACACGAAAGGGTTTCCCTAGACAACATAGGGGGCTAGTCGTCATATTCTTCGTCCAATCAATCACCCTGTGCGAGCGGTGAAGTGACACACGGGACCGCATGGCAGGTTCCTCATTGCGAGGGCTATCATTAACAGGTGATGGAGGCAATCTTGGCCCGCACTCCTTCCATTTCTATAAATTCTTGTCCCTTTTATCTTCCCAGGTATATCGAGAGATAACTCGAGGAGCACAAGTTTTCACGGGAGAGGAGGAGTTCAAAATTCTGAGAGTTGGATGGAGGGCGAATCTTCCCACTCCTCGAAGAGAAGCAGGTCTAGTGGTAGTAGTTACATGAGGCTTTCGGACCTCGAAGGACACTTTAGCGAAAGGGCCCAATCACAACTCGTAAGCCAAGTTTTCTTACCCTTTTTTCCATTCTTTTTTTCTTCCTTTCTTTCTGACCAAACCTCCTCTCCATTCCCTGCATGCGTAGAGTGTGATGAAATCATAGATCTCATGGGAGTTGGTAGTGGCAGCATACCGAGGTCTCCCAGATTTTCAGAAGGCCAGGCTAGACGTGATGGGTTTTGGCACCTTTCTTCGGATCGAGCCGATCCAGCTCGACCTAGTCCTGATCCAAGCCTTGTGTGAGAGATGGGACCCAGTGAGTCGGGCATTCCTGATGCCCTGGGGGCACATGGTGCCCAGCTTGGAGGATGTGGTCCGGATCACAAGCCTGAAGGTGGAGGGCGAGGCAGTGACCGGACTCACTTACGCGGACTACAGAGAAGGTGCCCAGAAGTTACTGGGTTTGGACCTAAATGGTCGAAAAAATAGGTCGGTAGCTAGGGCGTCCCTCATGGATGCATTAGGGCTCACCGACACTCGTCGGCGGGATGATGAATCCTCAGAAGAGTTCATGGAAAGGATGTAAATAGGATGTCATGCCGTGTACTGCACAGATTTCGGTGACTGGGAAAGATGCAACATAGATTTGAGGAGATTTCTCCTCTTCCTTTTGGGGAGATTGGTACTGAGCTCGAAAGGGGACGGTATCCAATGTCGCTTCCTGGAGCTGCTGTCAGACCTTGAAAGAGTAGGGTATTATGTCTGGGGAGCTGCCATGCTGGCACACTTGTTTGCAGGCCTATTCCAAGAAACGGATCGTGAGATGACTGTGAGTAGTTTCACACCATTCATCCAGGTATTTTTTGGTTTTGCTTGTCTTGTATTTTTTTGTGTTTTTGCAAGGTTCTGATGACCTGCGCCGAGCAGCTGTGGAGCTATTATTACCTCCCTATGGGGAGAGCTCGGCATTGGCGACCTGCGATGGTGCCGCTAGCCAGGCGGTGGGAACCCATCATGAGTGCGGCACCCCTAACCTACTAACTGATGGTGCTAAGGCCGGAGCTACAGGAGTTCCCTACAGCGATGGTAAACTGGCGACCCTACTCAGACATGGTCGATGCCGACCAGCCGTGGGTTCTAGCAAGTCGTGCCCGGTTCAGACGGGAACTATGGATGCACTGCCTGAATGAAATTGAGCCGCTTCGGCTATGATTAGTTATGAAGACTTTAGGACTGGCTCAAGAATGGGTGGATTCAGCTATGCCACCTCGTGTCGGGAAAAAGATGCGGGGACCGGCGACCTGCATTGACTGGCGCGTGCGATTCCCCAAACAGTATGAGGACTGGCAACGGGGTGGCACGATTGTAGAATCACAGGCGCGGGATAGCGAGGACTACTTGCGTCTATATAGGACAAAGTACGCAGAGCGGTTCCAACCCCGGGGACTTGTGGAGGTAGGTTTCCCCTTTTTCTCTTTTCTTCTTTCTCATTTTCTTGGTTTTCTGGTGAAAAATGCTGACTCGTAAGGCTGTAGGATGTCCGGGATGCCATGATAGCGAATTTACGAACTCGCTTGGCAGAGATGGAACAACAGTTGGGTAATGCCCGCGGAGCTACGAGCGCCTTGGTAGGTGTACAGTACGTTCCTAATTAAAACCCTAGATTCCAGATGTTGGCTGCTAATTCACGCGGTCGTAGCATGCCCAGATTGGCGCGGCTTCCCCAGCGATGGGAGTAGGTGGTGCCTCTTCCAGCTTGTGGATTCCCACCTCAGAACTTGACTTGCTTCATGAGCAACTTGCTCACGCCACGCAGCGTGCTGCGGAGGCAGAAGGGATGCTCCGTATACAGGTAAAAGTTTCAGTGTTGAGTTCTCTTTGTTTACGCCTTATCGCGTATCTGAGATGGTACACTCGGCAGGAAAAGGAGACGGAAGAAGCGCTTGCCCAAGCTGCGCAGAAGGAGGCTAGGATAGCATAACTGGAGAGGGAACTGCGGCGTCATCCTGATGACGATTCCTCTAGGGATGCCGTGGAACTGAGGATCACTCTCCAGTTGGAGAGGGAAGACCGCGAGAGAGAACGTGCAGAGAAAGAAAGAGATGCAGAGAGAGAAAGAGCCAACAAATTGACTGAAAGGGAGGAACGAATGGCCATGGAGGCCCAACTATTCGAACTCCGAATCAGCCTTGGTCTTGCTGAACAGTGGCTGAGAGATGGTGAGGAGCGCTACCGAAGAGCACGAGAGCGTGGCTTTCGTGTTGGTAACTTCTCTGCTGCTTCCGTAGATCAACGCCGGGATGCGGGAATTGGAAGAGGAGTACAGAGCGGTAGGAGTACCACTTTTCGTAGTTGGGTAGCACCTTTGAGGGTGTTTTGCCCGGAGAGTAGTGGGACGAGTAATGCGGAGAGAGAGGGCGAAACTTGATGTAATTTTTTTGGTTTTTGGAATAAAATACAAGGTTTGGTTTGTTTGGTTTTCACCTTTGCTTCTGTTACCTGGATCCCTGCACACATCACTGAAACAAATAAATCAGAATTTCTGTTCTGACTTGGCCCCTTGCTCAATAAGTAAATGGTCACTGTGACTGTCCTTGATAACTGGTCAAGGGGCCAAGCCTTTATTTAACGAAGGCAAGGGAAAGAAGTGATGATAAATGCGACAGGCAAGCACACGAATGCAAGCGGTATTAAAGTGAGATGCTGCACGCAAATATAATCATGCAAAATTGATTTATTTTCTTTTTTATATTTGGCATTTTTTTGTTTTATCATAAAAAAAGATTTTTTTATTTGCAAATATGTACATTTTCTCTTTTTCTTTTTTTTTGTTATTTTTATCATTTCAATTTTTTGTTGCTAACGCCCGGTAAGCACCCAAATGGCACCTAACCTACGTGAGAACAGGGGTTTCTTATTAACCTCCCAGGTATCCTAAGTGCACATCTAGATTGATTTGGGCCTCTAGACCCCTCGAATGATGATCCCGCCGGCTAAGACTTACCGTGATGATAATACCGTCATGCCATGCTTAGGCTCCCAGTCGCTTCCGACCACAGGGATTCACCCAAAAGGTGTTCGAGGTAAATGATTTGCCCGACCCGGGTCTGTTTCCTCACAACTCTAGATGGTATATGATGGAACACCCTGGAACCCTAACGACCAACCGCGCGACGCTGACCCGGAATCAGACGCCGTCGCACCCATAGGTGACGCGCTTACATTGACCTAAGCCCGAGGTTAAATAAGAAGACATCAAGGTGGTAAACAGGGGTCTTGACCAGCCAGAAACACGGAGACTCCTTCGCAGCGATAGCTTTTACTTTTCAAAGTAGGCAACCATATGTGTATATTAAAATAAGGTCGCAGACCCTGGGCAGTTTTCACCTTTCAGAAACTCCATCGAACCTTCATCTTTAGAGGAAGAAGGAAGAGCGTGGGGGATAAACCTCTTGAGAGGATGATGAGGGCATCTCCCGACACCCCTCTAGCTTTGATCGCCTGCACACTCTTGATATGGATTGATCATGGTCTACACTTGTTATCTTCATTTCCAAAGTTTCATTTTATGTATTTTCTTTTTATTGAGTCCTATCTTATGTATTTTCCTTTATTGAGTCATATGGTTTTAGTCCATTTCCCTTGTTATGTTTAATTGGGCCTTATTACTTTAGTTATGGGCCCATAGGATTGAGTCTAGGATATGCTTGGTCTTTTATCTTATTGTCAAGGGTATTTTGGTCATGTAAAGAATGGTTGCCTATATATAGGCCCCATCTCTCCTCTTGTATTCAACTTTTGATGAATATTGAAGAAAACCCTTTCAAACTCTCTCAATATCTCTCTCTCTCTCATTATCTCTCCATTCTCTCTCCTCCTCTCTCTAAATTTCGAAATTCACTCTCTCTCCTCCCCCTCTCAACCACTTCCAACCCCCACCTACCTCCATTAACTCCCCACAACTTCCCACAACCCCTCTTTAATCCTCACCTAGTCCCAAGGAAGTTCCACCACTCAAAACCCCACCCTCCAACCACCACCTACCCCTTTCACTTCCCTAAGCATATCTCCACCTTCCCAAGGCTGAATTAACTCATTCCAAAGCCCAAATTCGAATCTCCCCTTCCCTCCTTGCTCCCTAGGTCGCACCCCTCCTCTCCCCTCAAGCCAAGTTCGCCCCCTCCTCTCTTCTCCACTCCAGCTTTGTGTGCAGGCCGACCTGCAGATTAGCACTCTGTTGCAGTGACGTCCACGACTGAATCCTGGTTATGCTGGTGGCATGGCCTAACTTTATGGAAAGTCCTCCCTGTGCTCTTCGCAGGCGAGGTGGAATCACTCCATTCCGAGTTCGTGGCCGTCCGTGAAGGCTGTTCTTCCCCGACTACGCAGAACCTCTCAGACCAAAAGCCAGAGCGGCAGAGAAGACTCTCCCACGACGAACCTTGAAGGAATCAGCCTTCAGGGTCTTCTACAAAGATCTTCCTCCCCCTGTCAGCATCCAGGAACAGAAGGCGGAGCTCCGTTCGGCATCCGACAACCAGAGATATCAATTTTATACCACAACCACGCCGGTCTGCCTCCTCACAGTCTGCCCCGACCACCGTCCACTTCTCTGGACACCCAGCTCATCTCCGATATCAGAAGACTTCCCCGTTTGTTTTTATGCAAAGTAGACTCGTCCACGATTCCAACGAGTCCAGCGGTGCCAGATTTGGAGCTCAGGAGCGACCGCGGCCGCTTCTCCAACCTGCTGTTTCAGACTGAGCTCGGCCAGAGACCAGAGCTGCATCCATCTTCCAGTCGCCGGAGCAGTCAGCCCCCAGATCAGAACGTCGTCCAAAAATTCAGGCTGCACCCCTCTCCGGTTAGCAATCTTTTGGCGCAAGTCTCATCAGATTCTGAGCTCAGTGGATTTATTGGCTGCATCAACATCGACTCCCTGTCCAGAATTACAGAAGCTAGACAGAATCGGCGAAGCTCGGAAACTCGGTTTCCTTTGCATCTCTCCCCACCCCGCTTGGCCGGCTGAAGGCCCCTCCCTGCGTGGAGGTAGTTTTGAATGTATTAAGCATAACCCCCACCCCAAGATCACCCCTCCTGCGTGAGGAGTAGTGCTGTACCGTTTGCAATTTCAGGTCAAGCTACATCGCCGCGGCGATCGGGTGCATACCCTCGCCTCCCGGCGCGCCCTCGTCTCCGATCGGGATCGGTGTCTTCACACCGATCAGGTGAGCTTCTGATACTATCCTTAGTAGCCTTATTCTTGCTAGTTTAGTATTGCTTTGATTGCTCGTCGGCGGTGAGAAGAGGGCTCGAACTTGAATGCTAGTTTGTTAGTGTCCACCGCGGACCGTGAGTGAGTGCCACCAAGCCCCCGCCTTGCGGGCCAGCCGCTCACAAAGTTGGGTATCCTAGACTCATTTGGGGTCAGCCCTAGCATTGTAAGTCCATTAGAACAATTGGGTCCCACCCCGGACCCTCATCATTATCTCCCGGACCCACCGGGTGAACGTGTGAATCGGGTGAGCAAAAATCGTCATTGTGAGAATCATTGAGCGCTTGTATGCTTGCGGGTCTAAGTCCTAGGGTCATCTCATCATGTTTAGTGGTCTTTGGGCTGTGTCACATCAAGTGGTATCAGAGCGGTCATAGGCTTGTCCTTACAAGTCTAGTCTTGGGTCACACTAAGTCTTTCATAGGTGCATCCGCACACCCTTGCATAGCCCACCCAACCTTGCATGACCACTCGTAGTGGTACTCACTTTCAACCCAATACTACATCTTCCAATCCCACAATGAATCCAAAACCCCAAGGGATGCCTACCACTAACACTCATGACTTCAACTACTTCATGAAAGCCTTGACCTATGCCAATGAGCAGCTTGATAACATATCGGGCCGACTCAACCAACTTGGAAAAAATAGGCCCGCCCTAAGGACGGACGATAGGATGGCCCCTTTCCCACTTCCCACCTTTGATGGGACCTCTCCTAGCAAATATTTAGATTGGGAAGCTACAATGGACCAATACTTCAATTGGTATCATATTTCCGAGGATGAAAAGGCATGGGTTGCCAAAATACAACTAACCAAAAGGGCTCAAACTCATTGGTGTAAAATTGAGGGCTTAAGGATAATTAGACGGGAAGCTCCCCTCACCACATGGGAGGACATGAAGGATCAACTAAGGGCTAGGTATGTGTCCCCTTCCCACTCGGATCACCAAAACCCAAGGAGCACTCCCACTCCTCCCACCCCACCCGTCCAAACCCTTATCACTAAAACCCAAGTACCTAAGACCTCCACCTCCCCACCTAACCCCATGAGGTCCCCCACATCCCAACCAAAACCCCCTTCCCTAACCTACACTAGTCAAGCCCCTTTAGTCCCCACTTCCACCCCAAGTGATCCCAAGGGCAAGAGATCCCTAACCAACCCAATTCCCTCCATGGTGACCATCACTCATCCAACCCTCACCATTAAAAACCATGTGGACACCATGTCCACCCCTCCACCAAGGCCCATAATGGCCACCACCCCAAAACCCAAAACCCCTCACCCAACCCACCTCCCGCTTCCTACACCAATCTTACCCCAAATTAGGCCTCCACTACTTCCACTCCCAAGTCCAACCCATGTCCGACCTTGCTCACCTCCTCGAGTGCGCCATGCCTCGACTAACACCAACCCACCCACCATAGACCTTCCTACCCCATTGTCCTTAGGAGTTGCAACCCACACACCTACCCAAGTGGAGAGGGATACCAATTCGGATCCACCTCCCAAAATCAAGGAAATCCAAGGGCCATACAACTCACCCACCCCTCCTAACCTAGTTCCTCAAGAGCTATACACCCTTCCCCATGACACCATCACCATAGATAAGTCCATATTCATATGGCTCAAGCGAGGCCTCACCATTCCTAGTTTACAACCAAGCCACCTACTCATGGGACATCAATCCCAACTCATTCCCACTCAGCCTCATGTCACTTATCAAACCTCCTATTGTGTAGAAGATTTGGGAGACTTAGTGGCCTACCTACATTGGCAAGTCCACTTGACCGATATGCTAGCCATGAGGCCATCAGAGTCTAACACCATTAGCTTAGCTTACCCCACCATTGGCTCCATCACTTCCATCTACACCAATGGCCAATTTACAAGTGAGATCATACTCCTTCTTCCCGTGGAGGAGGAACCCATCCTAGTCTACTCCCCAACCATTGAGATCCCAAGTACTTTGATTAGCCAACCCATTAGCAACCTTGGCCCAATTATCTTAGAGAGAGATGATTCGCCATTTGAGGACCTTGAGAACATGGAGTACCCCTACCTAGGTGACCCTTACCATAATCCCTTTGACCCTTTTCTATGGGAGCCTAAATCTCCATGTGACCCACTTTCCCTACTCACCACCCATCTCACCTTACCCACATCGCCCATGTCGACCCAAACTCCTCCCTTCCTAGAATCGGGTTACAACATGAGAGCCTTGGCCTTAGGCAACAAACACCTTGGGATTGATGAAGTGCCCCACCCCATAACCACGTTCGTAGATCCCTTTGACCCATTCACGTGGACGTTCAAAAGTCATCCCACATCTATGCACATGGAAGTCACCTTTGGGATAAACATGCATGTGTCCAGGCCTACCACACCATTTGACATGATTCATAAGTCGGATACATTCATCCACATCACCCACATGTCAAGTAGGCAGCATAAGTGGACCATATTCGGATGTATTGGCCCACCTTCATTCATCATGAGTCTTAAGCATGATAGGAGCATACATGGATGTCCGGGTCCCCCGACATTTATCATACCCATGCATAAAAGGTTCATCTATGGATGTCCCGGCCCTCCTAAGACTACCACAGTCTTCATAGCATCAAAGTGTGATCGGTCTACATTTGGCTGCCCAGGTCCACCTTGGCATACGCATTCTCGCAAGCATATAGGAAGGATCAATGAGACTTACAAAAGGCGGGCAGATGCTCATCGGCGCCACTACGAGTTCCAAGTGGGAGACTCGGTGATGGTGAGGACGGAGCAGCTCCTTCCGGGACCTGCCTCCAAGTTGAGGGCACGGGGTTCGAGACCCTTTCGAGTTCTACGACGACTTGGCAGCAATGCTTATGAGCTTGACCTACCAGAAAGCTATGGGGTCCACCCTACCTTCAGTGTGGTGGACCTGGTACCCCACAAAGGCCCCGCGGTGGAACCCAGTGAGGAGCTTGAGCCTTTACCCACCCTTATGAGAGACACTCCCGGAGGGACTCCACTTTCTAGCTTGAGAGACCGACGAGAGCAGGTAGAGGCAATACTGGATGAGCAGAGTATCATTACGAGGCACAGGGTGTATCAGCGCTATCTGGTTAGGTGGAAGAGCCGTCCCCCGATCGAGGATATATGGGTGAGTCGGGAGGATTTGATATGCTTGGATCCCAACCTGATGGAGCAGTACGACAGCCAGGCAGACCCATACTCGACAGGGTCGAGCTCTCCCCACCCCGGGGGATTTGATGAGGGCATCTCCCGACACCCCTCTAGCTTTGATCGCCTGCACACTCTTGATATGGATTGATCATGGTCTACACTTGTTATCTTCATTTCCAAAGTTTCATTTTATGTATTTTCTTTTTATTGAGTCCTATCTTATGTATTTTCCTTTATTGAGTCATATGGTTTTAGTCCATTTCCCTTGTTATGTTTAATTGGGCCTTATTACTTTAGTTATGGGCCCATAGGATTGAGTCTAGGATATGCTTGGTCTTTTATCTTATTGTCAAGGGTATTTTGGTCATGTAAAGAATGGTTGCCTATATATAGGCCCCATCTCTCCTCTTGTATTCAACTTTTGATGAATATTGAAGAAAACCCTTTCAAACTCTCTCAATATCTCTCTCTCTCTCATTATCTCTCCATTCTCTCTCCTCCTCTCTCTAAATTTCGAAATTCACTCTCTCTCCTCCCCCTCTCAACCACTTCCAACCCCCACCTACCTCCATTAACTCCCCACAACTTCCCACAACCCCTCTTTAATCCTCACCTAGTCCCAAGGAAGTTCCACCACTCAAAACCCCACCCTCCAACCACCACCTACCCCTTTCACTTCCCTAAGCATATCTCCACCTTCCCAAGGCTGAATTAACTCATTCCAAAGCCCAAATTCGAATCTCCCCTTCCCTCCTTGCTCCCTAGGTCGCACCCCTCCTCTCCCCTCAAGCCAAGTTCGCCCCCTCCTCTCTTCTCCACTCCAGCTTTGTGTGCAGGCCGACCTGCAGATTAGCACTCTGTTGCAGCGACGTCCACGACTGCATCCTGGTTATGCTGGTGGCATGGCCTAACTTTATGGAAAGTCCTCCCTGTGCTCTTCGCAGGCGAGGTGGAATCACTCCATTCCGAGTTCGTGGCCGTCCGTGAAGGCTGTTCTTCCCCGACTACGCAGAACCTCTCAGACCAAAAGCCAGAGCGGCAGAGAAGACTCTCCCACGACGAACCTTGAAGGAATCAGCCTTCAGGGTCTTCTACAAAGATCTTCCTCCCCCTGTCAGCATCCAGGAACAGAAGGCGGAGCTCCGTTCGGCATCCGACAACCAGAGATATCAATTTTATACCACAACCACACCGGTCTGCCTCCTCACAGTCTGCCCCGACCACCGTCCACTTCTCTGGACACCCAGCTCATCTCCGATATCATAAGACTTCCCCGTTTGTTTTTATGCAAAGTAGACTCGTCCACGATTCCAACGAGTCCAGCGGTGCCAGATTTGGAGCTCAGGAGCGACCGCGGCCGCTTCTCCAACCTGCTGTTTCAGACTGAGCTCGGCCAGAGACCAGAGCTGCATCCATCTTCCAGTCGCCGAAGCAGTCAGCCCCCAGATCAGAACGTCGTCCAAAAATTCAGGCTGCACCCCTCTCCGGTTAGCAATCTTTTGGCGCAAGTCTCATCAGATTCTGAGCTCAGTGGATTTATTGGCTGCATCAACATCGACTCCCTGTCCAGAATTACAGAAGCTAGACAGAATCGGCGAAGCTCGGAAACTCGGTTTCCTTTGCATCTCTCCCCACCCCGCTTGGCCGGCTGAAGGCCCCTCCCTGCGTGGAGGTAGTTTTGAATGTATTAAGCATAACCCCCACCCCAAGATCACCCCTCCTGCGTGAGGAGTAGTGCTGTACCGTTTGTAATTTCAGGTCAAGCTACATCGCCGCGGCGATCGGGTGCATACCCTTGCCTCCCGGCGCGCCCTCGTCTCCGATCGGGATCGGTGTCTTCACACCGATCAGGTGAGCTTCTGATACTATCCTTAGTAGCCTTATTCTTGCTAGTTTAGTATTGCTTTGATTGCTCGTCGGCGGTGAGAAGAGGGCTCGAACTTGCATGCTAGTTTGTTAGTGTCCACCGCGGACCGTGAGTGAGTGCCACCAAGCCCCCGCCTTGCGGGCCAGCCGCTCACAAAGTTGGGTATCCTAGACTCATTTGGGGTCAGCCCTAGCATTGTAAGTCCATTAGAACAATTGGGTCCCGCCCCGGACCCTCATCATTATCTCCCGGACCCACCGGGTGAACGTGTGAATCGGGTGAGCAAAAATCGTCATTGTGAGAATCATTGAGCGCTTGTATGCTTGCGGGTCTAAGTCCTAGGGTCATCTCATCATGTTTAGTGGTCTTTGGGCTGTGTCACATCAGAGGATCAGCAAAACCGTTAACCCAGTGAGCGAATAAGGGCCCATTAACTCTTTCCTTTCGGACAACTTCGGACCAAATCTCGAGCATTTACATTCCACGGCCCCTTTTGTGGATTCAGACTTTTGCTTTGAGGGGTTCCATTTATCGCAACAGGCACGGTCACGACCAGGCTTTTCTTTTGATTTTGTATTTCTTTTTGTGAGGGAGATATAGTCGTTTGACGTTTGTGGGCTCCCTTTTCGTATGCCTGCGGGGACACTGCCCTCTTCTCGTGCTCTGATCGATGCTCGAGGAAATGGATCCTACTCTTACCTTTGGGTTTGAGTTTCGGTTTCTCATGCTCAGCGTTTTAAGGGCATCGACTGTCTCATTTGGTCGAAGAGAAAAGAATAAACGAGACAGCTTCCGGAGATCTTCTGGGTGGGGCCCCACCGTAGGTGATGCTACCGACTTTTTTGAATAAAATACATAAGTGAGCACATGTTAGCTTCCTTCGAGCGAGCATAGGCCGACGTGGCCGGACAGGGATCTCCACGGTTCTGGCAAACCAAGACCTAGTGCCTACCAAGCCTTAATGGGCCCTATCCTAACATGTAGGGACTTGACTACATGGTGACCACTAGGCATCGGCATTTTGAATTTTCCATATTTTTAGTGGTTTTCGATATTTCTTTGTTTTTGATGTTTTTTATCTTTTCATCATTTTTTTTGTTTTGTGCTAAGGGTAGTATTTCTTAAGATAAAGCCCATTCCAAGGGTGGGATAACTCGGTCCCTTCGGCGTTGACTAGCTTGTAGGCGTTGCCAGGGTACACGGCTTGAATTACAAATGGTCCTTCCCAATTGGGTTGGAGCTTAGAACGCGGACCTCCAGGTTTGACAAAAATTCTTTTTACGACCATCTCACCGACTTTGAATTTTCTCTCAACGACTTTCTTTTGGTAAAAGCGAGCGAGTCTATTTTGATACACACGCGCGTGTTCGGCAGCGGCCAGCCGTTTCTCATCCAAGAGTTCCAACTAGGCGAGGAGTGAATTACGACAATCGTCGAGGGGAAATTCCTCGTCCAATTGTACCCTGAGAGAAGGGATCAGAGTCTCGTACGGGACTACCGCTTCCATACCATAAGTAAGGGCAAATGGAGTCTGCCGGTGGGGGTACGGATTGAAGTGCGATAGGCCCATAGAGCTTCGATAAGCTTTTCTGGCCAGTCTGAAAACTTACTAGACTCACAGGTTTTTTTGATGATTTTGAGCAATATTTTATTGGTGGCCTCCGCTTGGCCGTTGCCTTGTGGGTAATAAGGCGATGAATGATGCAATGCAATTGCGTACCTTTTGCAAAGGTCTTGTAGGTCCTGAGAAATGAACTGTGGCCCATTGTCGGTGACGATCGTGCTTGGGACACCGAATCTGGCGAGGATGTTCTTTATGACGAATTTGCATACTGTTGACGCCTTGATTTCCGCGTAAGCTTCAGCTTCGGCCCATTTGGTGAAGTATTCCGTCGCAGTAAGGATGAAAGATTTCTACTTGGTGAGGGAATTGGGATCACCTAGGGGACCAATGATGTCGAATGCCCACATGGAGAAAGGCCACGGGGAAGATATTGGATGAAGTGAGGAAGATGGTGAATGGATTTTATCGGCGTGAAGTTGACACTTGACACACCTACGGACATAGACAGCACAATCTTCTTCCATAGTGGGCCAATAAAAGCCTTGGCGAATGATCTTCTTGTCTAGCATCTGACTATTTACGTGGCCACCGCATACGCCCGAGTGCATCTCCTCTACACATTTCCAAACCTCATCGTCACCAAGACATCTTAACAGAATACCAGTAAGGCTTCTCCTATAGAGTAGACCTCCAACCAATGTATATTTCTGAGCCACCCTTCTTATGGCTTTCTTGTCCTCTGTGGTGGCCCCTTCAGGATAAGACTGATCTTGGCAGTATTTGACAATTTCATAGAACCATGGTTTCTCTTCATCAGCCAGTTCTTCTTCAACCTCTGCCAATATGATCTCCCTCTTCTCAAGGATATCTTCCTGCAGGATCTTTCTTGCTATCCTGTCTTTGATATTTACGTAGGAAGCATCATCGATTGCAGGGGCGTGAAGTTTGTAGATGGAAATGGACTTAAACCATCTTCCTAGAGGGAACCTTATGGATGATGCCAACGAGGCGAGGGCATCGGCGAGAATATTCTGATGACGAGGGACATGAACAAAGATCAGTTTGACGAACAGTTTGGCAAAGGCAGCAGTGAGTTCTTGGTATGGCTTGAGTTTGGGATCGCGAGTGCGATATTTAGTGAGCACCTGGCGAAGGATGAGTTGACTATCACCTACGACTCGCAACTCAGTGATACGAAAAGAATGAGCGAGTTCTAGGCCATCTAGAAGAGCTTCATATTCGGCTATATTGTTGGTGACTGGAAATTTGAGTTGGTATGCCAATGGGAATGTGAGGCCTTCAGGCGACAGGAGGGCGATGCCGATTCCTCTCCCTTGAGAATTCAGAGCTCCATCAAAATATAGCGTCCACGTTGGCTCATCTGATTGGTTGACAGACATTAGTTCCTCATCTGGAAACTCTGATTGGACGGGATCGAACTTGGGAAGAGGATGATGAGCGAGATGCTCGGCTATGGCATAGCCTTTAATCGTCTTTTGCTGGATGTAGGTGATGTCGAACTGAGAGAGAAAACTTTGCCAGCGTGCTAGTCTATCCGTAAGGACGGCTTTCTCCAGAAGGAATTTGATAGGATTCATTCGAGCAATCAAGTGGACCTCATGAGCCAAGAAGTAGTGCTTCAATTTCTGCACTACCCAAACGAGGGCAGCACGGGTTTTCTCCATGACGGTGTACTTCTGCTCACAGGGATTGAGAAGTTTGGACAAGTAATAGGTTGCCCGTTCCTTGCCTTCTTCATCAGCTTGTGCGAGGACGGCTCCTACGGAGTCATCCAAGACTGAGACGTAAAGGATCAGAGGTTTTTCTGGTTTGGGTGGAATGAGAACGGGTGGACTAACCAGATATTCCTTCAACCCTTCAAAAGCTTTCTGACATTTAGAATTCCAGTGGAATTCTACTCCTGGCTTGGTCAACTCGTAGAGTGGTCTACACCTTTGTGAATGTTGAGATACAAACCGACGAATAAACTACAACCTCCCGATTAAACCTCGGACTTCCCTTAAATTCTTGGGAGGCGGCATATCCCTGATAGCCTTAGCTTTGTCAGGATCCATCTCGATCCCTCTTTTGCTCACAATGAACCCCAGCAATTTACCTGACGACACACCAAACACACACTTTTTCGGGTTTATTTTCAATTGGAACTCTCTTGACCTTTGCAAGACCTTAGCCAAAACTTCTGGATGTTCCATCCTGGTTCTTGATTTCACCAACAAGTCATCCACATACACTTCCAGATATACGTGCATCATGTCATGAAATATGGCTATCATCGCCCTTTGATAAGTAGCTCCAGCATTCTTTAATCCGAACGGCATGACCACGTAACAATATGTTCCCCAAGGGGTAGTGAATGACGTCTTTTCCTGATCCTCTTCTGCCAAACGAATTTGATTATATCCTGAAAATCCATCCATGAACGAGAGGGTCTCGTAGCCTGCCGTGTTATCGATCAACACATCAATGTGAGGCAAGGGAAAATCATCCTTCGGACACGCACGGTTAAGGTCCCGGAAGTCGATACAAATCCTGACTTTTCCATCTTTCTTCATGACCGGGACAATGTTCGCCACCCATTGAGGATAAAGAACGACTCTAATGAACCTGGCTTTGTGGAGCTTATCGACCTCTTATTTCATTTTCAAAGCCATTTGAGGGTGGAAATGCCTTAACCTTTGTTTTACCGAGACGGACCCTGGTTTTAGGGTTAAACGGTGTTCGACCAAGGTTGAATCCAGACCCGGCATATCCTCGTAGCTCCATGCGAACGTGTCCTTATATTCCTTGAGAACCTCAATTAATGCCTCTTCTTCAGAGGGTGGTAGGTTGTCACTTATGAGGATGATCCTAGGGTCTTCCTCAGTTACCAAGTTGACTTCTTTGGTGGATTCTTCTACGGCGGTTGACGGCTCGTTGAATCTCCTTATTCCACTAGCATATGCGCCCGCCGCATCCTCATATTCTTCACCCTCATCTTCAGTAGGGCATTCTTCATCCGTGATTTCGTAGACTCCATACCCTTCATCAAATGCACAGTCGCCCTCACATTCTATTTCCGGTAGCCG
This sequence comes from Amorphophallus konjac, assembly GCA_022559845.1. Classification (NCBI taxonomy): domain Eukaryota; kingdom Viridiplantae; phylum Streptophyta; class Magnoliopsida; order Alismatales; family Araceae; genus Amorphophallus; species Amorphophallus konjac. The sequence continues at coordinate 197,642,593 of CM040127.1, read as the reverse complement.
GATGGGATTTTCTAGCAACTGGGGGATGGCAAGGAGGGCTTGACACCTGGCGGCTAAATCCAGAAGGAATCGACGAGGGATCTGCCTCCCCTTGGACTTCTTCCTAGGTACTACCCTTGGCCTATCATTCCTAGATTGACTGACAATATTTACAGAAGAAGAGGAAGACGAAGAGGATGGTGTAGAATGTACAGGAGAAGACCCCTCAGAGGAGCGGTAGAAAAGGTCGCTCATCGGACCTTGGACGGGTGGTCCGCAAGGCGGTACGCACCCGTGGGAGATGTAGGAGGTTTCCTCAACGAAGATGTGTTGTTGGGGAGTTTGAAAATTGACGTTTTTTTTTCATTTTCATTTTTAATGACAAAGTAATGAAAAGAGATTGTAGGAGAGAGAAAAGTGGTTACGGCTAGAGTATTGTGAGGCTCATAGAGTAGATCATGGTTGAAGACCTGGCGCGGGTTGAAAAGCCCGCGTAGGTATTTAAACAGAGAAGGGGATCTGGGAAGATCATCAGACAATTGTCTGTCCCAGGAAGAAGATATCAGCAAAGGCTGAGACGAGTGGATGGAGAGGATGGCGGCTAATGAGCCGTCGACGGCAATGTTGAGGATGGATGAAGTTCCGTCGATGACAGAGTCCTTCTGGCGAGGACGAGGATAGTTTGAACCTTGGCAAGAGTGGTAATATTCTCTGATATTCCGGAGATCAATGGTGGTCCTTCAAGTTGCGGAGACGAGAACATCCTTTCCAGTGCAACGGAAATGTCCCGTATGTCGAACCATTTGTTCCACTTGCATTCCGGATCTTTGATCTTGCCTCTTTTGGTGATCCTCGGATATTTTTAGCCAAATATACAGCATGTGATCCTCCATATGCTTCTCGTGGGTAATCTCCCATCTGAACAACGGGCCCTCTGTTGAAGTGGTTTGATAGAGTCCATGTGAGGGGCTTCCAATCCCCCCTGAACGGTCCTTTGAAGCCTAGGCCAAACCTACGGTTCGGCCTAATTTCCTTTGGCGGTTTGAGCATACCCTGTAATTGTGCGCCCAGACCTTTACCCTGTTGATAGCCGATGTTCCTCATAATCTCCCAACCTTTGGAGTGAAAAGGGAGACATGATGTTGCGGTTGTCCTGACCGGCTCCTTTGGTGCTAGTGGAACGTGAGATGAATCACATACATCTAGTAATGACAATATGGGCCGATGAGACGGCCAAACAGAGGGCAGAGAGGTGTTGATAGCATCCACTGTGTGAAGGACAGGTGTACTGACCACTTTAATAATTCTCCCATTGTAAGGAAATTTCATGCACTGATGGTTGGTGGAAGGCACAGCATCCATGGCTTTGATGTAAGGGCGACCCAGTATAGCCTTGAATGTGGGGTCCATGTCGAGGACATGGAATTCCGTGGGAATTGACATGGGGCCTAGTTCTACCTTCAGAATAATCATCCCCTGCGGCGGCCTTTTGCTATTGTCATAGGCCGTGACCGTGATCGAGGAAGGTCTTATTTGTTCCTCGTCGATCCCACACAACTGAAGAGTACTCATGGAGATCACATTTATGGACGCACTCGTATCCACAAGACACGGGTTTATGGATACCCCATTAATTTTTATTGAAATACACAATGCATACTTCCGAGCTTCCTTGGGAGCGAGCTCGTAGTTGTGGAACATGATGGCCGATTGTGTGTCTGTTGGGGTCAGGACGGTAGAGATCTTTTCTACATGGAGGTCCTCATTCACCATGACCCATTGAAGGTACTCCATTAAGGCTGCCTGGTGGGATGTGGATCTTTGAAGAAGCTCTAGGATGGAGATCCGAGCAGGCGTCTTGTCCAAATGTTTTAATAGATCATACTGTGTTCCAGGGATAGCTCTTTCTGGTTGTTCTCCATCATCCTTCTCTGGCTGAGATTGCTCAGGATTCTGACTGTTGTGGGGGAAAACCCTGTAGAAAATCCTTCCACTCCGGAGCACCATTGCCTGTGGCTTTTGTACCTCTGTAGGGGTAGCAGTGGGTTTTAACAGAGGTTTGAGAGGTAGTGGTGGAGGAATGGTCGATGAAGCAGGGGTGATGACGGGAGCAGGGATTCTGATGAGGGGTTTGTTAGGTGGAGGCATGGTGAAGGTAGAGGGGATATCGCGCGGATTATGAAGGATAAGGGGTCTGGAAGGTGAAGGTGGAGACGAAGTAGAAGTGGGTAGGGCTTGAAGTGGGCAATGATTTTGAGGTGGGCGATGAGTAATGAGTGGTTTTGAAGGCTTTAGTGGTAATACGGTGGAGAAAGACGGGGTTATGTATGGTTGACGGATGATAAGGGGTTTAGAAGGCGTAGGGGTAAATGTGGTAGAGGTGGATGGTAAAGTGGGGGAGTGAGAGAAGATGAGAGGGTGTGAAGGCGTAGTGGAGAGTGTCGGTTGATAGGATATTGGGGTACGGATGAGAGGGCGTAATTGTAGTGGAAATAGTGAAGGTGATACTGACGCGGGTTGATGAGAGAGAGGTGCTACCCGGGCAAGGCGAGGGGGTTGCATGACGATGGGGTTGGAGGAAGAAAGAATAGAGGTACTTTCCTGGTGCCACACCTGCTCTCTCCCGACTTCTGGGAAGGAGGAGATGGGGTTAACCTGATGATTGGGCTGTTGGTGCTCCGGTAATGGATTCTGGATTATGCCCATGTCGGGCTGTTGTTGTGGGGCCTGCTGAGGCTGTTGTTGTTATTGTGGTTGCTGCTGCTGCTGCTGTTGTAACTGCTGCTGTGGCCTATGAGGAGGTCTCCTAGCCTTAAGAGCGACGACGTATCGTCTCATTTCATCCCAATCTATTTGATGTTCATCATTCATATCGTGGATGTAATCTTTGAAATGGAAGCAGTAGTCTACTGTGTGTCCTGGCTGCCTGTGGTAGACGCAGTATTTGGAGGTATGAACATTCGGGGGCCACACGGGCCTTTCTCTGGGTAGGGAGAGTTGGTTTGATGCCATGAGGGCATTAAAAATATCTGCTAAGGTTTCTGGCAATGGTGGATAGTAGGCTCTCTTGGGACCGAGCAGCCTCCTTTGTTGCTGTTGGGGACCATAGTTCCCCGGGGGTGGAACTTGATTGTACTGAAGCGGTGGTTGTTGTTGCTGGGGTTGACGTAATGGAGGCATATTATCCTGGGGTGGATTATTTTGGGGTGGAGGATGAAGAGGGAAAGGACCTGGTTGGAGGGGAAGTCGGGGCATTTGTGGAGGCCTTGGGTTGACCGCATAGTTGGCATTGTTGACCGCACCCACTTGCTCATTTGTCACGACCCCTTCTGTGGCTCTGCCCGGGACACCAGCGCTTGTCTTTCTGACTACTTTGGGCTTCGGCGACTCAAACATGTTCATAATGGGGGAGTCTTTTAACTGGGTTTGGATGTATCGGGCCCTTTCATAGAGTTCCTCCATTGTAGTAAGTTTATTCTTGGCTAGGGCGTGTCTGAACTGTGGGGTTACATTAGACACAATCATCTTCACTTGTTCGGACTCAGAGAGGGTATCCCTTATTCTTTCAGCCAGAGACCTCCATCTATCAGCATAGCGAACAAAATCCTCGTCGGGCTTCATCTTTTCAGCCACTAGGTCGGTAATGGAGAGTGAGGGACCGACCCTATCCCTATATTTCTGCAAGAACCTTCTCTGGACTATTTCAAAATTCTCGGCCTCGCGGGGCTCCAAGGAATAGAACCACTCAAGCACGGGACCATCCAATGATCTCCGAAAGAGGTATGCCAGGGACCTCTGATCGTTTTGCCAATAGGAGGATTCATACATGAAATCCTTGAGGTGAATGAAGGGGTTGCCGGTACCATTGTATCTGCGGTACGTGGGCATTTCGGAGGGAGGAAGATGAATGACGGGAAGGATTGGCAAAGCAACCTCCGGGGTGGCTTTCACGTCCACCATCCTTCTCAGATTTTGAAACTGCTCGTCCATGCGATTGAACCTATTGAGGAGCGATTGGGCGAGCTCCTCTGGAGGTTAAGGTGGCACTTGCCACAGGGGGAGAAACTGTCTCCCGGAGACTTGAGGGGGGAACCCGGAATGAGAGGGAGCTGTCAGACCGTCGATAGTTGGCCCTGGCTGAAGCGGTGTGTAGGGAACAACGGGAGTTTGAGATTGTGACGGGAACTGGAATGAGGGTGGTTGTTGGCTCGCTTGTCCTTGAAGCGAGGGAGACTGGATGGCTTGTGCCAACGAAGGAGATGGAATGGCCTGCACGGACTCTTGGAGAGGTGCGATGGCGGGAGTTGATTCTTGGGGCGTGGGGGAAATAGATTTCCCCTTCAGAATGACCTGGAAGGCCCAGAGCTGTTCAGAGGTAAGCTCCGTGTTGGCGAGGACGCCCAGTAAGGAAGAGATATCCTGCGGTGGGGAAGTGTCCCCGGCAATAACCTGCACCTCATGCGAGTGCTCATGAGAAGGACCCGAGTCCATAACATAGACTCGCGGGTCGGCTGACAAACCACGACTAGGGTGGTTCTCCTCAAAAGACTCGTGAGCCATGCTCATAGTTTTCCCAGAACGCAAAAACATACACTAGCAAGCTGGTAGCAGAGATTATCAAACAAGTTGATGCCTTTAGGACCTTTTTTGTGTTTTGATTTTGATGATTTTTTTGTGTTTTTAGCGAGATCCGAAGTTCACACAAAATGGGGACCCTAGTTTATTTTTGTTTCACCGCCGTGTCAGCTAGGGTCTCTCGTCTCACCACGAATGAAATGACTAACTTCGGGGAACTTCAATGGTACAACCAGCCCAGTGAACGAAGAGGAGAATCTTCGATGTCGGGGACTTACGGAGGTCCCAGTGGAGGAGATTCTAGTCCGTTGAGAGGAATTCTCAAACGGAGAGTCCTTCCTTCACCGGGAAAGGGTGATCCTCAAAAAAAATAAAAAAAGGATAGAAAAGAGGGATGGATGCATGCAATGAAATGCAGACAGAGATATGGAGTGCGAAAACAACAGAAATAACAGACATGTAATAAACAAACAACCAATCAAAACCGACAGTGCTGCCATGAGCACAACGGGGGCGCGCGGGGGTGCCAAGGTGGAGAGGCACGGATGGTGCCGAACTTGCAAGGGTAGCCAAAAGGAAGCAGTAGAGGTCCCACCGTGATCGCCAATCTGTGAGCGACGCCACGTGGTTCGGGATGCGAAGAGGACGTGGAGCGCGCGGGCTCCTTCTTTTTGTTTGCTGCAACACAGAAATAAGAGAAAAGAGAAGGGGCCACCACGGGAGATTGCTCTGGTGGGGCGAGCGGGACAATTGTGATATAGCAAGATATGGGGGTTAAACGGCCATAGCGGGAAGTGACTCGCCGCGGCCTCGGGGTGACGGGATTGGTGCAGAAATTAAATAGCAAGAATTGAAACGGCCATTGGGGAAGTGACTCGCTGCGGCCTCGAGAATATGAGCAGATAAAAATATAACAGAATATAAGAAGAATATAAAGAGCGGGAATTTAAATGGCCATTGGGGAAGTGACTCGCCGCGGCCTCGAGAACATGAATAGATAAGAATATAACATATAAGAACGGAAATTTAAACGGCCATTGGGGAAGTGACTCGCCGCGGCCTCGAGAACATGAATAGATAAGAATATAACATATAAGGACGGGAATTTAAATGGCCATTGGGGAAGTGACTCGCCGCGGCCTCGAGAATATGAGCAGAATATAACAGAATATAAAGAGAATATAAGAACGGGAAATTTAAACGGCCATTGGGGAAGTGACTCGCCGCGGCCTCGAGAACAAGATGTGATCGCCAGGGGCCGAAAGACCCCAAAATAAAGAAAGTGATCGTGCCTACCTCAAGAGCGGGAGATGGCGGGTTGCTTCTTCCTCCCCTTTCGACTGGCCGACGGAGAGGACTTTCCATGGGTACCCTTGCAAAACAACGACAAACAAGTAGCGAGTGGATTAGAAAGATGAAGGTGTAGTATTCAAATCCTTGCGATAAAAATAACGAAATGATGGTAAGACACACACCTGGTTGGTGTTGTCTTTTAAACCCCTCTCGGACTCGAGTAGGAGGAAAATGAGATGATGGATACAAGAAGTATATAAGAAGAGGCGCCCTTATGAAGGGGGGTAGATGATGCGAGATGATGAATGCAAAAGAACTAAGAAGAAAAGGAAAGGATTGGCTTATTAGATGTGCCGATGGTGAAATCCGACGGAGCTCCGGCAGCGTAGGGATGGCGTGGAAGCGCAGTGCATGAAGAGACCTTCCTCTCGCGAGCGTGGGCACCCGAGAAGCCGGCAGAACCTCCACCTACAAAAGACCCCACAGGTTAGAAAATGACTCTGGTAGCCTCCGACAGCCTATCGGATCTCTTCGAAGCTCCCCCAGAACTGAGGGGGTGGGCCTCTATTTATAGGGCTCCGGAGGGTGGAGGTGTCCAGGACCCTGGACACCTCCATCAGGGCCGAACTAATATTTTATTCTATTTTTATTAATTTTTTTGGAATATTTTTGTGGAGGCGTCCAGGGCCCCGGACGCCTCCAACAGGTCTACCGAAAACCGACGACGGCCGCACGCGGTTTGGCACAACGCGTGATTTTGTGAGCGGCGCCTCGTGATTCAGAAATGGGCGCGTCCAGGTGGCTGGACGTCTCTATAATTTGGATTTTTTCACACACGACAAACCGTCGTTCGGTGGGCGGCGCCCGTGAGGGAGTTGATGGAGGCGTCCAGGGGCCAGGACGCCTCCAAAAATATATTATTTTTATTTTTGTTGTTTTGTCTTTTATGCCAAGGCTGGCATTTTAATTTTTTATGTTTGTTTTTATGCAGGCGTCCAGCGGCCTGGACGCCTCCATTAATATGTATTATTATTATTATTTTTTTTTGTCTTTTATGTAAACTAGCACTTTACACATTTTTTATATTTGTTTTTATGGAGGCGTCCGGATGCCTGGACGCCTCCATTAATATATATTTTTTATTTATTTTTGGGCTTTGAAAAAACAAAAACAAAAATAAAATAAATTTAAAGAATGGGGGCGTCCAGGGGCCTGGACGCCCCCATTAAGACCCACCCGGGTCCTCAGTCGGCTGCTGCCCGGCAGACACCCTTCTTGTTTCCGGAACTCCTGACGCGTCTGACTGGTGTTGATGCCGTCCGAATGCCGTGACGAGACGATTCCGGATGCCAAAAAGGGCGGAAGAAGACTCAAGAAAAGGAAGCACTCAAGTGAGTTAAAATGCGTAAGCCGTCGCGGGGCGTTGCATAGTAATATGAGACTTTCTCAGGAGACGTCAAGAATGGCGTGTCTACACCACCCAGTGGTTCTCCACAAACAGTCCCCTTCTTCAAACGGTCTGATACAGACCGTTCACCTTTGTTGGCTCAGGTACTTTGCTATTTTTACATCTGTGATTTCTATCGCTATTCGGCGGTTGTTTCCGGTCCGTCCCAGGCTCTGAGCGGTATGTCGAAAGACCGCCCCATCAAGGTACGCTTCTGAGTCTTATTCTTCAGTCATTTCAGCATTTTGTGTTTTTTCTCTGCCTTGGCGTTACTCCCTGCTATTGCACGGTCCATTCCTGACCGTTTGATCTCCCTGGACGGTCCACCCCAGACCGTGCGCACACACTGAGCGGTCTTCATCAACCGTCCTTATCTGCTACAGTGCACCCGAGGCTATATTTTGATCATCGGTTCATATCAATTACATCTACATATTCGGTGTCGTTTTGATCTCCCCCTACTGTTGTTACATTATTGCATGGTTGTGTTCATCTTATTTTCTCATATTTGCTTGATTGCCATTACTTGCTAGATCTAGGCTAGAATCTTGCATGCACTCCGATGGACATAGGATCATACATACTTTTCATTAGTAGTTGCATTCCTACCAAGGTAGGGTTTCCTCTCGTCTCCATACTCCTTGGAGCCGACTAGGGGACCTTGCTGAGGACCTCCGTAAGCCCCCGTGAGCCGTGGATTCCCACACGGACGCCGGGCAGGTTGTACCGTATCACCCCCCAGTCTAGGGTCTGCATCAAAGAGAGAGAGAGTCCTCTAGTGTCAGCCAGTTGCCTTATTCCCTACCTTGGCTAGGTACCTTGTGCTGAAGTGAACTTAAATTTTAATTAATTCACTAAGGTCCAAAAGGGAATATTTTATAAAACCATGCGCGCATCATTTGAAACTTGGTTGCATTAACTGGTTGATTCTCTTCTTATCTCTCCCCCCCATTGTGTGCATCCCATTTGGATTGTTTGTTTTAGCTCTTTGCTTAGGGTTGTTTGCTTACTCCTCCCCCATCGTCATTGGTGTATGTGGAGTTGTCTCTTCCCCATAGGTTCGTCTCCTAGGGGCAACTCCCATTTCATCTCCTACTTCAATCCCCTGTTCGACTCACCTCCAGCTATGTCATCCTGCCATTTTTCCCATTCCCATGAGGACTCTCTCCCTCAGGGACTTCTCGAGGACCCGCCTAGGGTCGCCCATGTGCAGGGAGGAGAGGGGACTGCCCCTTCTCTCCGATCGTTGTCATTGAGGGCCCTCAGCCCTCTCTTTCTAGTTCCTCTTCACAAAATTCGGCCAGTCACGTTCTCAACACGATGGCCCAACTTGATCCGACCCAACTTCATCTCTTGAAACAAGCTCTGCAAGGGGCAGATGCCCCGCCTTCTGTGCTTTCTTCTGGCACGACTGCTGCCACCAACACCACATCCCCGATTATTGGGTTAGGGGCCACCTCTGCGGCCCCCATTGATCTCACCCCGATTCACCCTCAAGCTCTTCGATTCTCTGCTATGGAAGCGGGCCAGGCTTCTACCTCGGCCCATCAGCCGCTTGATAAGGGGAAGACCCAAATCCCTTCCAGTTCTTATGTTGATCCATACACCACGTTCTCTTCAGCACCGCAGGCCCTCGTGGCCCCGACTGACTTTGTCCATTTACAACCAGGGGCAGCCCAGTTGGCTCACTCGGATATGGGCCCCTCCTTGGCCCATTATCCATCTTATGGGCTCCCCTCTCGGTCAGTCCACCCTTCGGCTCCGTATTCCGATTCCATCTTTCCTGCCGTATCTCCTCCTTCCTGGGAATGGGAACTTCTGGACAAATGTGCTACCATGCAGCAGCAAATTGACCTCCTCCACAAGCGGGTCAGCCCACAATCATTAGCTGATGTCCCCATTCTTAACTTCAGGGACATTCGTTTCCCACCCCAGTCTGAGCTCCCCGTGTACCGAAAATATGACGGGAATGGCAACCCGTTCATCCATGTCAGGGAGTTTCTCTATGAGTCGGCGCAGTTCCAGCACGACGATTACTTGATGGCATATCTATTCCGCCGATCCTTGGATGGGGTCGCCCTGGAGTGGTTCTACACATTGCCTCTAGAGGATGGGGTCGCCCTGCACCAGTTGTACAGTCGGGCCCGATTTATCCAGACCCAATTTAAAGACTCCCCCATCCATTCTTTGTTCGAGGCACAGAAATCCAAGACCACCCGCAAATCCCAGGGCCCAGTTACTGAGGGAGTTCAGGTCAACGAGCAGGTCCAAGCCATTCAATTTCCTAACCAGCCCGCTTCACCCCGCTTCCAGCAACCCCCACGCAACCCACAGTTCGCCGCTCCGCAAGCTCCTCGACCCACTTTCCCAGCTCCTCAGCACCCGCAACAACAACCTCCGCCACCATAGCCTCAATAGCCACCCCAGTACCACAACGTTCCTCCTCCCACTGGTTATGGCCCTGCTCGGTCGGGACCCAAGAGGGTCAACTACCCTCCACTTCCAGAAACCCTTCCCGACATCGTTTCAGCTCTAATGTACACTGGTGACATCCAATTGCCGCCAGAACGTCAGAATTGGAATCCGGCAGCCGATCAATCAAGGTATTGCATCTACCATCGGTAGCCCGGGCACACGATAGAGAGATGCTTTCAGTTTAGAGATTTGGTGTATGATCTGCATGAGGGCCAGAGAATTGATTGGGCACAAATGCACAAGATAATTGAGGATATTAAAGAGCGAAGAAGACAAGCCAGGCCGCAGCAGGTGGCACCCCAGCAGTAGCAGTTCAAGCAACCCCTCCAGCAACAACAACCACCTCCGCAGTAGCAATAGTAGCAAGGCCTCGGGATTCATCAAAATCCCATGCCAGAACATCCGCCCACTCCTCAGTAGCAACAACACCAACAGCCGCTGGTACCGGCTCAAGTTAACGCAGTCCACCGCCCAGCCCCTAACGCTGGGTGGTCCTTTGATGATGAGACCCCCGCCCACCTTCTGGCCTTCCACCATACTAACCACCCTGCCCCTTCTGTTCCCTCTATCCTTCGACCCACCACCTTCACCACCGTTCCACCCACTATCCCTTCCCGACCACCTTTTTCACCCGCCACATTCCCTACCATTCTGCCAGTCCTTCCGCCATCACCTGCCATACCCTCCATCATCACCCCTCCACTTAACCCTTCACCCGTTAACTCTCCACCAGGGCCCGTTAGGCCAACCTCCGTCATACTCACTCCCATTTCTACCCCTTCCACCTACCCCACTGGGCCAAGCGGTGACCCATCTATAGCCGTGCCGGCACGACAATGCGCCCTTCTGAGCGGGCGTCCATTTCATAGAGTTTACCCTTCCTCTGGTGCGTCTGCACCCAACCCTCAAGTTCCCTTCTCTACAGTTGAAGCAGAAGAAGTAGACCCCATGCCAGGAACGAAGTATGACCTGCTACAGCACTTGGACCGAATGCCGGCCAAGATATCAGTTTTGGAGTTGATCAAAAGATCCACGCTACACCAGGACGCCCTTCGGGCTTTTCTACATAAGGTTAAGGTTAGCGAGGATGTGGCAGTAGACAGCTTGCCCTCAGTGTTGGTGACTATTACCAGGGGGCCTTCCATTTCATTCTCTGAGTCAGAATTAGCACCCCCAGAGGCACGGTAGATGCCACTGTACATTACCATTTCTTTGAACAAAGTGGCCGTTGAATCTGCCCTAGTGGACACGGGAGCATCGATAAATGTGTGTCCGTTGAGTACATTGCGTGCCTGTAACATTTTAGAAGACATACTTAAGCCAACGCCGACCACAATTGTAGCCTATGACAACTCCAGGCGAGCATGCCATGGGGTCGTGACAGTCCAGGCCGAGCTAGGGCCTCTGGTAATGGATGTGGAGTTCTACGTGTTGGACATAGACCCAATGTTCAAAGCTATTCTGGGTCATCCATTGATAGACAGTCTAAATGTTGTACCTTCAACTACCCACCAATGCCTGAAGTTTCCATTCCAAGGCCTGGTGGCTAAGGTGAAAAGTATCTCCACAGTCCAGTCAGTTGATGCGATTACAGACAAGATTCTCCCCACTCTGCGACCGAGTAACATGCCAATTCTTTCAGTGATGGACTTAAATTATTCATGGGCATATGCATCATGCAAGCCCGCCACTGCGCTAGTAAACGTGAAGATTAAGTCCAAGATTAGAGATTCGAAAGGGTGGCATATGATTCTGAAGTTAGGCTACCAGCCGGGCTTGGGCCTCGACGTGCAATTGCAGGGGTGGACTAAACCCGTCCCCAAAGGCAGAAAGATGGGTCGTAGAGGCCTTGGCTACCGAGATTCAGCATTATCTATTCTGGGAGACTCCGGGCCACTGATGTGGGATTACCGTCAACATTTTGTGAAAGGCCCATTGTAGCCCGACACTTTGAAGAAGCCGCCGCCCGGTGGTGATGTGAGGATTGATGCCACTCCTGATGTTTCTGACCCACTGCCGCCACTGAAGGGGCTAGTGGGTGACATGGAAGATTTTTGTATCTATTTTAGGAAGCTGTTCAGTGAAGAATAAGATCGTCCGAAGAAGAAGGAGATGTAGCTGGTGAGGCACTCTCCAACCTGTAGACACGCCATTCCTGACGTCTCCTGAGAAAGTCTCATATTACAATACAACGCCCCGCGACGGCTTACGCATTTTGAATCACTTGAGTGCTTCCTTTTCTTGAGTCATCTTCTACCTTTTTCGGCATCCGGAACCATCTTGTTGCGGCATTCGGACGTCATCAACACCAATCGGACGCACCGGAAGGTTCCAGAACCAAAAAGATGGTCTGGCGGGCGGCTGCCGAAGCTTTTTTTAGGGGACCCGGGGGGTCTTCATGGAGGCGTCCAGGACCGTGGACGCCCCTATTACTTTAATATATACGAAACGCCAAAAAACACATTAAAATAATAATAATTAATGGAGGCGTCCAGACCCCTGGACGCCTCCATAAAAACAAAATATAAAAAATGCATGTTACCAGTTTTGGTATAAAAACAAATACATAAAAAATATAATAATTAATGGAGGCGTCCAGGCCTTAGGACGCCTCCATAAAAACAAGTATAAAAAATATAAAATGCCAGCTTTGGCATAAAAACAAAACAAAAAATAAAATAATATATTTATGGAGGTGTCCAGGCCCCTGGACGCCTCCATCAACTCCCTCACGGGCGCCGGCCACCGAATGACGGTTTGTCGTGTGTGAAAAATCCAAATTGTGGAGACGTCCAGGTAGCTGGACGCGCCCATTTCTGAATCACGAGGCGCCGCTCACAAAACCACGCGTTGAGCCAAACCACGTGCGGCCGTCGGTGGTGTTCGGTGGACCTGTTGGAGGCGTCCGGGGCCCTGGACGCCTCCACAAAAATATTCTGAAAAAATGAATAAAAAATCTTTTTTGCCTTGATGGAGGTGTCCAGGGTCCTGGACACCTCCACCCTCCGGAGCCCTATAAAAAGAGGCCCACCCCCTCAGTTCTGGGGGAGCTTCTAAGAGATCCGATAGGCTGCCGGAGCCCAGAGACTACCATAGTCATTTTCTAACCCGTGGGGTCTTTTGTAGGTGGAGGTTCTGCCGGCTTCTCGGGTGCCCACGCTCGCGAGAGGAAGGTCGATTTCATCCACCACGCTTCCACGTCGTCCCTACGCTACCGGAGCTCCGTTGAATCCAACCTTCGGCTCATCCAATAAGCCTTTTCTTCCCCTTTTTCTCCATAGTTCCTTACATTCATCATACTGCATCCTCTATCTCCCTACATAAGGGCGCCGTCTCTTGCATACTTCTTCCATTCATCATCGCATTTTCCTCCTACTCGAGTCCGAGAGGGGTTTAAAACCACACCAACCAGGTGTGTGTCAGGTCACGATCTCGTTACTTTTATTGCAAGGAATTGTTACTACACTGCCATTTTTAAATTCCGTTCGTTATTGTCTACTGTTTTGTAAGGGTAACCAAGGAAAGCCCTCTCCGTCGGCCGGCCGAAGGGGGAGGAAGAAGCAACCCGCCATCTCCCGCTCTTGAGGTAGGCGCGATCACTTTCTTTATTTTGGGGTCTTTTGACCCCTGGAGATCACATCTTGTTCTCGAGGCCGCGGCGAGTCACTTCCCCAATGGCCGTTTAAATTCCCGTTCTTATATGTTATATTCTTATCTATTCATGTTCTCGAGGCCGCGGCGAGTCACTTCCCAATGGCCGTTTAAATTCCCGTTCTTATATGTTATATCCTTATCTATTCATATACTCGAGGCCGCGGCGAGTCACTTCCCCAATGACCGTTTAAATTCTCACTCTTATATTCTCTTTATATTCTGTTATATTCTTATCTATTCATATTCTCGAGGCCGCGGCGAGTCACTTCCCCAATGACCGTTTAAATTCCCGCTCTTTATATTCTCCTTATATTTTGTTATATTCTTATCTGCTCATATTCTCGTGGCCGCGGCGAGTCACTTCCCCAATGGCCGTTTCAATTCTTGCTATTTAATTTCTGCACCATTCCCGTCCCCCCGAGGTCGCGGCGAGTCACTTCCCGCTATGGCCGTTTAACTCCCATATCTTGCTATATTACATTTGTCCCGCTCGCCCCGCCGGAGAAATCTCCCGTGGTGGCCCCTTCTCTCTTCTCTTATTTCTGTGTTGTAGCAAACAAAAAAAGGAGCCCGCGCGCTTCGCGTCCTCTTCGCACCCCGAATCGCGTGACGTCGCTCACAGATTGGCGATCACGGTGGGACTTCTACTGCTTCCTTTCGGCTACCCTTGCAAGTTCGGCACCATCCGTGCCTCTCCACCTTGGCGCCCGCGCGCGCTCCCATTGTGCTCACGGCAGCACTGTCAGTTGTGATTGGTTGTTTGTTTATTATTTGTCTGTTTTTCTCGTTGTTTTCCCACTCCATATCTCTGTCAGCATTTCATTGCATGCATCCATCCCTCTTTTCTATCTTTTTTCATTTTTTTGAGGATCACCCTTTCCCGGTGAAGGAAGGACTCTCCATTTGAGAATTCCTCTCAACAGACTAGAATCTCCTACACTGGGACCTCCGTAAGTCCCCGACATCGAAGAATCTCCTCTTCGTTCACTGGGCTGGTTGTACCATTGAAGTTCCCCGGAGTTAGTCATTTCATTCGTGGTGAGACGAGAGACCCTAGCTGACACGGCGGTGAAACAAAAATAAACTAGGGTCCCTATTACTTCGGATCTCGCTAAAAACACAAAAAAAAACCATCAAAATCAAAACACAAAAAAGGCGTAAAGGCATCCACTTGTTTGATAATCTCTACTACCTGCTTGCTAGTGTATGTTTTTGCGTTCTGGGAAAACTGTGAGCATGGCTCACGAGTCTTTTGAGGAGAACCGCGCTAGTCGTGGTTTGTCAGCCGACCCGCGAGTCTATGCTATGGACTCGGGTCCTTCTCATGAGCCCTCGCATGAGGTGCAGGTTATTGTCGGGGACACATCCCCACCGCAGGATATCTCTTCCTTACTAGGCGTCCTCGCCAACACGGAGCTTACCTCTGAACAGCTCCGGGCCTTCCAAGCCATTCTGAAGGGGAAATCTGTTTCCCCCACGCCCCAGGAATCAACTCCGGCCATCGCACCTCTCCAAGAGTCCGTGCAGGCCATTCCATCTCCTTCATTGGCGCAAGCCATCCAGTCTCCCTCGCTTAAAGGACAAGCGAGCCAACAACCACCCTCATTCCAGTTCCCATCACAATCTCAAACTCCCGTTGTTCCCCACACACCGCTTCAGCCAGGGCCAACTGTCGGCGGTCCGACAGCTCCCTCTCATTCCGGGTTCCCCCCTCAAGTCTCCGGGAGACAGTTTCTCCCCCAGTGGCAAGTGCCACCGTCACCTCCAGAGGAGCTCGCCCAATCGCTCCTCAATAGGTTCAATCGCATGGACGAGCAGTTTCAAAATCTGAGAAGGATGGTGGACGTGAAAGCCACCCCAGAGGTTACTTTGCCAATCCTTCCCGTCATTCATCTTCCTCCCTCCGAAATGCCCACGTACCGCAGATACAATGGTACCGGCAACCCCTTCATTCACCTCAAGGATTTCATGTATGAATCCTCCTATTGGCAAAACGATCAGAGGTCCCTAGCATATCTCTTTCGGAGATCATTGGATGGTCCCGCGCTAGAGTGGTTCTATTCTTTGGAGCCCCGCGAGGCCGAGAATTTTGAAATAGTCCAGAGAAGGTTCTTGCAGAAATATAGGGATAGGGTCGGTCCCTCAATCTCCATTACCGACCTTGTGGCCGAAAAGATGAAGCCCGACAAAGATTTTGTCCGCTATACTGATAGACGGAGGTCTCTGGCGGAAAGAATAAGGGATACCCTCTCCGAGCCCGAACAAGTGAAGATGATTGTGTCTAATGCAACCCCACAGTTCAGACACGTCCTGGCCATGAATAAACTTACTACAATGGGGGAACTCTATGAAAGGGCCCGGTACATCCAAACCCAGTTAAAAGACTCCCCCATTATGAACATGTTTGAGTCGCCGAAGCCCAAAGTGGTCAGAAAAATAGGCGCTGGTGTCCCGGGCGGAGCCACAGAAGGGGTCGTGACAAATGAGCAAGTGGGTGCGGTCAACAATGCCAACTATGCAGTCAACCCAAGGCCTCCACAAATGCACCGACTTCCCCTCCAACCAGGTCCTTTCCCTCTTCATCCTCCACCCCAAAATAATCCACCCCAGGATAATATGCCTCCATTACGTCAACCCCAGCAACAACAACCACAACCTCAGCAACAACAACCACCGCTTCAGTACAACCAAGTTCCCCCCCGGGGAACTATGGTCCCCAACAGCAACAAAGGAGGCCGCTCGGTCCCAAGAGAGCCTACTATCCACCATTGCCAGAAACTTTAGCAGACATTTTTAATGCCCTCATGGCATCAAACCAACTCGCCCTACCCAGAGAAAGGCCCGTGTGGCCCCCAAATGTTGATACCTCCAATTACTGCGTCTACCACAGGCAGCCAGGACACACAGTAGATTACTGCTTCCATTTCAAAGATTACATCCACGATATGAATGATGAACATCAAATAGATTGGGATGAAATGAGACGATACGTCGCCGCACTTAAGGCTAGGAGACCTCCTCATAGGCCACAGTAACAGTTACAATAGCAGCAGCAGCAGCAACCACAACAACAACAACAGTCTCAGCAGGCCCCACAACAACAGCCCGACATGGGCATAATCCAGAATCCATTACCGGAGCACCAACAGCCCAATCATCAGGTTAACCCCATCTCCTCCTTCCCGGAAGTTGGGAGAGAGCAGGTGTGGCACCAGGAAAGTACCTCCATTCTTTCTACCACCAATCTTATCATCACGTAACACCCTTGCCTTGCCTGGGTAGCACCTCTCTCTCATCAACCCGCGTCAGTATCGCCTTCACCATTTCCACTACCATTACGCCCTCTCATCCGTACCCCGATCCCCTATCAACCGACACTCTCCACTACGCCTTCACACCCTCTCATCTTCTCCCACTCCCCCACTTTACCATCCACCTCTACCACATTTACCCCTACGCCTTCTAAACCCCTTATCATCCGTCAACCATACATAACCCCATCTTTCTCCACCGTATCACCACTAATGCCTTCAAAACCACTCATTACCCATCACCCACCTCAAAATCATTGCCCACTTCAAGCCCTACCCACTTCTACTTCGTCTCCACCTCCGCCTTCCAGACCCCTTATCATTCATAATCCGCACGATATCCCCTCTACCTCCACCATGCCTCCACCTAACAAACCCCTCATCAGAATCCCTGCTCCCGTCATCACCCCTGCTTCATCAACCATTCCTCCACCACTACACCTCAAATCCCTGTTAAAACCCACTGCTACCCCCACAGAGGTACAAAAGCCGCAGGCAATGGTGCTCCGGAGTGGAAGGATTTTCCACAGGGTTTTCCCCCACAACAGTCAGAATCCTGAGCGATCTCAGCCAGAGAAGGATGATGGAGAACAACAAGAAAGAGCTATCCCTGGAACACAGTATGATCTATTGAAACACTTGGACAAGACACCTGCTCGGATCTCCATCCTAGAGCTACTTCAAAGATCCACATCCCACCAGGCAGCCTTAATGGAGTACCTTCAATGGGTCATGCTGAATGAGGACCTCCCTGTAGAAAAGATCTCTACCGTCCTGACCCCAACGGACACACAACCGGCCATCATGTTCCACAACTACGAGCTCGCTCCCAAGGAAGCTCGGAAATATGCATTGTGCATTTCAATAAAATTAATGGAGTATCCATAAACCCGTGTCTTGTGGACACGGGTGCGTCCATAAATGTGATCTCCATGGACACCCTTCAGTTGTGTGGGGTCAATGAGGAACAAATAAGACCTTCCTCGATCACGGTCACGGCTTATGACAATAGCAAAAGGCCACCGCAGGGGATGATTATTCTGAAGGCAGAACTAGGCCCCATGTCAATTCCCACAGAATTCCATGTCCTCGACATGGACCCCACATTCAAGGCTATACTGGGTCGCCCTTACATCGAAGCCTTGGACGCTGTGCCTTCCACCAACCATCAATGCCTGAAGTTTCCTTACAATGGGAGAATTATTAAAGTGGTCAGTACACCTGTCCTTCCCACAGTGGATGCTATCAACACCTCTTTGTCCTCTGTGTGGCCGTCTCATTGGCCCATATTGTCATTGCTGGACGTGCGTGATCTATCTCACGTTCCACTAGCACCAAAGGAGCCAGTCAGGACAACCGCAACATCATGTCTCCCTTTTCACTCCAAAGGTTGGGAGATTATGAGGAACATCGGCTATCAACAGGGTAAAGGTCTGGGCGCACAATTACAGGGTATGCTCAAACCGCCAAAGGAAATTAGGCCGAACCGTAGGTTTGGCCTAGGCTTCAAAGGACCGTTCAAGGTGGATTGGAAGCCCCTCACATGGACTCTATCAAACCACTTCAACAGAGGGCCCGTTGTTCAGATGGGAGATTACCCACGAGAAACATATGGGGGATCACATGCTGTATATTTGGCTGAAAAATATCCGAGGATCACGAAAAGAGGCAAGATCAAAGATCCGGAATGCGAGTGGAACAAATGGTTTGACATACGGGACATTTCCGTTGCATTGGAAAGGATGTTCTGATGTGACACAACCTCGGACTTAGTCAAACAAGCACATCTAAGCATCCAAATGGGCCTTAATGGGCCACCGCTCTCTTCGTTGCACTCTATTCCCGGGGTGACTATGTGATACCAAGGGTGACTTATGGGAATGGACCCTTGCTGGTAGAGGGCCAGCAAGGCCAAGAATTGATTCCCCAAGGTTGGTTGCCCAATTCGATTGGGGCCGACAAAGTGCACTCGGGCACCGGGTCACACTAACCCACGGCGATCACTCTAAGTCATGGACTTGAGGATCGGGCGCTCCTCACGAATTCAGCGGCGCATGAATCAAATATTGAGAGAGCTACACTAGGTGAGGAAGGAAGAGACACTTACTCGACCGGTTTGAAGAAACCGGTCCCGGTCGGAGACGAGGGCGAGCGGGGAGGCGGTGGTTCCCCACACGCCGCGGCGGTGTCGCTTGACCTGCCAAACCACTTACAAAACTACTCCTCTCGCAGGAGGGGGGATCTTGGGGTAGGGGTTAATATGATACATTCAAACACTACCACCACGCAGGGTGGGGCCTTCAGCCGGCCAAGCGGGGAGGGGTTGGTGGACCGAAACGAAGAGAAATGAGAACTAGGGAAGTTGCAGCTTCAATCTAGAATTCTGGACAGGGGGTCGCTGTGATGGCTATGCCGGGCTTGTCCGGACTCCAAATTGATCGAAACCAGCTCCTGAAGCTTCCTGACTGGAAGAGGTGGACTCCAGAATTTTTGGGGAAGCTCAGACGGTCGGAGGTGGCTGCACCAGCAACAGGAAGTAGCCTCCTCTGTCTGGCCGCAGGTACTGTCTGGACTGTAACAGCAAGTTGCAGAAGTGACTGAGCACCCTCCCGAGCTCCGATCAGCACGAAACCAGCGGCATCATCTTCATGGTCGAGGTAGCTTTCAGCAGGAGGTGATGGAGATGCATTCAGAGGTCGAGGATGGCCGGGGCACCCAGAAGAGTGGGTACTGGTCGGAGTAGACAGCAGAAAACAGAACTAGATAGATCGGGGGAGAAAATTCGTAACTTCTTCCTCCGGTGGCCGAACGGGGTTCTGTTTCTTGATCTTGAAAGATGACCGGTAGAGGAAGAACTTTGATGAAGGGGCTTCAGCCTGAATCCGCTGGGGTTTGTCGTGGCAGAAGGATCTTCCACGCTCTGGTCTAGGATGAAGACCTCTCTGCGCACTGTTGGGAGAATCACTCTATCTGGCAGCTCCGAGCTCCGATCGTGTTGATTCCACCTCGCCTGCGAAGTAGACTGAAAGGCCTTTCCAGAAAGGTAGGCCACGCCTTCTGAAGAACTAGGATGAATCCGTGGTTGAGGTTGCAACAAGGGCTGTTCTGCAGATCTGCACAGCTCCAACCTACTAGAAGAAATGAGAGGGAGATATGGCTTCTTTGGTGGAGGGAAATGGTAGGAATGACCTAAGGGAGAGTGGGGGCTCTTGTGGGGTGGAGAAGGGAGCTAATGGTGATGGGGAATGAGGTGGAGAATGGCTGGAAGCAAGTGCTAGCAGGTGGAGGAGGAAGAGCTACGAATTTGGGGAAGGTGGGTGAGAGGAGAAGGTGAGGGGGGCACAAGTGAGTGGAGGGAAGGGTGGATTTCAAATTCAAAAGGTCTTGGAAGGTGGGTGATTATGTTGGGAAGTGGAGTGCTTGCATTGGAATGGGGTAGATTTGGTTGGAAGGTGGAGGAAGGTGTTGGAATGGGGAGACTTTTACCTAGGAACTAGGGAGCGGAGTAATGGAGGCCATGGGGAAGTGGAGGGCATTAAAGGAGGTGGTTGGAGGTTGGAAGTGGATGGGAGGAGGGAGGAGAGAGAAGGAAATTCGGATTTGGGGTTGGAGGAGAGAGAAAGAGGGGTGAAATAGAGAGATTAAGAGGGGAATGGGTTGGGAATCTCTCCCCTAGGGTCTCTCACCCAAAAAACTAGAGGAATCACTCCAATTTGAACTCAAATGGCAAGTTTAACTCAAAAGGATGTAATCATTCATTAACTTCAAATGAGGGGAGTGGGGTCCTATATATAGGCAACCCACTCTTTACAATAAGTCCCTGACAAAATAAACAACTACAAATAACCAAGGGGGTTGGGAGTGCTAATGGGCCTAGTCCAACGAATGGGGCCCAATAGCTTACATTAGACATCATGATGATACCAAACATAGGAAAATAAGTGCTAGACTTAGGGAAATGACTCAAATAAAATGGAAATACATCAAAATGACTCAAAGGAAAACTACAAAATGGATAAGGGGCCTTAATAGAGTGAGGCCCAAACTCAACTAGCTCCCGAATGTGAAGAAGTGGACCCGAGCCAAAGGGAGTCGTGGGTGATGCCTCCATCAAATCCCCTGGGCCGCAAAGAGCTCGACTCCGTCGAGTAAGGGTCCATTCGGCTAAGGTACCGCTCGAGGAGATCTGGATCCAATCGCTGTAGGTCCTCCCGACTTACCCATGAGTCTTCCAACGGAGGCCGATCCTTCCACCTGACGAGATAGCGCTCATAGACCTTGCTCCGGGTGGTAGTGACCTGCTCATCCAATATTTGTTCAATGCGATCACGCTGAGCTCTTTTGGCTAGTGGACTCTCCTCTCGGGTGGGTGCTCTCTCAAAGGAGGGAGTGGGCTCGATCTCCTCACTAGGTCTCTCCGTGGGGCCCTTGTAAGACACTGAGTCGGCGACATTGAATGTAGGACTTACCCCATAATCCTCGGGGAGATCTAATTCATAAGCATTCGCACCAATACGCCTCAAGACCTGGAAGGGCCCAGTCCCACGTGGTCTCAACTTGGAGTTGGCTCCTGGGGAGAGCCTCTCCGTCCTTACCATCACAAAGTCACCCTCTTGGAACTCTAAGTGACGCCGGTGAGAGTCAGCCAACCTTTTATAAGCCTCATTTTTTATGCTAATGTGCTTGCGGATTTCCTCATGCAATTTTGTGAGTGCTGACCTTCTAGTGGTTATGGGTGGACCTGGACAACCATATATAGACCATTTATGCCATGATGCCATATGGACCTTGATGAGCCTTGGTGGGCCGGGGCAACCATATGTGGACTTATCATGCAATGTTGTCATGTAGACTTTGGTGGGCTTAGGTGGACCGGGGCAACCATATGTGAATCTATCATGCAAAGTGGTGATGCATGTCGGGGGACCCGGACATCCGTAGATGCCTTTGATATGCTTAAGACCCATGATGCATGAAGGTGGACCATGACATCCAAATATAGACCACTCATACTTTCTACTTGACATGTGGGTGATATGAATGAATGGACCCAATATGGTGTTCATGCCAAGGGGTATGGTAAGCCTAGACACATGCATGCTTTTCCCAAAGGTGACTTCCATGTGTATAGGTGTGGGACAACCTTTGAACTCCCATTGGAAAGGATCGAATGGATCTAAGAAGGTGGTCATCATGGGATGGGGCACAACCTTATTTTCTAGGGATATGTGGCCCAAGGTTATGGCTCCCAAGGTGTAACACGGGTCTAGGATGGGGTGGATTGGGTCAAATATGGTGGGTTGGGATAGGGAAAGGTAGGTGGTGGTTAAGGTAGTTGGGTCACCCGAGTTCCTTGACTCCCATTGTAATGGATCATAGGGATCATAAAATGGGTTACTAAGGGGAAGGAGCTCCATGTCCTCAAGGTCCTCAAAAGGTGCTAAGTCATCCCTCTTAATGATAATTGGGTCAATGTTCTTGGTGAGTGGGTTGGCCATGAGGGGAGGGCTTGGCCCTCTACCTGATATAAAAAGCTCCAATTGGAGGAGAAGTTCGGGCTCATCGGGTGTGGGGAGGAATAGAAGGAGGTCGCTAGTGTAGCAACCAATGGTGCAAACCGAGGTGATAGACCCGATGCATAGGTGTAGGAGGCCAAGGCTCCTAGGTTGTTCGGCCATAGGGGTCAACATGCTAGTGAACTCAATTTGCCATGCTAGGCCCTTAAGAAGATCTCCTAAAGTTTCCACTTGGTAGGATGATTGGATGGTGGTGTGATAAGTGGAGAAGGGTACTATGGGGAGGTTTAGCTCCATGAGAGGGTAGACATTGGACGTGATGGGGTGAATTGGTTTCTCCTTTAGCCATCTAGCTAGGGGCCCATCTATGATTATAGTGCCACTTGTCAAGTGCTCTGATACCACTTGATGTGACACAACCTTGGGGTGATCATCACATGATCAAATGACCCTTGGACCTAGCAAGCAACCAACGCACGAATCGGTGACTTTACTCGGGCGGACTCACTCGCTAAGCGCACTCTTGTGCCCGTAGGCAAACCGGTGATAGTGGTGAGGGTCCGGGACGGGCCCTTGCTGCTCCGGGGGTTGGCTAGCTTTGGATTGGACCTCTCAAGGGTCCTAGGATGCCCACTCTCGTAGGCGGCCAGCACGCCGAGGGCGTGGGTGTTAATGGCTCTCTCGCAACTCACCCGCGGTAGTCACTCAATCATAAGCAAATTCGGGTTCGGGCGCTCCACTTACCACCGACGGCACTAAGATGCGATACTACTTAAGCAAGGGAATTTCAGCAAAGAGGAGTGTGCAGTGGCTCACCTAGTCGGTGTGAAGACACTGATCCCGGTCGGAGACGAGGGCGAGCGAGGAAGCGTGGGCTTACCCGCACGCCGCGCCGGAGAAGCTTCGATCTGAAATTTTAATTTACATGCACTACACCCCATGCAAGGGGGGGGGGCGGCCAAATCATGGAGGGAGTGGTGGTGGGTAAGGCGGCTAGGTCCCATGGGTTCAATGTCTTCCATAGGGAGGGATCAAAGGGGTCATGGAATGTGTTACCAAGGAAGGGGTATTCTATCTCCTCAAGGTCTTCAAATGATGGTGAGTCCTCCTCCTCAAATGAAGTAATTGAACCGAAGTCCTTGGCGGGTTGGTTGGCCATGAATGGATGGCTTGGCATCCTACCCGAAATAAGCAAATCTAATTCGTGGATAGCATAGGGCTCTTCGGGTGTTGGGAGGAATAAAAGAAGGTCGCTAGTGTAGCAACCCACAGTGTATATCGAGGAGATGGACCCGACACATAGGTGTAGGAGGTCAAGGCTCCTAGGTTGGTCGGCTACAGTGGTCAACATGCCAGTTAACTCCATTTGCCAAGATAGACCCTTAAGGAAATCCCCTAATGTTTCCACTTGATAGGATGATTGGATTGTGGTGTGATAGGTGGGTAAGGGTACTATAGGAAGGTTTTGTTCCATAGGAGGGCAAACATGAGCCATGAGATCTCTAAATGGGTTCTCCTTTAGCCAACGTGAAAGGGGTTCTCCTAAGATGAGCTCGGCCCCTACTAGGGAGGGTGGTGTAAGGTGAAGTCCACCATGTGAAGTCTCTTCTTCTTCCTGGACATGGGTGATCTCCATGGCGGGGGTTGGGTCCGGAGTATTCACCACTATGGGGTCGGGTATGGGGATCATGGTTTCCTCTACCAAGGAGGTGAGTAAGTCCATTGTTTGTGGGGCGATGATGACTGGCATATGGCTCTTTTGGGGTGGTGGGTAATGGGGGACTTGGGATAGGATGGGGAGGGGTAGAAGTGGAGGCCTATGTTGGGCATCTTGTAACTCATGGGGGAGGGTGCACCCCATTTGGCTCAATAGGTCTTCTTTGGGTAGGAATGAGTTCTCTTGACCTATTTGGGCCTCATATTCTTCTTCCCAATCTAGGGGAGCCTCATAGTCTTCGGTCACCTCCGTAAGTTCCTTTTGGAAATGGGTGGGATGAGGATTTGTGGAAGCTTGTGGGGTGTGGGTTTGATGGGGAATGTTGGGTTGGGCGGTGGCCAATTTAGTTTTAATGGTGGTGGTGATCGGGATTGGAATCATTTGGGGTGGTGGAGCTTGGACCCTAAGGGAGGTCTTGGGTTGACTGGGAGGGAAAGGGGGAGTGGGAGTGCTCCTCGGGTTATGGTTCTCAAGGTAGGAGTGGGAAGGTCGGGGAGCGTAGTTCTTCCTAAGCTCAAGGTAGGAGTGGGAGGGTCGGGGAGCGTAGATCTTCCTAAGCTCAATCTTCATCTCTTCCCATGATCCTATGGGTTCTTGCCTCCAAATCCTTCTTAAGCTCACTATGCGTTCCCACTCCTTCTTGGCTTGTCCCCGAAGCCACCCTGTGGCCCTGCGGACCCTAGCATGTCCATAGACCCTAGTCCTATTAAAGTGTTTATACATGGTAGCCTCCCACTTTAGGTAGGCATTAGGATTGGATCCGTCAAAACTAAGGTCTCCTTCTAGGATGATGTCCATGAGGAGGGCGTCAATCGGACTCTTGTGGACGGCCGTGTTGAGGGGACTTAACCAATGTGGAGTGTACATGATGATGCACTGGGTGGCCCGAAAATGACTCTAAATGCGAATGCGCCCTAGGACCAACTTGTAGAGAGACAAGTTGTGAACTTGCTCTGATACCACTTGATGTGACACAACCTCGGACTTAGTCAAACAAGCACATCTAAGCATCCAAATGGGCCTTAATGGGCCACCGCTCTCTTCGTTGCACTCTATTCCCGGGGTGACTATGTGATACCAAGGGTGACTTATGGGAATGGACCCTTGCTGGTAGAGGGCCAGCAAGGCCAAGAATTGATTCCCCAAGGTTGGTTGCCCAATTCGATTGGGGCCGACAAAGTGCACTCGGGCACCGGGTCACACTAACCCACGGCGATCACTCTAAGTCATGGACTTGAGGATCGGGCGCTCCTCACGAATTCAGCGGCGCATGAATCAAATATTGAGAGAGCTACACTAGGTGAGCAAGGAAGAGACACTTACTCGACCGGTTTGAAGAAACCGGTCCCGGTCGGAGACGAGGGCGAGCGGGGAGGCGGTGGTTCCCCACACGCCGCGGCGGTGTCGCTTGACCTGCCAAACCACTTACAAAACTACTCCTCTCGTAGGAGGGGGGATCTTGGGGTAGGGGTTAATATGATACATTCAAACACTATCACCACGCTGGGTGGGGCCTTCAGCCGGCCAAGCGGGGAGGGGTTGGTGGACCGAAACGAAGAGAAATGAGAACTAGGGAAGTTGCAGCTTCAATCTAGAATTCTGGACAGGGGGTCGCTGTGATGGCTATGCCGGGCTTGTCCGGACTCCAAATTGATCGAAACCAGCTCCTGAAGCTTCCTGACTGGAAGAGGTGGACTCCAGAATTTTTGGGGAAGCTCAGACGGTCGGAGGTGGCTGCACCAGCATCAGGAAGTAGCCTCCTCTGTCTGGCCGCAGGTACTGTCTGGACTGTAACAGCAAGTTGCAGAAGTGACTGAGCGCCCTCCCGAGCTCCGATCAGCACGAAACCAGCAGCATCATCTTCGTGGTCGAGGTAGCTTTCAGCAGGAGGTGACGGAGATGCATTCAGAGGTCGAGGATGGCCGGGGCACCCAGAAGAGTGGGTACTGGTCGGAGTAGACAGCAGAAAACAGAACTAGATAGATCGGGGGAGAAAATTCATAACTTCTTCCTCCGGTGGCCGAACGGGGTTCTGTTTTTGATCTTGAAAGATGACCGGTAGAGGAAGAACTTTGATGAAGGGGCTTCAGCCTGAATCCGCGGGGGTTTGTCGTGGCAGAAGGATCTTCCACGCTCTGGTCCAGGATGAAGACCTCTATGCGCACTGTTGGGAGAATGGCTCTATCTAGCAGCTCCGAGCTCCGATCGTGTTGATTCCACCTCGCCTGCGAAGTAGACTGGAAGACCTTTCCAGAAAGGTAGGCCACGCCTTCTGAAGAACTAGGATGAATCCGTGGTTGATGCTGCAACAAGGGCTGTTTTGCAGATCTGCACAGCTCCAACCTACTAGAAGAAATGAGAGGGAGATATGGCTTCTTTGGTGGAGGGAAATGGTAGGAATGACCTAAGGGAGAGTGGGGGCTCTTGTGGGGTGGAGAAGGGAGCTAATGGTGATGGGGAATGAGGTGGAGAATGGCTGGAAGCAAGTGCTAGCAGGTGGAGGAGGAAGAGCTACGAATTTGGGGAAGGTGGGTGAGAGGAGAAGGTGAGGGGGGCACAAGTGAGTGGAGGGAAGGGTGGATTTCAAATTCAAAAGGTCTTGGAAGGTGGGTGATTATGTTGGGAAGTGGAGTGCTTGCATTGGAATGGGGTAGACTTCTACCTAGGAACTAGGGAGCGGAGTAATGGAGGCCATGGGGAAGTGGAGGGCATTAAAGGAGGTGGTTGGAGGTTGGAAGTGGATGGGAGGAGGGAGGAGAGAGAAGGAAATTCGGATTTGGGGTTGGAGGAGAGAGAAAGAGGGGTGAAATAGAGAGATTAAGAGGGGAATGGGTGGGGAATCTCTCCCCTAGGGTCTCTCACCCAAAAAACTAGAGGAATCACTCCAATTTGAACTCAAATGGCAAGTTTAACTCAAAAGGATGTAATCATTCATTAACTTTAAATGAGGGGAGTGGGGTCCTATATATAGGCAACCCACTCTTTACAATAAGTCCCTGACAAAATAAACAACTACAAATAACCAAGGGGGTTGGGAGTGCTAATGGGCCTAGTCCAACGAATGGGGCCCAATAGCTTACATTAGACATCATGATGATACCAAACATAGGAAAATAAGTGCTAGACTTAGGGAAATGACTCAAATAAAATGGAAATACATCAAAATGACTCAAAGGAAAACTACAAAATGGATAAGGGGCCTTAATAGAGTGAGGCCCAAACTCAACTAGCTCCCGAATGTGAAGAAGTGGACCCGAGCCAAAGGGAGTCGTGGGTGATGCCTCCATCATGTTCTCGTCTCCACAGCTTGAAGGACCACCATTGATCTCCGGAATACCAGAGAATATTACCACTCTTGCCAAGGTTCCAAACTATCCTCGTCCTCGCCAGAAGGACCCTGTCATCGACGGATCTTCATCCGTCCTCAACATTGCCGTCGACGGCTCATTAGCCGCCATCTTCTCCATCCACTCCTCTCAGCCTTTGTTGATATCTTCTTCCTGGGCCAGACGATTGTCTGATGATCTTCCCAGGTCCCCTTCTCTGCTTACATACCTACGCGGGCTTCTCAACCCGTGCTAGGTCTTCAACCATGATATGCTCTACGAGCCTCCTAATCCTCTAGCCATAACCACTTTTCTCTCTCCTCCGATCTCTTTTCACTATTTTGTCATTAAAAATGAAAACGAAAAAAAAACGTCAATTTTCAAACTCCTCAACAACACATCCTCGTTGAGGAAACCATTTACATCTCCCACGGGTGCGTACCGCCCTGCGGACCACCCGTCCAAGGTCCGATGAGCGACCTTTTCTACCCCTCCTCTGAGAGATCTTCTCCTGTACATTCTACACCATCCCCTTCGTCTTCCTCTTCTTCTGTAAATATTGTCAGTCAATCTAGGAATGATGGGCCAAGGGTAGTACCTAGGAAGAAATCCAAGGGTAGGCAGATCCCTCGTCGATTCCTTCTGGATTTAGCCGCCAGGTGTCAGGCCCTTCTTGCCATCCCCCAGTTGTTAGAAAATCCCATCCAGCTACCGGAAATAGAATGTGAGGGCGACTGTGCATTTGATGAAGGGTATGGAGTCTACGAGATCACGGATGAAGAATGCCCCACTGAAGATGAGGGTGAAGAATATGAGGATGCGGCGGGCGCATACGCTAGTGGAATGAGGAGATTTGACGAGCCGTCAACCGCCGTAGAAGAATCCACCAAAGAAGTCAACTTGGGAACTGAGGAAGACCCTAGGATCATCCTCATAAGTGACAACCTACCACCCTCTGAAGAAGAGGCATTAATTAAAGTTCTCAAGGAATATAAGGACACGTTTGCATGGAGCTACAAGGATATGCCGGGGCTAGATTCAACCTTGGTCGAACACCGTTTAACCCTAAAATCAGGGTCCGTCTCGGTAAAACAAAGGTTAACGCGTTTCCACCCTCAAATGGCTTTGAAAATGAAAGAAGAGGTCGATAAGCTCCACAAAGCCAGGTTCATTAGAGTCATTCTTTATCCTCAATGGGTGGTGAACATTGTCCCAGTCATGAAGAAAGATGGAAAAGTCAGGATTTGCATCGATTTCCGGGACCTTAACCGCGCGTGTCCAAAGGATGATTTTCCCTTGCCTCACATTGATGTGTTGATCGATAACACGGCAGGATACGAGACCCTCTCGTTCATGGATGGATTTTCAGGATATAATCAAATTCGGTTGGCAGAAGAGGATCAGGAAAAGACGTCATTCACTACCCCTTGGGGAACATACTGTTACGTGGTCATGCCATTTGGGTTAAAGAATGCTGGAGCTACTTACCAAAGAGCTATGATGGCCATATTTCATGACATGATGCACATATATCTGGAAGTATATGTGGATGACTTATTGGTGAAATCAAGGACCAGGATGGAACATCCAGAAGTTTTGGCTAAGGTCTTGCAGAGGTCAAGGGAGTTCCAATTGAAAATGAACCCGAAAAAGTGTGTGTTTGGTGTGTCGTCAGGTAAATTGCTGGGGTTCATTGTGAGTAAGAGAGGGATCAAGATAGATCCCGACAAAGTCAAGGCTATCAGGGATATGCCGCCTCCCAAGAATTTGAGGGAAGTCCGAGGTCTAATCGGGAGGTTGCAGTTTATTCGTCGGTTTGTGTCCCAACATTCACAAAGGTGTAGACCTCTCTACGAGTTGACCAAGCCAGGAGTAGAGTTCCACTAGAATTCTAAATGTCAGAAAGCTTTTGAAGGGTTGAAAGAATATCTGGCTAGCCCACCCGTTCTCATTCCACCTAAACCAGAAAAACCTCTGATCCTTTACGTCTCAGTCTTGGATGACTCCGTGGGAGCCGTCCTCGCACAAGCTGATGAAGAAGGCAAGGAACAGGCAACCTATTACTTGTCCAAACTTCTCAATCAATGTGAGCAGAAGTACACCGTCATGGAGAAAAACTGTGCTACCCTTGTTTGGGTAGTGCAGAAATTGAAGCACTACTTCTTGGCTCATGAAGTCCACTTGATTGCTCGAATAAATCCTATCAAATTCATTCTGGAGAAATCCGTCCTTACGGATATGCTAGCACGCTGGCAAAGTTTTCTCTCTCAATTCGACATCACCTACATCCAGCAAAAGGCGATTAAAGGCTATGCCATAGTCGAGCATCTCGCGCACCATCCTCTTCTTAAGTTCGATCCCATTCAATCAGAGTTTCCAGATGAGGAACTAATGTCCGTCAACCAATCAGAGGAGCCAATGTGGACGCTATATTTTGATGGAGCTCTGAATTCTCAAGGGAGAGGAATCGGCATCGCCCTCCTGTCGCCTAAAGGCCTCACATTCCCATTGGCATACCAGCTCAAATTTCCAGTCACTAACAATATAGCCGAATATGAAGCTCTTCTAGCTAGCCTAGAACTCGCTCATTCTTTTCGTATCACTGAGTTGCGAGTCGTAGGTGATAGTCAACTCATTCTTCGCCAGGTGCTCACTAAATATCGCACTCGCGATCCCAAACTCAAGCCATACCAAGAACTCACTGCTGCCTTTGCCAAACTGTTCACAAAACTGATCTTTGTTCATGTCCCTCGTCATCAGAATATTCTCGCTGATGCCCTCGCCTCATTGGCATGATCCATAAGGTTCGCTCCAGGAAGATGGTTTAAGTCCATTTCCATCTACAAACTTCACGCCCCTGCAATCGATGATGCTTCCTACGTAAATATCAAAGACAGGATAGCAAGAAAGATCCTGCAGGAAGATATCCTTGAGAAGAGGGAGATCATGTTGGCAGAGGCCGAAGAAGAACTGGCTGATGAAGAGAAACCATGGTTCTATGAAATCGTCAAATACTGCCAAGATCAGTCTTATCCTAAAGGGGCCACCACAGAGGACAAGAAAGCCATAAGAAGGGTGGCTCAGAAATATAATTTGGTTGGAGGTCTACTCTATAGGAGGAGCCTTACTGGTATTCTGTTAAGATGTCTTGGTGACGATGAGGTTTGGAAATGTGTAGAGGAGACGCACTCGGGTGTGTGCGGTGGCCACGTGAATAGTCAGATGCTCGCCAAAAAGATCATTCGGCAAGGCTTTTACTGGCCCACTATGGAAGAGGATTGTGTTGTCTATGTCCGTAGGTGTGTCAAGTGTCAACTTCACTCCGATAAAATCCATTCACCATCTTCCTCACTTCACCCAATATCCTCCCCGTGGCCTTTCTCCATGTGGGCATTCGACATCATTGGTCCCCTAGGTGATCCCAGTTCCTCACCAAGTAGAAATATTTCATCCTTACTGCGACGGAATACTTCACCAAATGGGCCGAAGCTGAAGCTTACGCGGAAATCAAGGCGTCAACAGTCTGCAAGTTCATCATGAAGAACATCCTCGCCAGATTTGGCGTCCCAAGCACGATCGTCACCGACAATGAGCCACAGTTCATTTCTCAGGACCTACAGGACCTCTACAAAAGGTACGCAATTGCATTACATCATTCATCACCTTATTACCCACAAGGAAACGGCCAAGCGGAGGCCACCAATAAAACATTGCTCAAAATCATCAAAAAAACCTGCGAGTCTAGTAAGTTTTCAGACTGGCCAGAAAAACTTATCGAAGCCCTATGGGCCTATCGCACTTCAATCCGTACCCCCACCGGGCAGACTCCATTTGCCCTTGCTTATGGTATGGAAGCGGGAGTCCCGTATGAGACTCTGATCCCTTCTCTCAGGGTACAATTGGATGAGAAATTTCCCCTCGACGATCGTCGTAATTCACTCCTCGCCCAGTTGGAACTCTTGGATGAGAAGCGGCTGGCCGCTGCCGAACACGCGCGTGTGTATCAAAATAGACTCGCTCGCTTTTACCAAAAGAAAGTCGTTGAGAGAAAATTCAAAGTCGGTAAGATGGTCGTAAAAAGAATTTTTGTCAAACCTGGAGGGCCGCGTTCTAAGCTCCAACCCAATTGGGAAGGACCATTTATAATTCAAGCCGTGTACCCTGGCAACGCCTACAAGCTAATCAACGCCAAAGGGACCGAGTTATCCCACCCTTGGAATGGGCTTTATCTTAAGAAATACTACCCTTAGCACAAAACAAAAAAAATGATGAAAAGATAAAAACATCAAAAACAAAGAAATATTGAAAACCACTAAAAATATGGAAAATTCAAAATGCCGATGCCTGGCAGTCACCATGTAGTTAAGTCCCTGCATCTAACCTTCATGTTAGGATAGGGCCCATTAAGGCTTGGTAGGCACCGGGTCTTGGTTTGCTAGAACCGTGGAGATCCCTGTCCGGCCACGTCGGCCTATGCTCGCTCGAAGGAAGCTAACATGTGCTCACTTATGTATTTTATTCAAAAAGTCGATAGCATCACCTACGGTGGGGCCCCACCCAGAAGATCTCCGGAAGCTGTAATCTTTATTCTTTTCTCTTCGACCGAATGAGACAGTCGGCGCCCTTAAAACGCTGAGCATGAGAAACCGAAACTCAAACCCCAAAGGCAAGAGTAGGATCCATTTCCTCGAGCATCGATCAGAGCACGAGAAGAGGGCAGTGTCCCCGTAGGCATACGAAAGGGAGCCCACAAACGTCAAACGACTATATCTCCCTCACAAAAAGAAATACAAAATCAAAATCAAGAGCCTGGTCGTGACCGTGCCTGATGCGATAAATGGAACCCCTCAAAGCAAAAGTTTGAATCCACAAAAGAGGGGGGGCTATGGAATGTAAATGCTCAAGATTTGGTCCGAAGTTATCCGAAAGGAAAGAGTTAATGGGCCCTTATTTGCTCGCTGGATTAACGATTTTGCCGATCCTCTTAGGAGGTTTATCCCCCACGCTCTTCCTTCTTCCTCTAAAGATGAAGGTTCGATGGAGTTTCTGAAGGGTGAAAACTGCCCAGGGTCTGTGACCTTATTTTAATATACACACATGGTTGGCTACTTTGAAAAGTAAAAGCTATCACTGCGAAGGAGTCTCCATGTTTCTGGCTGGTCAAGACCCCTGTTTACCGCCTTGATGTCTTCTTGTTTAACCTCAGGCTTAGGCCAATGCAAGCGCGTCACCTATGGGTGCGACGGCGTCTGATTCCGGGTCAGCGTCGCGCGGTTGGTCATTAGGGTTCCAGGGTGTTCCATCATATATCATCTAGAGTTGTGAGGAAACAGACCTGGGTCGGGCAAATCTCTTACCTCAAACACCTTTTGGGTGAATCCCTGTGGACGGAAGCGACTGGGAGCCTAAGCATGGCATGACGGTATTATCATCAGGGTAAGTCTTAGCCGGCGGGATCATCATTCGAGGGGTCTAGAGGCCCAAATCAACCTAGATGTGCACTTAGGATACCTGGGAGGTTAGTAAGAAACCCCTGTCTCACGTAGGTTAGGTGCCATGTGGGTGCTTACCGGGCGTTAGCAACAAAAAAAATTGAAATGATAAAAGCAACAAAAAAAATGGAAAAGAGAAAATGTACATATTTGCAAACAAAAAAATCTTTTTTATGATAAAACAAAAAAATGCCAAATATAAAAAAGAAAAACAAATCAATTTTGCATTTTGCGTGCAGCATCTCACTTTTTTTTTAAAATACCGCTTGCATTCGTGTGATTGCCTGTCGCATTTATCATCACCGCATCTTTCCCTTGCCTTCGTTAAATAAAGGCTTGGCCCCTTGACCAGTTATCAAGGACAGTCACAGTGACCATTTGCTTATTGAGCAAGGGGCTAAGTCAGAACAGAAATTCTGATTTGTTTGTTTCAGTGATGTGTGCAGGGATTCAGGCAACAGAAGCAAAGGTGAAAACCAAACAAACCAAACCTTATATTTTATTCCAAAAATAAAAAAAATTACATCAAGTTCTGCCCTCTCTCTCTGCATTACTCGTCCCACTACTCTCCGGGCAAAACGCTATCAAAGGTGCTACCCAACTACGAAAAGCGGTACTCCTACCGCTCTGTACTCCCCTTCCTATTCTCACACCCCGGCGTTGATCCACGGAAGCAGCAGAGAAGCTACCAACACGAAAGCGACGCTCTCGTGCTCTTCGGTAGCGCTCCTCACCATCTCTCAGCCACTGTTCAGCAAGACCAAGACTGATTCGGAGTTCGAATAGTTGGGCCTCCATGGCCCTTCGTTCCTCCCTTTCAGTCAATCTGTTGGCTCTTTCTCTCTCTGCGTCTCTTTCTCTCTCTGCCCGTTCTCTCTCACGGTCTTCTCTCTCCAACTGGAGAGTGATCCTCAGTTCCATAGCATCCCTGGAAGAGTCGTCATCAGGATGACGCCGCAGTTCCCTCTCCAATTCTGCTATCCTAGCCTCCTTCTGCGCAGCTTGGGCAAGCGCTTCTTCCGTCTCCTTTTCCTGCCGAGTGTACCATCTCAGATACGCGATAAGGCGTAAACAAAGAGAACTCAACACTGAAACTTTTACCTGTATACAGAGCATCCCTTCTGCCTCCGCAGCACGCTGCGTGGCATGAGCAAGTTGCTCATGAAGCAAGTCAAGTTCTGAGGTGGGAATCCACAAGCTCGAAGAGGCACCACCTACTCCCATCGCTGGGGAAGCCGCGCCAATCTGGGCATGCTACGACCGCGTGAATTAGTAGCCAACATCTGAAATCTGGGGATTTAATTAGGAACGCACTGTACACCTACCAAGGCGCTCGTAGCTTCGCGGGCATCGCCCAACCATTGCTCCATCTCTGCCAAGCGAGTTCGTAAATTCGCTATCATGGTATCACGGATATCCTGCTGCCATACGAGTCAGCATTTCCACCAGAAAATCAAAAAGGGAGATGCGTCCTTTATCCTATATAGACGCAAGTAGTCCTCGCTATCCCGCGCCTGCGATTCTACAATCGTGCCACCCCGTTGCCAGTCTTCGTACTGTTCGGGGAATCGCACGCGCCAGTCAATGCAGGTCGCCGGTCCTCACGTCTCTCTCCCAACGCGGGGTGGCGCAGCTGAATCCACCCATTCTTGAGCCAGTCCCAAGGACCTCATAACCAATCGTAGCCGAAGCGGCTCGATTTCATTCAGGCAGTGCATCCATAATTCCCGTCTGAACCAGGCACGACTTGCTAAAACCCACGGCTGGTCGGCATCGTCCATGTCTGAGTAGGGTCTCCAGTTTACCATCACTGCAGGGAACTCCTGTAGCTCCCGCCTTAGCACCATCAGTTGGTAGGTTAAGGGTGCCGCACTCATGATGGGTTCCCACCGCCTGGCTAACGGCACCATAGCGGGTCGCCAATGCCGAGCTCTCCCCATGGAGAGGTAATAATAGCTCTACAGCTGCTCGGTGCAGGTCATCAGTACTTTGCAAAAACAACAAAAAAAATACAAAACAAGCAAAACCCAAAATACCTGGATGAATGGTGTAAAACCACTCACAGCCATCTCGCGATCCGCTTCTTGGAACAGGCTTGCAAACAAGTGTGCCAGCATGGCGGCTCTCCAGGCATAGTACCCTACTCTTTCAAGGTCTGATAGAAGCTCCAGGAAGCGACATTGGATACCATCCCCTTTCGAACTCAGTTCCAATCTCCTCAAAAAGAAGAGGAGAAATCTTCTCAAATCTATGTTGCATCTTTCCCAGTTGCCGAAACCTGTACAGTACACGGCACAGCATCCTATTTCCATCCTTTCCATGAACTCTTCTGAGGATTCGTCGTCCTGCCGACGAGTGTCGGTGAGCCCTAATGCATCCATGAGGGACGCCCTAGCTATCGACCTGTTTTTCTGACCATCTAGGTCCAAACCCAGTAACTTCTAGGCACCTTCTCGGTAGTCCGCATAGGTGACTCCGGTCACTGCCTCGCCATCCACCTTGAGACTCGTATGATGAGAACATCACCTCCTATTTCATCAGGCATGGTCTAGTCATTTAATTTTGAGTCCTATGTAATTTTTATTTGAGTCATTGATGTAATTTTCATTTTATTTGAGTCATTTCCCTAGGTCTAGCATTTATTTTCCTATGTTTGAGTGTCATTAGATTGTGTAATGTGCTAATTGGGCCCATTTCTTTGGGCTTGGCCCAATGAGCTCTCCTACCCCTTCGGTTATTTGTCAGTGAGGCTTTTGTCAGGGTCTTTTGTAGAAATGTGGGTTTCCTATATATAGGACCCCATTTCCTCCATTTGAACTTAATCAATCAATGAAAAATGCCATTTGAGAGTCCAAAGCTTAGTTTAGTGGAGTGATTCCAACATTTCTTGGGTGAGATGCCCTAGGGGAGAGATTCCCCACCCTTCCCTCTCTTAATCTCTCTTTTTCACTCCACTTTCTCTCTCCTCAACACCCAATTCCGAATTTGCTTCTCTCTCCTCCCTTCCCCAACCACCTCCACTAGCTACCCACCTCATTTAAGACCCTCCACTTCCCCAAGCCACCATTACTCCACCCCCTAGTCCCAAGGGAGCTTCCACCAATCCTAGCTCCACCTCCCAACCCCCAACTACCCCACCCACTTCCCCAAGCACCCTTCCCACTACCCCAAGCACCCATTCCCTTCCCCAACACAACTCTTCCCATTCCCAAAGCCCCACTAACCACATTAGTCCATTTTCAAATTTTGGAGAAAGATCTCTCCTTCTCTCTTCCCCACCCATCCCAAATTCGTAGCTCCCCTCTCACCCACTGCAAACACCACCTTCTAGACCCCATTCTCCCTCATACACACCTTGGAACACCCCCTCCAAGACCCCCTTACAACCAGGGGTCACTCCTACACTCATCCACCCCCATTTCCCCTCCCACATACCCCATTCCCCCCCGTCATCTTCAACCTACAGTTTCAGTTGCAGATCAGAAGAAGAGTACCGACTTGCAGAGGTGACCACGGCTTCCTCCGGGAGATTCTGAAGGCCCAAGATACATCCATGGAAGCGTCTGCCTGTCCTCTTCGACACCAAAGTGGTTTCGTCTTCATCGGAGCTCGGGGCTGTCCAGGAACTCCGTTCTCCCACGACTGCGCGGAACCCTCCCTGCCAAGCATCAGAACCTGAGAGATCACTCTGCCACGACGAACCCTAGCGGATTCAGGCTGAAGCCCCTTCATCAAAGTTCTTCCTCTGCTAGTCTTCTTCCAAGATCAAGAAACAGAACCTCATTCGGCTGCCGGAGGAAGGAGTTACGAATTTTCTCCCCCGAGCTTTCCAGTTCTGTCTCCTGCTGTCTACTCCGACCAGTGCCAACTCTTCAGGGTACACCGACCGCCCTCGACCTCTGATTGCAGCCCCGTTACCTTCAGCTGAAAGCTACTTTGACCACTAAGACGTCACCGCCAGTTTCGTGCTGATCGGAGTTTGGGAGAGTGCGTGGCATCCTCTGCAACCTGCTGCCAGAAGTCTGCAACTGTGGATCAGAAAACCTCATGTCCTGTTCCAACCTCTGCTCCGGTCAGTCACGGTCTCAGAAGAAATTCAAAAAAATCTGAAGCGTTCCTGTACCTGTTACGAAGCTTTTGCCGCTAGTCTCGCTATTGGCAAAATTCGTGCGAAGGATCTACGGTCATTACACCGCCCCACTGTCCCTGTTTGCAGATAATCGGCAGATTCGGCATCCACACTCAACCGACATTCTTTACCTTATTTTCCCCACCCCGCTTGGCCGGCTGAAGGCCCCACCCTGCGTGGTGGTAGTTTTGATTGTAACACCTTAATCCCCACCCCAAGAACCCCCCCCCCCCCTTGCATGGGGTGTAGTGCATGTAATTTACAATTTCAGGTTGAAGCTTCTCCGGCGCGGCGTGCGGGTAAGCCCACGCTTCCTCGCTCGCCCTCGTCTCCGACCGGGATCGGTGTCTTCACACCGACTAGGTGAGCCACTGCACACTCCTCTTTGCTGAAATTTCCTTGCTTGAGTAGTATTGTATCTTAGTGCCGTCGGTGGTAAGTGGAGTGCCCGAACTCAAATTTGCTTGTGAATGAATGATTACCGCGGGTGAGTTGTGAGTGAACCGTTAATACCCACGCCCTCGGCGTGCTGGCCGTCTATGAGAGTGGACATCCTAGGACCCTTGAGAGGTCCAATCCTAAGCTAGCCAACCCTCGGAGCAGCAAGGGCCCGTCCCGGACCCTCACCACTATCACCGGTTTGCCTACGGGCACAAGAGTGCGCTTAGCGGGTGAGTCCGCCCGAGTAAAGTCACCGGTTCGTGCGTTGGTTGCTTGCTAGGTCCAAGGGTCATTTGATCATGTGAAGAACCCCCTAGGTCGTGTCACATCAAGTGGTATCAGAGCAAGTCATTGACTTGTCTCTATCAAGTCAAGTCCATGGGCACGCTTGCATTAGAGTTCTCATCGGATCGTTCCATGCATTATCCACCTCCCATTGTCATTGAGTCTAAAGACCAAAAAGCCCCAATTCCCATCATATCCCAAGCATACCTACCTAATGGGAGCCCCACCGAAATTGACTTCATCTACATGGTAGAAGATAATTGGGTATCCCCCGACATTGTAGCCACCCTCTCTACGACCGGACAAATTGTGCACAATGGAGACCTAGTCTTCATTGAATTCCATAAAAGGTTTGGAGAGACCAAATACTTTGATGGAGCTTGGTGTCAAATTGGAACTTTGGAAGGCCCTTGCATAATCCTAGGGAAACAATGGCTTGATGAACGGAATACCACCTTCCACCCATTGCGTTGGTCTTGCCTACTTCATCCCCCACATCTCCCGGGAGCCTATGGTTTCAACAACCTTTTGTTCCCTCACCCACCGGGGCCCCATACCCGGCCACCATGCCCTCTCAACCCACTTCGAAGAATGAACAAGGTCATGAGTGAACATGAGGAAAACCCGGCCCACAAGACCAAATCCCCGAGATTGGACACCAATCCAAATCCCTTCCCCACATTCAAGGAAATTCATACTCCTATCAATAAGGAAGAAGGACATCAACTCATCCCCGTCCAAACAAACACATACCTCCCCAAACCACTCAATCTCATGCAAAAGGTGGTGACCCTAGGAGAACTCATCATCAAATGGCTCAAGCAAAATCCCATCCCTCATACCTTGTACTTTCAAAACCCAACCATGGAGCATCCTTTCCAATTAGCACCCATTAACTCCTATCACACCACATTCCAATCCTACTATGAGGTAAATAGTTGGGATGATCTCATCAAGGGTTTAGAATGGCAACTAAAGTTGACTTGCTTATTGACCATAGGAGAGGCCCACCCAAGAAGACTTAGTCTCATCCACCCATGTGTTGGTTCTATCACCTCAGTCTACACCATTGGTTGCTACACTAGTGACCTCCTTCTCATTCTCCCCATGGATGAAGAACCCATCATGGTCCACTCCACTACCATTAAGATCCCAAGTACCTTGACCGACTGGCCCACTAAAGATCTTGGTCCAGTTACCTTGGGGAAGGATGACCCACCATGCGTGGACCATGTGGACATAGAGTTCCTTCCTCTAGGAAGCCCAGTCCATGACCCCTTTGATCCCTTCCAATGGGAGTCTAGGTACCCATGTAATACACCCACCTTACCCACAACTCCCCTTTCCTTACCCCAACCAACCATGTTGGACCAAGAACACCTCTTCCAAGACTTGGGCCACACAAAGGGAACCATCACCATAGACAACATATGCCTAGGAAGCAAAGAAGACCCCCTCTCCATAATGCCCACCTTCCTAGATCCTTTTGACCCTTTCACATGGAAGTTCAAAGGCCATCCCACACCCATACACATGGAAGTCATCTTTGGGAAAGGAATGCATAAGTCTTGGCATAACACATCACTTGGCATGATTCATAAGACGGGTCCATTCATTCACAACACCCACATGTCAAGT
Source organism: Amorphophallus konjac (assembly GCA_022559845.1). Taxonomy (NCBI): domain Eukaryota; kingdom Viridiplantae; phylum Streptophyta; class Magnoliopsida; order Alismatales; family Araceae; genus Amorphophallus; species Amorphophallus konjac. Next base: position 197,603,315 of record CM040127.1, on the reverse strand, counting down.
AGGAAGCATGAATGGACCATTTTTGGATGTAATGGTCCACCTCCATTCATCATGAGTCTTAAGCATGAGAGTTCCATATTCGGATGTAATGGGCCACCGTCATTCATCATAAGTCTTAAACATGATAGGAGCATTCACGGATGTCCGGGTCCCCCGGCACTCATCACACCCATACATGAAAGGGACACATATGGATGCCCCGGCCCTCCCTCACTTCACATTAGTCATACACATGTCAAAGGCATCTACGGATGTCCGGGTCCCCCGATATTTATCACCACTTTGCATGATAGGGCCACCTACGGGTGCCCCGGCCCACCTAGGTTGACCGAAGTCTACACTGCATCATTACATGATAGGTCTACTTTTGGTTGTCCCGGTCCCCCTTTGCATACCACACACTTCCCACCCACACCGCACCGTAGCTCAAGGCATACTCATTCAAGCAAGCATCTAGCAATGGGCGGTGAGGGTCGTAATAAGCGGGCAAAAACTCACGAGTGGCACTTCGAATTCCAAGAAGGCAACCTCACGATGGTGGTTTTGGAATGGCTCTACCTTAGGGCCACCTCCAAATCGAGGGCACGAGGACTTGGACCTTCCATGTTCCAAGTGGCTTTGGCAACCTGGCTTATGGGTTGGATTTACTCATGGGATTTTGGGATATACCTCACTTTTTATGTAACGGATCTAGCACCCTCTAAGGGCACCGCGGTAGATCCTAGTAAGCACCTTGAGCCTACCCCCATCTTTGTGAGCGACACCCTCAGAGAGCTTCCACATAACAACTTGAGAGCCCGACGTGTGCACACGGAGGCAATACTGGGCAAGCAAGGTACTATCATCGGCAAGAGGGTGTGTCCAAGCCACCTTGAGGAGTTGAAGCGTCGTCCCCTGGTTGCGAACGTGAGGTTGAGTTTGGAGGTTGAAGCTTGCTCGGAGTTGCGTCGGAGGACCTCTTCTCCCCCCGGTGGACTCATACTCGACGGAGTCGAGTTCTTTGCACCCCAGGAGTATGATGAGAACATCACCTCCTATTTCATCAGGCATGGTCTAGTCATTTAATTTTGAGTCCTATGTAATTTTTATTTGAGTCATTGATGTAATTTTCATTTTATTTGAGTCATTTCCCTAGGTCTAGCATTTATTTTCCTATGTTTGAGTGTCATTAGATTGTGTAATGTGCTAATTGGGCCCATTTCTTTGGGCTTGGCCCAATGAGCTCTCCTACCCCTTCGGTTATTTGTCAATGAGGCTTTTGTCAGGGTCTTTTGTAGAAATGTGGGTTTCCTATATATAGGACCCCATTTCCTCCATTTGAACTTAATCAATCAATGAATCAATCAATGAAAAATGCCATTTGAGAGTCCAAAGCTTAGTTTAGTGGAGTGATTCCAACATTTCTTGGGTGAGATGCCCTAGGGGAGAGATTCCCCACCCTTCCCTCTCTTAATCTCTCTTTTTCACTCCACTTTCTCTCTCCTCAACACCCAATTCCGAATTTGCTTCTCTCTCCTCCCTTCCCCAACCACCTCCACTAGCTACCCACCTCATTTAAGACCCTCCACTTCCCCAAGCCACCATTACTCCACCCCCTAGTCCCAAGGGAGCTTCCACCAATCCTAGCTCCACCTCCCAACCCCAAACTACCCCACCCACTTCCCCAAGCACCCTTCCCACTACCCCAAGCACCCATTCCCTTCCCCAACACAACTCTTCCCATTCCCAAAGCCCCATTAACCACATTAGTCCATTTTCAAATTTTGGAGAAAGATCTCTCCTTCTCTCTTCCCCACCCATCCCAAATTCGTAGCTCCCCTCTCACCCACTGCAAACACCACCTTCTAGACCCCATTCTCCCTCATACACACCTTGGAACACCCCCTCCAAGACCCCCTTACAACCAGGGGTCACTCCTACACTCATCCACCCCCATTTCCCCTCCCACATACCCCATTCCCCCCCGTCATCTTCAACCTACAGTTTCAGTTGCAGATCAGAAGAAGAGTACCGACTTGCAGAGGTGACCACGGCTTCCTCCGGGAGATTCTGAAGGCCCAAGATACATCCATGGAAGCGTCTGCCTGTCCTCTTCGACACCAAAGTGGTTTCGTCTTCATCGGAGCTCGGGGCTGTCCAGGAACTCCGTTCTCCCACGACTGCGCGGAACCCTCCCTGCCAAGCATCAGAACCTGAGAGATCACTCTACCACGACGAACCCTAGCGGATTCAGGCTGAAGCCCCTTCATCAAAGTTCTTCCTCTGCTAGTCTTCTTCCAAGATCAAGGAACAGAACCTCATTCGGCTGCCGGAGGAAGGAGTTACGAATTTTCTCCCCCGAGCTTTCCAGTTCTGTCTCCTGCTGTCTACTCCGACCAGTGCCAACTCTTCAGGGTACACCGACCGCCCTCGACCTCTGATTGCAGCCCCGTTACCTTCAGCTGAAAGCTACTTTGACCACGAAGACGTCACCGCCAGTTTCGTGCTGATCGGAGTTTGGGAGAGTGCGTGGCGTCCTCTGCAACCTGCTGCCAGAAGTCTGCAACTGTGGATCAGAAAACCTCATGTCCTGTTCCAACCTCTGCTCCGGTCAGCCACGGTCTCAGAAGAAATTCAAAAAAATCTGAAGCGTTCCTGTACCTGTTACGAAGCTTTTTCCGCTAGTCTCGCTATCGGCAAAATTCGTGAGAAGGATCTACGGTCATTACACCGCCCCACTGTCCCTGTTTGCAGATAATCGGTAGATTCGGCATCCACACTCAACCGACATTCTTTACCTTATTTTCCCCACCCCGCTTGGCCGGCTGAAGGCCCCACCCTGCGTGGTGGTAGTTTTGATTGTAACACCTTAATCCCCACCCCAAGAACCCCCCCCCCCCCCTTGCATGGGGTGTAGTGCATGTAATTTACAATTTCAGGTTGAAGCTTCTCCGGCGCGGCGTGCGGGTAAGCCCACGCTTCCTCGCTCGCCCTCGTCTCCGACCGGGATCGGTGTCTTCACACCGACTAGGTGAGCCACTGCACACTCCTCTTTGCTGAAATTTCCTTGCTTGAGTAGTATTGTATCTTAGTGCCGTCGGTGGTAAGTGGAGTGCCCGAACTCAAATTTGCTTGTGAATGAATGATTACCGCGGGTGAGTTGTGAGTGAACCGTTAATACCCACACCCTCGGCGTGCTGGCCGTCTATGAGAGTGGACATCCTAGGACCCTTGAGAGGTCCAATCCTAAGCTAGCCAACCCTCGGAGCAGCAAGGGCCCGTCCCGGACCCTCACCACTATCACCGGTTTGCCTACGGGCACAAGAGTGCGCTTAGCGGGTGAGTCCGCCCGAGTAAAGTCACCGGTTCGTGCGTTGGTTGCTTGCTAGGTCCAAGGGTCATTTGATCATGTGAAGAACCCCCTAGGTCATGTCACATCATCGTAATTCAGACCACATCTTCCAGGCTGGGCACCATGTGCCCCCAGGTCATCAGGAATGCCCGACTCACTGGGTCCCATCTCTCACACAAGGCTTGGATCAGGACCAGGTCGAGCTGTATCGGCTCGATCCGAAGAAAGGTGCCAAAACCCATCACATCTAGCCTGGCCTTTTGAAAATCTGGGAGACCTTGGTATGCTGCCACTACCAACTCCCATGAGATCTGTGATTTCATCACACACTACGTATGCAGGGAATGGAGAGGAGGTTTGGTCAGAAAGAAAGGAAGAAAAAAGAATGGAAAAAAGGGCAGGAAAACTTGGCTTACAAGTTGTGATTGGACCCTTTCGTTGAAGTGCCCTTCGAGGTCTGAAAGCCTCCGAGAACTACTACCACTGGACCTGCTTCTCTTTGAGGAGTGGGAAGATTCGCCCTCCATCCAACTCTCAGAATTTTGAACTCCTCCTCTCCCGTGAGAACTTGCGCTCCTCGAGTTAGCTCTCGATATACCTGGGAGGATAAAAGGGACACAAATTTATAGAAATGGAAAGAGTACAGACCAAGATTGCCTCCATCACCTTTAATAATAGCCCTCGCAATGAGGCACCTGCCATGCTGTCCCGTGTGTCACTTCACCGTTCGCACAGGGTGATTGATTGGATGAAGAATATGATGACTAGCACCCTATGTTGTCTAGGGATACCCTATCATGTTTTGGAGGACGTCTGCAAAATTTGACGCAACATCCGGGAGAAGGCACTAGGGCCGTCATTATTGACTTCGACGGTAGATTCCCGTGGAAAATGGTCACAACAAGATGCGACTCTCCGCTCGGGGCGGAGTCTCGGCAGACCCATCACATGGGAACAGTGCAAAGGAGGAGAAGTGTAGGGAAGAAGGAACGCACAAGAGAACAAACAAGCAGCAAAAAATTAAATCACTCCCTTCATAATTCTACATGAACTGTCAAAAACATCATAAACATAAGGAGGAGGCGAGTCCACCAGCTCGCCGATCCTCACCATCACTCATCTCTCTGGGCGCTCCCCTCCTCTCCCCTGAGGTGCGGGTCCCTTAGAAGCCTCTGGGATCCTCGTGCAGCAGCACTTGCCTCGCCTCTTGGCGCCTGCTCCACAGCAGTGACTCGCTGCTCCTCCCCTGGCGTGGCGAAGAAGCCACTAGCGGCAAAGCGACCTGACTGGCAGAGTCGCTCCCCGAACTCTCGCGCTCTCTCGTAGCACGTCTCCATCCCTCCTAGCCTCTGCATGATGGCCTGAAGGCCCAGCTGGAGCTCACTCACTTGGGCCTCCAAGGCCCTCCTCTCGGTCTGATCCCGCTGTCGCTCGAACCTTCTCTCGGCTTTCTCTCTCTCTCTGCCTCTCTCCTCATCATCTGCAGAAGAACCCTTAACTCCAGGATGTCGGGAGAAAGCCTCTCCTCACCACGATGCCGCAGCTCCGCTACAGTCGCCACCCAGGCATCACGCTCCTCTTCCGCCCGGGTCACGCGGGCCACCGCACCGACAAGTTGTTCCCGGAGGGAGGTAATCTCGAGAAAAGGGGCCGAGGAACTGGAAGATGCGCCACCAATCATCCCCGCCGTCGCTGTCTTCTGGGCACGCTGGAACAAAATAAACAATGGCCGTCAGTGAAACTCCAAAATCTGAAGATAAAAGTGCGGCACGTAACTTACCAGGAGCGACAGCTCATGTTGAGCGACGGCCAGCTGCCGCCTAGCCTCTGACAGTTGGGCGCGCGAGCCGCCGATGCCACGCGTGTCCCCAGCTTGGGGAAGCCCCGCATAACTCTCTCTCTGCCGCCGTAGGAAGTCGGCGTTGTCCTGCACCAATACACTCCCTTGCTGTCCAGGGAGACGTACGTGTCAGTCCTTGAGCCTCGCCTTGCCGCGACTCTTCCTCCTGACATGGCTCGGCTCGTCCACACTCGCCCACTCATCGGCCAGGCCTAGGGTCCTCGCCATGTCCTGCACCAAGGAAGGAGGACCTCGCATCATAACAAAGAACGCGTCCCCTGTCTAGGACGCGTCCATCACTTGAGCGCAACACTCGCCGAACCCTTTTCCCCTCGCACGCCTTGCTTCAAAACTCAAAATGGATCAAAGAGGAAGAGATTGGAGGACCTACCAGACCGTGTTCACCTCCCTCTGCGACATCGGGCCCCTCGGGGGCCCGAAGTGGCCCTTCCTCCTCCATAGACGCCGTTCCGTGCTCTGGCACGTCCCTCCTCGGGCGAGGAGTTCCTCGTCCCTCTCCACCTTCACCATGGTCGGGCCCACCGAACTCCATCGATCAAAAGAGGAGGAAGACGAAAAAGGGGGCAAGCGAGTTTCGGCGAAAGGCGGGCTCGTTTGCGGGTAAGGCACGGGAGAAGAAAGGCCAACCGACGCTTTAAATTTGAATTCAAGGATTAAGTCGCGTCCTCGCGTCTGGACGCGCCCAAAAAGGGAGAAAGGAACATAATCCCCCCATGCAAAGTAGTTCCCTTTTGTCCAGGGCAAAAGTCTCGTGAAACGTAAACAACGTGGTGCAAAAGAAAGTGCGAGAAAGAAAAGGGCACGCCACACGAAATCCATTTCATATAATAGTCAAAGTACATCATACAGTGAGAAGGGTGACGTGTACAAGCAACTCTCTAACTCTCGCTGCCACCCTCCTGGTCATCTCTCTCCTCCCTCCTCTGCCAGAGATCCCTAGGGGGCCTCTGCGAACCCTGAGAAGCCGTGCTCACCTCGCCCTGCGGTGGCACTCCAGCCTCGAAGGCGCGACGACGCTCCTCGGCCGAAGAAACCAGATAGCTGCCCATGGAAAAAGAACCAGACTGATGAAGTCGCGCCCCGCGTTCCTTCGCCCTCTAGTACCGCTCCTCGCTCTCCCGAAGCCTCCCCTCCGCCGTGTCGAGACTCAATCGGAGCTCCAGCAGCTGGGCCTCTAGAGCCCTCCTCTCGGTCTGATCCCGCTGTCGCTCCTCCCTCTCTCTCTCTCCCTCTCCTCTCTCTCTCTCGCCGCCTCCCTCCTCGATAGCTCGAGGGCAATCCGCAGATCCAGCACGTCACGAGGGAGCTCCTAAGCCTCCCGTCGACGCTCCTCCTCCAGCTCCACAATCCGGGCGTCACGCTCCGCCACCCGAGCGTCGCGCTCCTGCTCAGCACGAACAGCACGCGCCAGGGCCTCTCGGACCTCGGCCACCTGTCAAAGCACGCATGCACCGTAAGAGAATAGTGATAAAAGAAGAGCAGCCAGAAGGAGAGTCGAGGTCAAGCAAACACTCACTCGAGCCTCGCGGTCACGCTCGGCCTCCTCAGCCCGAGCCACCGCATACGCCAGCTGCTCCTGGAGGGCAGAAACCTCAGGAGGAGGGCCCCGCGAACAGGAACCCGCTCCACCAGCCATCCCGGCTGTCGCTGCCAGGTGGGTTCGCTGAAACACGGGGCAAACGTCGGTCAAAGGCTAAGCATCAAAAATCCAGGTCACAAAAAATGCATTGCATAGACTCACCAGGATCTCCAACTCCTGTCGGATGGCCACTAACTGCCGCCTGGCGTCTGCCAGCTGGGCCCGCAGGTCGACGATCATGTTGTCACGAGCATCCTGCATTGCACATAAGTTAGTGCCACATGCATATACATATAGAAGGGTAAAGCATTTTCATTTCACTTACCCCTGCCATACCACCAAGGAAGAGGCGGTCCCCGTACGTAGCCCGGTACCGTCTCAGGTAATCAGTACTGTCCTGTACATGGGACACCACTGGGACCCCGCCCTACTGCCAGTCCTGGTACTGTGCTGGGAAGCGCGTACGCCAGTCCACAATCTTCGCCTTCCCCTTGGTCTTCCGCCCGATGCGGGCCGGCTCATCTACATCAACCCACTCCTGGGCTAGCCCCAATGTCCTCATAACCAGCCTCAGCCGAAGCGGCTCGATCTCGTTCAGGCAATGGACCCACACGTCCCGCCTGAAACGAGGAAGACCCGCTACAACCCAAGGCTGGCCAGCGTCGCCCATGCCCAGGTAGGGTCTCCACACCACCTGCATCACCATACATACATCATGTTAGTTACCATTCAGTCACATGCATAAACACAAAAAAATCATACACATCATACCATGGCCTCGGGATACTCGCTCAGCTCCCGACGAAGTGACGCCAGCTGGTAGCTGTATGGTGCTGCTACCACGACCGGCCTCCACTGTCGCGCTAAAGGAACGGCTCTCCTGTTCCCCTGCCTGGCCCTCCCCATCGGGAAGTAGTAATAACTCCACACCTGCATCCATCATACATCATTAGCACGAGTAATTACATATTTAACTACGGTAAAATGCATAAATAAATCGTGTACCTGGAGAAAAGGTGTGAAGCTGATGGAGGCATCACCCACGATTCCCTTTGGCTCGGGTCCACTTCTTCACACTCGGGAGCTGGTTGAGTTTTGGCCTCACTCTATTAAGGCCCCTTATCCATTTTGTAGCTTTCCTTTGAGTCATTTTGATGTATTTTCATTTTATTTGAGTCATTTCCCTAGGTCTTGCATTTATTTTCCTAAGATTGTGTGTCATTAGATGATGTAATGTGCTAATTGGGCCCAATTCATTGGACTAGGCCCATGTTCACCCCTTCCACCTTCGGTTATTTGCTATTGAGTCTTTTGTCATGGACTTTTGTAGAAATGTGGGTTTCCTATATATAGGACCCCATTTCCCCCATTTGAAGTCAATGAATGAATGAATGAGTTAAACTTGCCCTTTGAGTTCAAATTGGAGTGATTCCTCTAGTTTTTGGGTGAGAGACCCTAGGGGAGAGATTTCCCTCCCATTCTCCTCTTAATCTCTCTATTTCACCCCTCTTTCTCTCTCCTCCAACCCCAATTTCGAATTTTCTTCTCTCTCCTCCCCTCCCAACCACCTCCACTAGCTACCCACCTCATTTAATACCCCTCCACTTCCCCAAGTTGCCATTACTCCACTCCCGTAGTCCCTAGGTGGCATCTTCCCCATTCCAACACCTTTCTCCACCTTCCCACCAAATCTACCCCATTCCAATACAAACTCTCCACTTCCCCACATAATCACCCACCTTCCAAGGCCATTTCAAATTTGAAATTCACACTCCCTCCACCCACTTGTTCCCCCTCACCTTCCCCCCTCTCCCTCCAAGCCCCAAATTCGTAGCTCCTCTCTCACCCACAGAAAACACCCCCTTCCAGCTCCCATTCTATCCCTCCCTCACCTTGAAACACCCCATCCTAGACCCCCTCACAGCCCGGGCTTTCCCCACACTCATCCACCCCCATTTCCTCTCCCATATACCCCATTTCCCCCCCCATCATCTTCAACCTACCGTTTCAGCTGACAACCTGCAGAAGTGTACCATCTTATAGCGGCGACCACGGCTTCCTCCCGACGAGTTTGAAGACCCAAGAGGCATCCACGGAAGCGGATACCTGTCCTCTTCGCAACGATCGAGGTCTCATCCCCATCGGAGATCGGTGCTGCTGTGGAGGTCCGTTCTTCCCCGACCGCGCAGTTCTGCTCCGGCTGAGGATCTGAACCGGACTAAAAGCTCGGCCACGACAAACCTTGGATGAACCAGACCCGAAGCTCTTCTAAAAATATCTTCCTCCTCCAGTCTTCGTTTAGGATCAAGAAACGGAACCTCATTCTGCTGCCGGAGGAAGGAGTTACAAATTTTCTCCCCCGAGCTCTCCATTCTTGTCTCCTACAGTCTGTTCCGACCAGTGCCCACTCTTTAGGGTACACCAACTGCCCTCGACCTTTGATTGCAGCCCCGTCACCTCTGGATGAAAGCTACTTCGACCACGAAGACGTCGCCGCTAGTTTTGTGCTGATCGGAGTTCAGGAGGGTGCGTGGCGTCCTCTGCAACATGCTGCCAGAAGTCTGCAACTGCGAGTCAGAAAACCTGATGTCCTGTTCCAACCTCTACCCCAGTCAACAACGGTCTCAGAAGAAATTTAAGAAAATCTGAAGCGTTCTTGTCCCTGTTACGAAGCTTTTTCCGCTGGTCTCGCCATCGGAAAAATTCGTGAGAAGGATCTATAGCAACCACACCAACACACTATCCCTGTTCGTAGACAACCGGCAGATTCGGCAACCTCGCTTAATCGTCGTTCTTTACCTTACTTTCTCCACCCCGCTTGGCCGGCTGAAGGCCCCTCCCTGCGGGAGGTAGTACTGTTGTATTCACATTAACCCCCACCCCAAGATCCCCCTCCTGCGAGAGGCGTAGTTTTGTACATGGTTTGAGCAGGTCAAGCTTCACCGCCGCGGCGTGTGGGGAACCACCGCCTCCCCGCTCGCCCTCGTCTCCGACCGGGACCGGTTTCTTCAAACCGGTCGAGTAAGTGCCTCATCCTAGCTCATTAGTGTTGCACTTTCAATATTTACTTCATGCACCACTGAATTTGCGAGGGAGCGCCCGATCCTCTAGTCCATGACTTAAGAGTGATCGCCGTGGGATAGTGTGAACCGGTGCCCTTGTGCACTTTATCGGCCCCAATTGAATTGGGCATCCAAACCTTGGGAGTCAAACCTTGGCCTTGCTGGCCCTCTACCAGCAAGGGCCCTTTCCCATACCTCACACTTGGCATCGCCAAGTCACTCCGGGTATAGAGTGCGACGGGAGAGCGGTGGCCCTTAAGGCCCATTTGAATGCTTAATTGTGCTTGTTTGCCTAAGTCCAAGGTCGTGTCACATCAAGTGGTATCAGAGCAAGTCTTTGACTTGTCTCTATCAAGTCAAGTCCTAGGGCATTCTTGCATTAGAGTCATCATCAATCCGACCCTTGCATTGATCCCCCCGATCATCATGGCCAACTACTTAGCCTACTCACCAACCTTGAATTTCATTCTAGATGGGGACATTACCTTTGACGGATCACATTCTAGTGATTATCTTAGGTGGGAAACTACCATGGAAAGATATTTTGAACGGACTTGGGTATATGGACCCGCGAGAGTCCGCAAGGCCAAGGGACGATTTCGGGGTCAAGCCAAGAGTAAATGGGCAAACATAGAGGGATTAAGAAGGGTTAGGAGGCAAGAGCCCATTTCTTCGTGGGATGATATGAAGAAGGAACTTAGGAAGATCTACATCCCAAAATATTCCCAACCCTCCTACTCGAACACCCCAAGCCCGAGGAGCACTACCACTCCTCCATCCTCACCCGACCAATTTGAGATCGACCTTTGGTCTCCACCCCCACCAATCCCAACAAATCACCTCTCAACCATCATAACTACACTTCGCAACGAAGTCCTCTCCCTTAAGACCCTAATAAACCAAACATCCACCTCTCCACCTAACCCCATGAGGGCCCCCATACCCCAACCAAAACCCCCTTCCCTAACCTACGCTAGTCAAGCCCCTTTAGCTCCCACTTCCACCCCAAACGATCCTAAGGGCAAGAGACCCCTAATCGACCCAATCCCCTCCATGATGACCACCACTCAACCAACCCTCACCATTCAAAACCAAGTGGACACCGTGTCCACCCCTCCACCTAGGCCCATGATTGTCACCACCCTCCAATCCAGAAGCTCCCACCAAACCCCTACCCCACAAAACCCCTTGGTCCCCACCACCACCCCTCCCTTGTCCCCGAAAAAGGACATTCCCCCCAAAACCAATCAACCCAAGCCACCCCAACCAACCCATCTCCCACTCCCTACCCCAAAAGTCCAAAGTCCTAGGCTTCCACTACTTCCCCTCCCTATCCAAGCCAAAGTTTCCCATCACCCACCACCCCGGGTACACCATGCACCAACCATCATCACCCCACCCCCAATAGACCTTCCCATTCCCTTGAGAAAGGAGACCACAACCATCCACATGGGAGTAGATGAACCCATCCCCATCATTGAGGAAACCTAAGTTCATATCCGTGGTAAGGAAGAATCACAAATGTCCCCTAGCTTGGACCCCCAAGAGCCACAAGCCTTCACAAATAGCACCATAATCATAGATGGGCCCCTAGCTAGATGGCTAAAGGAGAGACCACTTCACCCCATCGTGTCCTATGTTTACCCACCCATGGAGAAAAACCTTCCCATTGCACCCATTAACTCCTATCACACCATAATCCAAACATCCTACCAAGTGGAAACCTTAGAGGATCTTCTTAAGGGCGTAGCATGGCAAATTGAGTTCACTAGCATGTTGACCCCTATGGCCAAACCACCTAGGAGCTTTGGCCTCCTACACCTATGCATAGGGTCTATCACCTCGATTTGCATCATTGGTTGCTACACTAGTGACCTCCTTCTATTCCTCCCTACACCCGATGAGCCCAATCTTCTCCTCGATTTAGAGCTTCTTATCTCGGGTAGAAAGCCTAGTCCTCCATTCATGGCCGACCATCCCACCAAAAACTTTGGCCCGATCACTTTACTAGAGGAGGAGAATCCACCATCAAGGGGTTGTGAGGACCAAAAGGACCTAGGGTTCCTCTCCTTAGGTGACCCTTACCATGACCCCTTCGATCCCTTCCTATACCCACCCATTAAGATCCCAAACACTTTGTTCGGCCAACCCACTAGAAAACTTGGCCCACTTACCTTGGAGGAGGATGACTCACAATTTGGGAACCTTGAAGACATAGAGTGCCTCCCTCTAGGAAGACCTTTCTACGACCCCTTTGATCCCTTCCTATGGGAGTCTAGTTCCCCATGTAACCCAACCATCTTACCCACCACCCACCCTTTCCTACCCTCACCCATCATATTGGGCCAAACCAATCTCATCCATGACCCGGGTTACACCTTGGGAGCCAAGACCTTGGGCCACATATCCCTAGGTAATAAGGTTATGCCCCACCCCATGATGACCACCTTCTTAGATCCATTCGATCCGTTCCAATGGGAATTCAAAGGTTGTCCCACCCCTATACACATGGAAGTCACTTTTGGGAAAAGTATGCATGTGTCTAGGCTTTCCACACCCCTTGGCATGAACACTATGTTGGGTCCATTCATTCATATCACCCACATGTCAAGTAGAAAGCATGAGTGGTCCAAATTTGGATGTAGTGGTCCACCTTCATTCATCATGGGTCTTAAGCATATCAAAGGCATCTACGGATGTCCGGGTCCCCCGACATGCATCACCACTTTGCATGATAGATTCACATATGGTTGCCCCGGTCCACCTAAGCCCACCAAAGTCTACATGACAACATTGCATAATAAGTCCACATATGGTTGCCCCGGCCCACCAAGGCTCATCAAGGTCCATATGGCATCATGGCATAAATGGTCTATATATGGTTGTCCAGGTCCACCCATAACCACTAGAAGGTCAGCACTCACAAAATTGCATGAGGAAATCCGCAAGCACATTAGCATAAAAAATGAGGCTTATAAAAGGTTGGCTGACTCTCACCGGCGTCACTTAGAGTTCCAAGAGGGTGACTTTGTGATGGTAAGGACGGAGAGGCTCTCCCCAGGAGCCAACTCCAAGTTGAGGCCACGTGGGACTGGTCCCTTCCAGGTTTTGAGGCGCATTGATGTAAATGCTTATTGGTTAGATCTCCCTGAGGACTATGGGGTAAGTCCAACATTCAATGTCGCCGACTTAGTGCCATACAAGGGCCCCACGGTGGTACCTAGTGAGGAGATTGAGCCTACTTCTTCCTTTGAGAGAGCACCCACCCGTGAGGAGAGTCCACTAGCCAAGAGAGCTCAGCGCGAACGCATTGAATGAATATTGGATGAGCAGGTCACTACCACCCGGAGCAAGGTATATGAGCACTATCTCGTCAGGTGGAAGGATCAGCCTCCTTCGGAAGACTCATGGGTGAGTCGGGAGGACCTCCAGCGGTTGGATCCGGACCTCCTCGAGCGGTACCTTAGCCGGATGGACCCTTACTCGACGGAGTCGAGCTCTTCGCGGCCCAGGGGATTTGATGGAGGCATCACCCACGATTCCCTTTGGCTCGGGTCCACTTCTTCACACTCTGGAGCTGGTTGAGTTTTGGCCTCACTCTATTAAGGCCCCTTATCCATTTTGTAGCTTTCCTTTGAGTCATTTTGATGTATTTTCATTTTATTTGAGTCATTTCCCTAGGTCTTGCATTTATTTTCCTAAGATTGTGTGTCATTAGATGATGTAATGTGCTAATTGGGCCCAATTCATTGGACTAGGCCCATGTGCACCCCTTCCACCTTCGGTTATTTGCTATTGAGTCTTTTGTCATGGACTTTTGTAGAAATGTGGGTTTCCTATATATAGGACCCCATTTCCCCCATTTGAAGTCAATGAATGAATGAATGAGTTAAACTTGCCCTTTGAGTTCAAATTGGAGTGATTCCTCTAGTTTTTAGGTGAGAGACCCTAGGGGAGAGATTCTCCACCCATTCTCCTCTTAATCTCTCTATTTCACCCCTCTTTCTCTCTCCTCCAACCCCAATTTCGAATTTTCTTCTCTCTCCTCCCCTCCCAACTACCTCCACTAGCTACCCACCTCATTTAATACCCCTCCACTTCCCCAAGTTGCCATTACTCCACTCCCATAGTCCCTAGGTGGCATCTTCCCCATTCCAACACCTTTCTCCACCTTCCCACCAAATCTACCCCATTCCAATACAAACTCTCCACTTCCCTACATAATCACCCACCTTCCAAGGCCATTTCAAATTTGAAATTCACACTCCTTGCACCCACTTGTTCCCCCTCACCTTCCCCCCTCTCCCTCCAAGCCCCAAATTCGTAGCTCCTCTCTCACCCACAGAAAACACCCCCTTCCAGCTCCCATTCTATCCCTCCCTCACCTTGAAACACCCCATCCTAGACCCCCTCACAGCCCGGGCTTTCCCCACACTCATCCACCCCCATTTCCTCTCCCATATACCCCATTTCCCCCCTATCATCTTCAACCTACCGTTTCAGCTGACAACCTGCAGAAGTGTACCATCTTACAGCGGCGACCACGGCTTCCTCCCGATGAGTTTGAAGACCCAAAAGGCATCCACGGAAGCGTCTACCTGTCCTCTTCGTAACGATCAAGGTCTCATCCCCATCGGAGATCGGTGCTGCTGTGGAGGTCCGTTCTTCCCCGACCGCGCAGTTCTGCTCCGGCTGAGGATCTGAACCGGACTAAAAGCTCGGCCACGACAAACCTTGGACGAACCAGCCCCGAAGCTCTTCTACAAATATCTTCCTCCTCCAGTCTTCGTTCAGGATCAAGAAACGGAACCTCATTCGGCTGCCGGAGGAAGGAGTTACAAAGTTTCTCCCCCGAGCTCTCCATTCTTGTCTCCTGCAGTCTGTTCCGACCAGTGCCCACTCTTTAGGGTACACCGACTGCCCTCGACCTCTGATTGCAGCCCCGTCACCTCTGGCTGAAAGCTACTTCGACCACGAAGACGTCGCCGCCAGTTTCGTGCTGATCGAGTTCAGGAGGGTGGGTGGCGTCCTCTGCAACCTGCTGCCAGAAGTCTGCAACTGCGAGTCAGAAAACCTGATGTCCTGTTCCAACCTCTGCCCCAGTCAACAACAGTCTCAGAAGAAATTTAAGAAAATCTGAAGCGTTCCTGTCCCTGTTACAAAGCTTTTGCCGCTGGTCTCGCCATCGGAAAAATTCGTGATCTAGATCTACAGCAACCACACCAACACACTATCCCTGTTCGTAGATAACCGGCAGATTCGACAACCTCGCTTAATCGTCGTTCTTTACCTTACTTTCCCCACCCCGCTTGGCCGGCTGAAGGCCCCTCCCTGCGGGAGGTAGTATTGTTGTATTCACATTAACCCCCACCCCAAGATCCCCCTCCTGCGAGAGGCGTAGTTTTGTACATGGTTTGAGCAGGTCAAGCTTCACCGCCGCGGCGTGTGGGGAACCACCGCCTCCCCGCTCGCCCTCGTCTCCGACCGGGACCGGTTTCTTCAAACCGGTCGAGTAAGTGCCTCATCCTACCTCATTAGTGTTGCTCTTTCAATATTTACTTCATGCGCCACTGAATTTGCGAGGGAGCGCCCGATCCTCAAGTCCATGACTTAAGAGTGATCGCCGTGGGATAGTGTGAACCGGTGCCCTTGTGCACTTTGTCGGCCCCAATTGAATTGGGCATCCAAACCTTGGGAGTCAAACCTTGGCCTTGCTGGCCCTCTACCAGCAAGGGCCCTTTCCCATACCTCACACTTGGCATCGCCAAGTCACTCCGGGTATAGAGTGCGACGGGAGAGCGGTGGCCCTTAAGGCCCATTTGAATGCTTAATTGTGCTTGTTTGCCTAAGTCCGAGGTCGTGTCACATCAGAAGCTGCTGACTGTCGTCTCCCTCTCTGAAGTCTGGGAGAGATCAGCAATCAAATGGGTAAGCAGAGCCGCTCCCCACGCGTAGTGCCCCACTCTGTCAAGGTCCGCCAGGATCCCGAGGAAGCGGCAGTGGATGCCATCCCCCTTCATCCCCAGCAGAAGGCGGCCCAAGAAGAAGAAAAGAAACCTCCGGAGGTCTAGGTCCACCAGCTCTCGCTCGCTCGGGTCCTGAGTGAAAGCTGCACGGGCATCTCCCTCCAGTCGTGCCAGAAACTCCGCTCCAATCTCGCTAACCCGTTGGCGCGGGTCGACGAATCCGAGCGCCTCCATAATCTCCACTCGGCCAACTACCATGCTGTCTCTATCAGTCATGCTCGTCTCTAACCACAGCAGGTCCAGGGCACTCTCTCGGTAGTCGGGGTAGGTGACCCCACTCACCGCCTCTCCGTCCACCCGTAGCCCGGTGATCCAAGCCACGTCCTCCAGTGATGGCACCATGTGCCCCCAGGGCATCAGAAACGCCCGGCTCGGCGCGTGCCACCGCTCCCTCAATGCCTGGATAAGAGGAGGTCGAGCCGAAAGGGCTCGATCCTAAGGAAAGCTCCAAAGCCCATGGCGTCCACACGCGCCCTCTGAAAGTCTGGCAGCCCACGGTATGCTGCCACCACTAGGGACCAGCTGATCCGGCCCTTCATCACGCCCTGCACACCACAAAACCAACAAAGAACACATCAGCATCATGAATAGTAATAAACAATAACACTGTATATACTACTTATGTATTTTATTTTATTTTTATTTTTTAAAAAAATATTTATGTTTTTTTGGAGGCGTCCAATACCCTGGACGCCTCCTTCACTTTTTCTTTATTTTATTTTTAGAAAAACCCAAAAACAAAAATAAAAATAAATAAAAAATATATATATTATCATGGAGGCGTCCTAAGTCCTGGACGCCTCCTCATTTTTAATCCTATTTTATTATTTACGTGAATAATTAAATAAATAAAAAGAAAAAAAGAAAATGTGGAGGCATCCAGGCCCCTGGACGTCTCCTTCCCTCACCCCCGGTGTTCTCCACACAGCCTCTTGTCCGCCCTTTTAGCCCAGTGAACCAATAGAATGGAAGTCTAAGGGGCTTACCGGATCGTGCTCGTCCTCTCCCGCGTTGCCAGCATCCACTGCAGCCTCCACGGCCAAAGGAGGAGCCTCCTCCCCCGCGGCAATCTTCTCCGCCGCAACAGCCTCCTCGGCATCGTCCCTCAGCCTCCTCGGACGACGAGCCCGTCGTTTGCGCTTCTCTCCACCCCGGCTCGGGCCTCCTTGCTCCATTGGAACTAAGAATGGGTCATCTAGTTTGACTAAGTCATCTGAATGAACAGTAAATGAGCAAAGGGGGGGAGGCCAGCCCTTATATATATAATCTACCTTCTTTGGGGCGTCTAGGCGCCTGGACGCCCCCACATTTTTTATTTTTTTCAAAATTCAAAAAACTTAGGGGCGTCCAGGCGCCTGGAAGCCCCCAAAACAAAAAAACCAAAAAAAGTAATAAATAAAAAATTAGGGGCGTCCAGGACCGTGGACGCCCCCAAAACAAAAAAAACTTAAAAAATTATAAATAAAAAATTAGGGGCGTCCAGGACCCTGGACGCCCCCAAAGCAAAAAAAAACATAAAAAAATCAAAAATAAAAAATTAGGGGCGTCCAGGCCCCTGGACGCCCCCATAATAAAAATTTCAAAAAAAAAATATAATAAAAGAAAAAAAAAGATAAGCGTATGTATATAATCCAAACAAAAGAAAAAAGAAAAAGAAAAACCACAAAAAAGATAATAATAATTAAGGGGACAAGGGTCCCAAAACATCCATGCCATATTTTATTCCATCAGAAAAGCAGAATGAGCTACATCAGGGGTTTAGGCGCCTTAGGCCTTAACTTCCCCAGTTCGGTTACATAAGCCCTCCACAGCTCGCACTCTTCCCCCACGTGCGCTAAGGCCTTTCCCGCAACACTTGTCTTCCAGGGTGCTTTGACGGCCTTCGCTTCCTTCGCATCCGCTTCAGTGCCCAACTCTCTCTTCTTCAAAGGAACGATGCCAGTCGGTAGTGGGAACGAATGACGTCGAATGCTGATCTGGAGGCAGCACCGATGTGCGTTGTAAAGGACAAACTCGGTCGCACCAATCAGTTGGAGATCAACTTCACAAGAAGGCCTCATGAGGAGATCAAGCGAAAGCAAACATGCCGGTGCGCGAGTAAAGAAGCCTTGTGTCACGGTGCGGAAGTGAGACCGCCAGTCTTCACGTTTCTTCAGCCACGGAACGCGGTTCACTACAGTACCACCGAAGCCTAACACGTCGGATATGTGATGAAGAGGGCTTTGTTGGAAGAGCTTCGAAGCAGTTGGCATTCCCTCGCGGTGGTCGAATTTGAAGTGCAAATCAAGCCAGTAATTCAAGACAAGTGCGCAACCAAAAGGAGGCTTACCCATGCTCGAGACAATAAGGCCGCTGTAAAGATAGGCAAGGACGGCGGGTCCCACCCTCTTTCCACTCCAGATTCCGCAAATGGCACTTAGTTGATCCTCCTCCACTATGTTGTCGGTATGAGGAAACAAGAGAGCACCCGCCAGACAGATAGTGAACCTCTTCATGATTCCTTCTAAGTAGTCATCATCTGGTGCCCCCCTCAGGGCGTCCATGACCCACTCCGCAAGCTTTTGCAAATCAATCCCCTTTTGATTACGCACCTTCCTGGGCGCGTCAGGCGGCATGAAGCTTCCAAGGACGCTTTCGGAAGTCCTCCGTGTCAGCATCCGCATAGCCTTCACCTTCCCGTCACTCTTGAATTTCTTCAATCCGAGCAGAAGTTCCACCTCCTCGAGGAGGATGGTCACCTCGAAGGTCGGGAAGATAAAAGTGTGGGTCTGGGGATGCCAGATCTCCACTAGTGCGCCCATAGCCGCCCAGTCCATACAAATCTTCTCGTAGTGTTTGGCGTGAATAAGGAGCCCCTGCAGATGCCACTTCGAGAGTATGGCCCTCATGCCGATGGAGATGTTGGAAGTTAGCTTTGAAAGCCATGGCAGTTTGGAAAACTTCCTCGGGCCTGGGAAGAGTGGATATGGCTGGAAGAGAAAAGAATGAAGAAGAAATGAAGGAAGTAAGAAGAAGGCTCACGTGGAGAAATTTGAAAAGAATCAGCTTACCATATGCGACATGGTCGTCCCACTCAGATGACCCTCGAGGTCGGAGAGTCGCCTGATCTCGCCGCTAGTCCTGCTCCTCTTCATAACGCGGGAAGACTCTCCTTCCATCCTGAAATCTCTAGATTCTCCTCTCCTTCCTCTCCTGAGCTTCCAAAACCCACCTTGGTGCATTTGAATGAACTAGCCTAAGGGGAGTTCTTATAGGAAGGGTAGGGCACTACAGGACAAAACATGTCACATCAGTGGTCATTGTCAAGATTTTGTCTGGATCTCCTTTGTACTGTGGTGCGATTCTGCTATGATTCTGCTACTTTCTGATGTTATTAACCTTTGCTAGTCTGTGCAGGTTTTACTAACGGACATCTTTGTCCTGTCTCCTGTCCCACCTTTCAATGGTTGGTCCCACCATGTCATGCATCATAGTATATGATACGTACGCTACTAGAACATGTCAAGGACCTTGCGACCCGAACGAATCCGGGATTTGAGTTCCCCTTCAACAAAAATAGTGATGATCCCGAAGAATTTGGGTTGTACGGATAGGCCGTAAACTTGTGGTAGCATGGGGACGACGGTTCCATTCAGTGAGTTGGTGCGCGGATAAACGGGCCCCAGCCCAGTGTCGACTCACCGGATCGGTATCCTGACCCATTCTTAACAAGTTGACAATATTATCCTTGGCTATTTTCTATTTTAGTTTGTTTTAAATTTCTCTTTAAGCCCAGCATGTATTCATATAGGACTTTGAATTATTGCGGAAGATCATTCAAGTGATTCGATTGCGAAAGCCGCTGTACTTCAATTCTTACAAATATGAGATATTCCACTCCGAATGAGATACTGAGTTTCCTTGAAACGGCCCTACGTTGCTCTTCCAAAGGAGACCCTTGTTTGGACAGACCCTCAGATATTCCTTTACTTTTTACCTTGCTTGACCCACCTTGGCCGCAGCACTTCCACGTTGGCTGGTAACCGCTCCCCAAAGGTGAAACCTGCAAGTTTATGACCCAGGTACTTCCACACCGAGAAGTTGGTCTCCTTTATTTTCGTGCCTGAGTGCACATTTCACCCTCCCTTATTTGATCTCCGTCCAAGCAACCGTCAAGACTTGAAAGACCTCCTTCAAGGTCGCCTCATTGAAACTTCAGGAAAGATTCCAGACAGTAACGTCAAAAGCGTGTCTCATCACACCTTGGCATCAACTTATCAGTCCGCTCCCACTTCATTTCACTCCACTTCGAAACCATTCCACAACGTGTCGCTCCCTTGCAAAGCAGACGCCAAGGCGGGGCAGCTGTAGACACGCCATTCCTGACGTCTCCTGAGAAAGTCTCATATTACTATACAACGCCCCGCGACGGCTTACGCGTTTTGAATCACTTGAGTGCTTCCTTTTCTTGAGTCTTCTTCTACCTTTTTCGGCATCCAGAACCGTCTTGTTGTGGCATTCGGACGGCATCAACACCAATCGGACGCACCGGAAGGTTCTAGAACCAGAAAGATGGTCTGGCGGGCGGCTGTCGAAGCTTTTTTTAGGGGACCCGGGGGGTCTTCATGGAGGCTTCTAGGACCCTGGACGCCCCCATTACTTTAATATATACGAAACGCCAAAAAACACATTAAAATAACAATAATTAATGGAGGCGTCCAGACCCCTGGACGCCTCCATAAAAACAAAATATAAAAAATGCATGTTACCAGTTTTGGTATAAAAACAAATACATAAAAAATATAATAATTAATGGAGGTGTCCAGGCCCCTGGACACCTCCATAAAAACAAGTATAAAAAATATAAAATGCCAGCTTTGGCATAAAAATAAAACAAAAAATAAAATAATATATTTATGGAGGCGTCCAGGCCCCTGGACGCCTCCATCAACTCCCTCACGGGCGCCGGCCACCGAACGACGGTTTGTCGTGTGTGAAAAATCTAAATTGTGGAGACGTCCAGGCAGCTGGACGCGTCCATTTCTGAATCACGAGACGCCGCTCACAAAACCACGCGTTGTGCCAAACCGCGTGCGGCCGTCGGTGGTGTTCGGTGGACCTGTTGGAGGCGTCTGGGGCCCTAGACGCCTCCACAAAAATATTCTGAAAAAATGAATAAAAATAGGATAAAATATCTTTTTTGCCCTGATGGAGGTGTCCAGGGTCCTGGACGCCTCCACCCTCCGGAGCCCTATAAATAGAGGCCCACCCCCTCAGTTCTGGGGGAGCTTCTAAGAGATCCGATAGGCTGCCGGAGCCCAGAGGCTACCGGAGTCATTTTCTAACCCGTGGGGTCTTTTGTAGGTGGAGGTTCTGCCGGCTTCTCGGGTGCCCACGCTCGCGAGAGGAAGGTCGTCTTCATCCACCACGCTTCCACGTCGTCCCTACGTTGCCGGAGCTCCGCCGAATCCCACCTTCGGCTCATCCAATAAGCCTTTTCTTCCCCTTCTTCTCCATAGTTCTTTACATTCATCATACTGCATCCTCTATCTCCCTACATAAGGGCGCCGTCTCTTGCATACTTCTTGCATTCTTCATCGCATTTTCCTCCTACTCGAGTCCGAGAGGGGTTTAAAACCACACCAACCAGGTGTGTGTCAGGTCACGATATCGTTACTTTTATTACAAGGAATTGTTACTACACTGCCATTTTCTAATTCCGTTCGTTATTGTCTACTATTTTGCAAGGGTAACCAAGGAAACCCCTCTCCGTCGGTCGACCGAAGGGGGAGGAAGAAGCAACCCGCCATCTCCCGCTCTTGAGGTAGGCGCGATCACTTTCTTTATTTTGGGGTCTTTTGACCCCTAGCGATCACATCTTGTTCTCGAGGCCGCGGTGAGTCAGTTCCCCAATGGCCGTTTAAATTTCCGTTCTTATATGTTATATTCTTATCTATTCATGTTCTCGAGGCCGCGGCGAGTCACTTCCCCAATGGCCGTTTAAATTCCAGTTCTTATATGTTATATCCTTATCTATTCATGTTCTCGAGGCCGCGGCGAGTCACTTCCCCAATGGCCGTTTAAATTTCCGCTCTTATATTCTCTTTATATTCTGTTATATTCTTATCTATTCATATTCTCGAGGCCGCGGCGAGTCACTTCCCCAATGGCTGTTTAAATTCTCGCTCTTTATATTCTCCTTATATTTTGTTATATTCTTATCTGCTCATATTCTCGTGGCCGCGGCGAGTCACTTCCCCAATGGCCGTTTCAGTTCTTGCTATTTAATTTCTGCAGCATTCCCGTTCCCCCGAGGTCGCGGCGAGTCACTTCCCGCTATGGCCGTTTAACCCCCATATCTTGCTATATTACATTTGTCCCGTTCGCCCCGCCGGAGCAATCTCCCGTGGTGGCCCCTTCTCTCTTCTCTTATTTCTGTGTTACAGCAAACAAAAAGAGGAGCCCGCGCGCTCCCCATCCTCTTCGCACCCCGAACCGCGTGACGTCGCTCACACAACCCAGCTAGTTCCCCGGAGGCCACGGGAAGTGGGGAGCTCTATCACTACCTTTTCTCTGTCCTCGTCCCGTCTTTCCTCCTTGATTCAACAATTGGGGTTTCTCCCCCGTTCCCCTCCGATTATGGTCGACTCGTACTTCATGGAAAGACAGCCTGAAATTCTGTTCGTGCCATGTGCATGTGGGCGCTGCCCACCAATTGATTTATCAACCCTGTTCACTCCTCCTTCCCCCAATGCCCAACTCCACGAAATGTGGTTTTCATCCTCTGATCCATTCTTTGATTGCATCTTCCCCGATCTGTTTTCCATGCAACTCCCTCCTCCCCCATCTTCTTCTTCCTGTTGCGTGATCTCCTCCGGTTTCCAAAAAAAATGTCAATTTTAAAACGGAGGTTTCAATGGAAGATTACGATGTTTTCAATCCATCCTCTTTCCAGGGGCACGAGACCCCTGCTTCTTTCCCAGTGGATTTCTTATCTCCTAGGTTAGATATACAGTGTGCAGAATCTCCTAGGTTAGTTGAGTCAGTTGGGGTAGAGTCTAGTTCAAGTCTAGTCTGCCCATCCACATCTGTGGCGCGCCCTGTGATGCGCCATCCTAAATCCGTTCTAGATAGGTTTCTGCAAGACTTAGCTAAGAGATGCCATGCCCTTCTTAAGTGCCCGGAGTTTGTAGAGACCGTAATTGTTTTAGAAGATGATGAGGAATTAGAAGGGGTGAGGAGCAATGACGGATTAGGCGTATATGAAATCATTGATGAGAAGGACCCAGCCGATGATGAGGAAAGTGATGTGGATGACACTGCCGATTTGTACGCACAAGGTTTGAAGAGATTCGACGAACCGTCCTCGGCAGTGGATGAACCCACTAAAGAAATTAATCTTGGAACTGAAGAGGATCCCAGGCCCATACTTATTTCTGCTAACCTCTCTCCTCAGGTTGAAGAGGAGCTAATCAAGGTTTTGAGGGAGTATATCGACTCTTTTGCCTGGTCCTATGAGGACATGCCGGGTCTTGACCCCACGCTGGTTGAACATCGACTGATTCTTAAACCAGGGGCAACGCCCGTGAAACAAAAAGCAAGAAGATTCCACCCGCAAATGGCCATAAGGATAAAGAAAGAAGTTGACAAATTACACAATGCCAGGTTTATTAGAGTTGTTTTATATCCGCAATGGGTGGCAAACATAGTCCTGGTAATGAAGAAAGACGGAAAGATTCGGATTTGTATCGATTTTAGAGACTTAAACAAGGCATGTCCGAAAGATGATTTCCCGCTTCCCCACATCGACGTGTTGGTGGATAACACGGCTGGGTATGAGACCCTCTCATTCATTGATGGATATTCTGGTTATAATCAAATCCGTCTTGCTCCTGAAGATCAAGAGAAGACCTCTTTCACCACGTCCTGGGGCACATACGGCTATGTCATTATGCCATTTGGATTGAAGAATGCAGGTGCCACATATCAACGGGCGATGATGGTTATTTTCCATGACATGATGCATGTGTACTTAGAAGCTTACGTGGATGATATTCTGGTATAGTCGAGGTCCAAACAAGAACACCCCGCTATTTTAGCCAAGGTATTGCAAAGGGCTAGGGAGTACAAATTGAAAATGAATCCAAATGAATGTGTGTTCGGAGTCGCATCAGGGAAATTGCTCAGGTTTATAGTTAGCAAACGAGGGATCCAGATTGATCCGAATAAAGCTACAGCCGTTATGGAAATGCCGCCGTCTAAGGACATCACCAAGCTCAGAGGTTTGATTGGACAATTACAATTCATTAGGAGATTTATATCTCAACATTCGCAAAGGTGCCGCCCATTCTATGAATTGTTAAAGGCGGGAGCTAAATTTGAATGGAATGAACAATGCCAAAAGGCCTATGAGGATCTTAAGGTTTATCTATCTAATCCCCCGGTTCTGCAACCACCCGTCCCTAGGAAACCCCTGATCCTATACATCTCGGTGATTGAGGACTCCCTAGGAGCTGTCTTGGCCCAGGTGGATGATGAAGGAAGGGAAAGGGTAACGTACTACCTTTCGAGGTTGTTTAATCCCGCTGAATCCAAGTATACTGCCATAGAGAAGACCTGCGCATCACTAGTATGGGTAGCTCAGAAGCTCAAACACTATTTCCTTGCCCATGTGGTTAAGTTGATCTCTAGAATGGACCCCATTCGTTACCTATTAGAAAAACCTGTCCTTTCTAGCCGATTAGCTCGCTGGCAGAGCTTTCTTTCCCAGTTCGATATCACCTTCATTATTCAGAAAGTGATCAAGGGATACGCCATTGCTGAGCATCTTGCTCATTCTCCTATCCCTCGCACTGATTCGATTCAGGACGAGTATCCTAATGAACACTTGGCTGTAATCACTCATCTTCCCTTTTGGTCTCTTCACTTCGACGGTGCTGTCAATTCCCAGGGCCGTGGGATCAGTGTAGTTCTCCTCACTCCGGTCTCTATTGCTTATCAACTCTCTTTTCCTGCCACAAATAATATAGCCGAGTACGAGGCTCTCCTTGCCGGTCTGAAGCTCGCCTACCTCATGGGCGCGTGATACCTAAACATCATAGGAGACTCTCAATTGGTGATGCGTCAAGTTCTGTCAACTTACCGCACCCGTGACCCTAAACTTAAGCCCTATCAAGATCTGGTCATGCTCTTGGCTAGGTAATTCCGGAAGCTTATCTATATCCATACTCCTCGTTCTCAGAACATCCTGGCCGATGCTCTTGCATCGCTCGCTTCTTCTCTTTCATCCCCTCTCAGTCGCGCCACTGAGACCATTGTGGTCCAGCGGATGGATGCTCCTTCCCTTCAGGATCCCTTGTTCGACAACCTTAGGAAATCTGTAGAAAGAAAGGCAGAGAGGGAAGATGTGAAAGAAGTTTCATTGACTGAGCTCGAGGAGATCATCGAAGAAGAAGAATTGCCGTGGTATTGTGAGATAGAGCAGTATTGTAGGGATGATTCCTTCCCCGAGATGGCGAACGCCGAGCAGGGCAAGGCCATTAGAAGAGCCGCCTCCCGATACACGATTATTGCTGGAGAGTTGTATAGGCAGGCTCTCAATGGAGTTCTAATGAGGTGTTTGGATGATGATGAGGCTTGGAAGGTAGTAGAAGTCGCTCACTCCAGTGAGTGTGGAGGGCACGTAAATGGGCAGGCATTGGCAAAGAAGATTCTTAGGTAGGGCTATTACTGGCCAACCCTAGAAGAAGATTGTTCCACCTATGTCTGTAGGTGTCTTCAATGCCAGCTTCATGCCGACAAAATCCATGCTCTGACTTCTTCTCTCCATTCCCTGTCCGCTCCTTGGCCATTCTCGATGTGGGCCTTTGATATCATTGGACCACTTGGTGACCCTAATGCTCAGGTAAAATAGAAATCCTTCATTCTGAAAGCTACAGAATACTTCACCAAGTGGGCGGAAGCTGAAGCTTATGCGGAAATCAAAGCCACCATGGTATGCCGCTTCATCCTAAAGAATATATCATCGCGCGGTTTGGAGTGCCAAGTGATATCGTCACCGATAATGGGCCTCAATTTGTTTCTCAAGAACTTCGGGACCTCTGTAAAAAGTTTAATATTTCATTGCATCATTCATCACCATACTACCCCTAAGATAATGGCTAAGCTGAGGTCACGAATAAAATCCTTCTAAAAATCATTAAGAAAACATGCGAGTCACACAAATTTGCTGATTGGGCCGATAAACTGGTAGAAGCTCTATGGGCTTATCGCACCTCCGTCCGTACTCCCACGGGGTAAACTCCTTTTGCTCTCACCTATGGGATGGAGGCGGTACTCCCATACGAGATCTTGATCCCTTCCCTAAGAGTGCAGCTAGACAAAGAACCCAATCTCGACGAGCGTCGAGAGGCATTGCTAGTCCAACTGGAACTCTTAGACGAGAAGAGGCTTAATGCGGCCAATCATGTCTCAGTTTATCAAAAATGTGTCTCGTGATATTTTCAAAAGAAGGTCATCGAAAGAAAATTCCAAGTGGGTAATATGGTTTTTAAATGTAAATTTATCAGATCAGTAGGTCCCAGGTCTAAGCTGCAACCGAACTTGGAAGGGCCGTTTGTAGTTAAGGAAGTCTATCCTGGTAACGCGTATCGTTTAGTGAATGCGGAGGGTGAAGAATTACCAAATCCGTGGAATGGCCTATATTTAAAACATTTTTATCCATAGAGTCGAGCCAGCAACGGCCCGAAGGCGGGGTGTGCCTTCACTTATCGCAAAGGGAGATCCCCGGTTCAACATTTACACACTACACGACCTTCCGTGGTTCGACTTTCCTCTTTTGCGCAACATCGTTTCTTCCTTGGCCATGCTTAGGGGAAAGTGAAAATCCTTATTTTTCTTCTCTCTCGGCTGAAAATAGGGGCAAGTGGTGAAAAAGGGGGCGAGAACTGATCTAGACCCCCCCGATAAAAGAGGTCTAAAATAGGGGCAGTCCGTTATGACCTTATTCTGCAGGCTAAAAGAGCAAGAAAAAAGAAAAAGAAAAGAAATAGAGGAAAAGGGGCAAAATCAAAGATCAAAGTTAAAAGCTCACCTAAAGCTCGAAGCTCAAAGTCTGAAAGTCCCCAAAATGATGAAACTAGGCGTGGCAAGAGTTGCAGTACAGTTTCCCCGCGGGACGTTATGAGCCCGGTCGTATGCGTGCCTAGAGCGGATGTAGGTTCGATGACGGACACAAAGCCCCGGCGCAACAGACCAAATTCTTTGAAAAGGGGTGTCATGAGAAGAACTCAAGCCCTAAAAACCCCTATACCTATCGCCGGCTTTTCTATCAAGTTCTCTTTTATTTTCCAAGGAATAGATCCTACCCCGGGTATGGCCTCGGTAGAGACACTGTTAAGCGAAATTGGACCCGGCAACGGGCGGTCCCTTTTAGCACACGTTGGACCCGGGAGACCCCTTGTGAGATGGGAGGTTCCCCGTCGTTAGGTTTAAGTTGGTTTCAAAAAATCAAATATTTCAAAACTAAAAAAAATTAAATATCTTAAAAACTCAAAACAAAAAATCAAATATTTCAAAAAACTCAAAAAAATCAAATATATCAAAAAACTTAAAAAAATCAAATATTTCAAAAATCCAAAAAAAATTCTAAATATTTCAAAATCCAAAAAAATCAATTATTTTAAAATCCAAAAAATCAAATATTTCAAAAACTCAAAAAAATCAAATATTTCAAAACTCAAAAAATCAAATATCTCAAAAAACTTAAAAAAAATCAAATATTTTAAAAATAAAAAAATATGTTTCAAAATCCAAAAAAAAATATTTCAAAATCCGAAAAAATCAAATATTTCAAAACTTAAAAAAATCTAATATTTCAAAACTCAAACAAAAATTGAACATTCCAAAATCCAACAAAATTAAATATTTTTAAAATTGCAAAAAGGGTTTTCATGATTTGCAATCATAGCATGCATTGCATTCATTTCCATTTTGTTACTTGCCTATTTAATAAGGCTTACCCCCTTGACCAAAAATCAAGAACTGATCCGTTCCTAACATGCTACCGACAAGGGTTTAAGCCTAAAACAAGTTTAATCTATTTTTTTTGTTTATGTGTGTGCAGGGGCAGGTTGAAGCTGAAAGGTCGGTCAGTCCGTGACCATGCGTGTTTCAAAGTCATATCCTAACTCACTCAATCACACAAGGAAAAGCCCAAACTCAAACCAATCAAATCATCAGCTCTATTCATTCATCTATCAAGCATCTCTAAGCATAAATCTCTACATCGACACCATGGAAAGAAAAGAAAAAATCACCCAGTCCTCCGCTGGGCATCCCCACGAGGACGTATCTCTCTCAGCTCTCTAACGTAGGCCTGGTGTGTCGCTGGAATCTCTGCAACCTCTGCTGGTAAGGTAAGCACCCTGCTTACCTCCCACATGATCAGGGCACTTCTGACCGCCTGCTCGTCCTGCTCCGTACTGATCCTCCTCGTCTATAGTGCGGGAAGGTGGGGTAGTGCTGGTAGAACAGTCCGGGGTAGTCCAACCTGTAGGTAGCATCGGTGCGGGCTATACATCGCTAGTGCAGTGTCGCTCACGAGCCTCAAATCTAAGCCTGGCCTCCTGGGAACTCTGACAGTGGTGTCGCGGAGGAAGTCCGGGCGCATCACGAACCAATCCAGGGGCAGCCTGTTCATGTGCAGTCGCCACTCATCCCTGGTCTTCTTCTCTGCTGTCCTACACTCTACCTGTGGAGAGAACCCGAACGAGCCACCTATGAAGAAGAGGGGGTGGCTCCCGAAGATCCTGTTAGCTAAAGTGACATCCTCCTTCTAAATGAATTTCATCCTGACACCCATCCAGCACTCTAAGAGCATCATAAGAATAAAAAAGAGGACCTCCTAGGGCTACTAAAGTAAGGCCCTCGTACAAGTAGGCTAGGATGGCCTGGGAGATAGAAAGACCATGCCATAGGCCGCTGATGGTACTAAGAAGGGGAGTCTCTATCACATGGTCAACTGAGGGGAACAAGATGGCCCCGCACAAGCAAATGGACGCGGCCTTGGCTATGGCCTCATCCCATCCACACCGATTCCTACAATGTTCAACTACCCACTGGCTAAGAGGAATGAGATGGATCTGACGTGGGCCTGTGAAGGTATGGACGTCCCTACTGTCTGGTATGAACCCTCCCAAGATGAGTCTAGGGTCTACAGGTGCAACAGTATGACACATTGAGTCCTCCTCTCCCACCTGGGACCTAGGGAAAGAGAAGTAGGTCTCTACCTCCTCTAATAGAATAGTGGCCTCGAATGATGGGAAAATGAATGTATGGGTCTGAGGATGCCAGATTTCTACCAAAGCTGAGATGCTATGCCAGTCAAGAGAAAGCTTTGGGAAGTTTTGACCTAATACTAAGAGTGGGCGTAGGTGCCAGGATCTCAGGATGGATGTCACTCCTAGGGGCAACGCATGGACCATGGGAGCCAACCACTTTAGAGTGGAATAGCGCCGGGAGCCAGGAAGAAGCTGAGATGGAGGAAGGAAGAGAGGAAGAGCATGTAAGTGAATGAATAAATTGCTTTGAATGAAATCATGATTAGCATACCTCTCTCAAAGGGCTCGAGCTGAGATGACGAGGGATCATAGTCAGCCGTTGGAGCACTTCACGCTCCTTCTTGGCCGGCTTTGGCCCTTCATAAGTGGCCCCCTCAATGGAACTCCCCTCAAAGGACCTTTTCATGATGATTTGATGGAGAATAATAAAGGTTTAGAGCCTAGCACGGGGGGTGCGGTGTGAGTTACGAATTTAGAGCCCCCCCCTACTTATAGGGCTTAGATAGAGGCCTAAACCCACTAGAAGTGAGGTAGGATAGGCCTAGATTGAGTTGGGGATGATTCAGGATGCCTATCTTTGGGTTGGGACTCTCCAAGAGAGTCCCGTTTGATCTCTTAGGTCGTGCCATTGAGCGGTCTAGCGATAGACCACCCTAACATTTGGACGGTCTTCTTGAGACCGTTCCTAAGTTTCCATACAATTCGAATCCTAGAGATCGAGCGGTCTAGAACTGACCGTTCTGTCCATCACGCGGTCAGAAGGGAACCATCATATTCTTAGAGCGGCTATTTTTAAACCATTTTCTCATCTTAGTCGTAAGGCCATGAACGGTCTAGGAGAGGACCGCGTGGTTTGAGCGGTCCCATTTCAACCGTTTAGATATCTGATACCCTATTTTAAACCTGTTCTCATATGTATCACTCAAGCTGTGGTCGTCTCTCTCTCACTCAGTTTGATGTCTCTCTCTCACTCAGTTGGTCGTCTCTCTCTCACTCAGTTGGTCGTCTCTCTCTCACTAAGTTTGACATCTCTCTCTCACTCAGTTTGACGTCTCTCTCTCTCTCAGTTTGACGTCTCTCTCTCTCTCTCTCAGTTTGACGTCTCTCTCTCTCTCTCAATTTGGCGTCTCTCAGTTTGACGTCTCTCCCTCACTCAGTTTGACGTCTCCCTCTCACTCTGTTTGACGTCTCTCTCTCTCGCTCCGTTTGACGTCTCTTTCTCACTCAGTTTGGTGTCTCTCTCTCATTCAGTTTGGCATCTCTCCCTCACTCAGTTGGCGTCTCTTCCTTACTCCGAGTCAACGTCTCTCTCTCACTCTATCGTGTCTCTCTCCTCGCTCACTCACTCGTGTCGTCTCTCTCTCTCGCGCGCGTGTCCGTCTCACTCGTGTCGTAGTCATAGTCAGTAAGTCAGTGTCAGTCATTTACATTAATTAATTCATTCATACATCCACAAAATCAAAACAAATAAAAGCATATCACTATCATATCATATCATGTCCACATGTACAAAAGGTTAGGTCCCGAGAGTACAAGTTAGGCTTGTCCCTCTCCCTGAACCCCTCGCTGTCTCTGCCGCCCTCATGCCTCTTCGGGGGAGGCATCGCTGAGGTCACCTCATCGCGATGCCGTCGGCGCTGCTCCTCATCCTCATTCCTCTGGTTGCAAGAGGAACTGGTAAGGTAACTCCTCACGGAGTCATGAGTGCCGTGGCTACCACTCAGAGTCCCGCTGCGTGATCGCCGGCTCATCTCCTTATAGGCCCGTAGCTCTCCACTCAGCCCAGACGCCTCAATCAGAGCCCGATCCAGCTCGGCCTGAACCCGCACCAGCAACTCCGCTCCAGCTCGGAGTCGCTCTAGCTCAGCCCGTAGGAGTGCCGTCTCCAGCGTGTCCACCGATCGGCTCTGTGCTGCCTCCTCCCGCACACGGGCCACCTCCTCTCGAGTCGCTCCCCGGCTCTGCTCCAACTCTACCCTCAGTCGGGTCAGCTCGGTCGTCTGCATATGCATCGTCATGGTTAGTCAATAGCATTTTGTACATTTTACAATCATAAACAACTGGGAAAGTGCAGTAGTTACGTACCCTCTCAGTGAGCGCCACCTTAGCTGCCTTGGCCCGCACCACCATCCGTGTGAAGTCGGGATCCCGCTCAGCTCGGTCTGCAGGAGTCTGGGTGGAAGAAGAAGAAGGAGCGTCTGTCCCTTGATGCTGGGTCCCCTCGGCATGCTGCATCCAAAATTCCAGGTCAGTCACATGCATAATCATAAACATTTGCATAATTTAAAGAGTTTATGGTCTAGAAACTCACCAATAGAGCCAAGGCCTGGCGGGCCTCATCGCATTCACGGATCATCGAATGGAGGAGCCCCTGCAGCTCCGCGATCTGTCCCTCAGGGTCGATCTGCATTTAGAAAGTTTAAACATCAGTGCATAGACATATAGGAAGCATAATAGGAAGAGCATTTTGGGTTTAGAAGTCGTACCGGTCGGCGGGCACCCCGGAACACCTGGTCCCGGTAGTGTCTGGCGTATGCTGTGTAGTACACTGCGTCGCTCTCGACATGGGCGGTCACCACTCGCCCGGGTGTTGCCCAGTCTGAGATCTGCTCCGCAACTTTCTCTCTCAAATCTACCACCGTCGCCGCTCCCTGTGGGTGTCGCCCCATGCGCTCCACCGTCACCGAAAACTACGCCGCTGGTTGCGGGACGTCAGTCGTCCTCATCACCAGTCTATAGTGTAATGGCTCCACTACGTTCATGCAATGCAACCATACATCACGTCCTAAGAAGGCGAGGGCCCCTACCACCCAGGGCTGGCCCTTGTGTCCCTCCTCCGTGTAAGGATTCCATCGTACCTGTCAAGATAGAGAGTCGCATTAGCATCATAATCATAATCATTGCATTCAATTAAAAGTGTCTAGGTTTAGAGTCGTACTGAGGTGTACGATAGGGTGTCCATGTCATCTTGGAGCTCCCGGACCTGTCTCCAGAGACCTCCGCTCTCCCGAGGTGCGGTCCACCTCCTAGCAATGGGTACCCGGTCTGGGTGGGTCTCCTCGCCTCGCTCGAGCCCACGTAGGTACACGTAGGCCCACACCTACGTTTGCATTCCACCAAGAGTCAACATATAGCAGTCGTAGGAGTCTTATAACTAGATGCATAGTAGGAGTCAGAGTCGTACTTGGAGTAGAGGGGAGAAGCCCGCAAGCATCGTCCGTCAGGACGTCGAGCATAGTGTGTTGAAGAGAAACACGAGGACAGCGGCTCCCCACGCGTAATCACACGTGATCGAGGTCCTGGAGCAACGGTAAGAAACGGCAGCTGATGACGTCTCCTCGCGTCGAGAACAGTAACCGACCGAACAGCAAGGTCAAGAACCGCCGAAGAACCCGATCCGCCTCCAGTCCCGCCTCCGCTGCAACCCGTGGTCTGGCTCGCTCCACGAGTCTCTCGAGGTGCTGCTCGGGCAGCTCTCCCATCGCAATACCCGCTCGCCGAAGCCCCAAGCTGTCCTGAAGCGCCGCCCACGTCAGGGTCGTGGAGTGCCGCTCTAGGTGTAGCAAGTCCAATCCCAGAAGCTCCTTGGCCATCTCTCAGTAGTCGGGGTAAGTGGTCCTGCAAACTAGAGACCCATGCACACGTAGGCCAATTAGTCGGGCCACATCCTCAAGTGTGGGGACCATGTGCCCCCACGGGAAAAGGAACGTGCGAGTCACTGGGTCCCAGCGGTCGTGCAGAGCGTAGAGTAGTGGTGTGTCAAACCGGCTGACCTCCACGCTCAGGAACTCTGAGAATCCCATGACTCTCATCCTCTCATGCTGGAAGTCGGGCAACACGAGGTACACTGCCCGAACCTGCAGCCATGAGAACCTAGTCCTATGCTTTCCCTACATACATTTAGATTAATTGCATTATTAGTTTAGAATTTTGGCATTCAATTCAATAATGCACTCTCAGCTCACTAAACGGTCCATTATGTGCCGTTTTCCCATTCAACAGTTGAGCTTTAACCATTTAATAAGCCCCACGGCTCAACTTGGGCCATCTGTCTATCTGTTGTTTTGCCCTAAGACGGACCACACTGGGCCGTTCAATAATTACACGGTCCCCATCTTACCGTGTCCCTTCCCTTTGAAATGTTTGATCATTGGGGTTGCACGGTCTTTTGACCGGCCGCCTGGGTTTTTAGAGGTTCAAGTTTAGCCGTTCTATTCCTCAGCGTTCCAAGTGTTGAGCGGACCATGTATGTCCGTCCTATGTTCCACTATCTGATGGAGATCGCTCTGATTTCAACGTTTCATATTCTAAGTGGACCAACATGGACCGCCCTAATGTTAGACGGTTCACATTGAACCGTTCTATGATGTCGGTTCATGTTCTTTGAAACGGCCACCCATGGGCAGTGTTATGGGTGAGCGGTTCTATGGGAACCGCGTGGTTTTAGGAAGCCGTTACTGTCAAACCGCACTATCACCATCGTCTCCAACGACGGGAGTTCCTCTCCCACCTCCGTTCACAGCCTAAATGACCTTTCATGGTGTCTAAGGGGTCGTATGCCCCTATCAATCTCCTAAACCTAACACGCAAGGAACAAAATGGAAATGGGAGAAGTTTTTTAGGGCACCTACCTCGGGGTCTAGTTGTTTCTTGGGCGGCCTCTCCACCGGTGCATCACCTCCGGTGTCTCCTTCCATGACGGCAAGCTCCTCATCGGTTGCGGCTACCTCAGCCTCTTCCTCGGTTACGGGTGGCGGCGTGATCCTCTCCAGCGCCGGTGGTACCTCCTCCGCTGCAGCGGCAGTCGACGGCGGCGGCGTGACCACTCCTTCTCCGTCCATCTCGGGGCGTCGCGCTTGATGCTTCTTGCGCATGGACGAAGTGCGAGATGGGGAGATGGAGAGTGAGAGGAGGTTGAGAGAAGAAATGAGAGGGAGTGGAGAGGAATGAGGGAGTGAGCGTTATCCTTCCCTCCCACCATCGGTTACGGTGGGGAGGGAGGGAGGTGAATGGTTTTTTGTTTAAACGACGCCAGTGTCGCACGGTCTATCGCCAGACCACTCCAGTTCAGACGGTCCAGAGTTAACCGTCCCACCATCAATGGTATTTTGCATCAAGCGGCTAGGATCTGGCCGTTCAGTTTATTGCACGGTCTAAATTGGGGCCGCGTGGCCTCGCGTTCAGGTTTAAATTGCTTATGCTTGAACGGTCCCGGATGAGCCGTTCACATTTTTGGGCGGTTTAGTTTGGACCGTTTGTGTGCTAAAATGATGTAATTTGACCCCTTCAGTGCTGCATTATGTGATTCATTTGATTTAACGCTATATAGTGCAGATCTTGCTTATAGTTCTCTTGCAGCGTCACCTTTAAATGTCGTTTCACCTACACAGGTAAGTCAGGTATGGCCTTCTATCCCTACATCCCTTATTGCATTACTATATGGTATTATGATATATTATTTCGAGAACCAGTTGGTTATCTATGTGTTCCAGGATCTGATGTTCCCCTTTAACAAAAATGATGAAGATCCAGGTTCATGTGTTTAATCTCCGGATAGGTCGTTAGGTTGGGAAAGCCTGGGGAGGATGGTTCTATCCTGCACGCTGTGGTTGCAGATAGTGTCTTGACTCTGATTCTCCCAGCTTAGCAATACTATTCTCGAGTATTTTATATTTTATCATTTCTTTGCATTTGTTTTAATGATTTCTTTTATTTTAGCCCAGCATGCATCATACGCATCTTTTTGAGCATTCAAGACCTATGGTTTGCCTGCTAATGTCCCATCAGTGATGGATAGCTGTGTCTTAAGTGTTTGAGTAAGAAGAGCAATTCCACTCTGAGTTGGAAGGTTCTCTCTGGTTTGTTCACTTGGTTTGGTTGATTAAGAGGTCCCCATCTGGAGTTTTAGTATGTTTCTTTGTTTCTGCTTATTTCGGTCTCCTCATTGGTCCGAGGGATTGTGTCCCCCATGAGGTTGATCTTGTGTTTCCGTTTAGTTCGTTAGTTCCTCCAGACTGGTGTCGCTTTTGGTCTAACTATTCCTTGTGGTTAATTCACAGTTTTTCGGAAGATTCCTATCGCTTGTTGGCAAAACATGTGTCGTTTTACCTTAACGCCCACTTTTCGGTCCACTCCGCTTCATTTCCGCTTCATCTCCATGTTCCATTTCGCTTTCGCTTCACCTCCGCTCGCTCCCCTGCAAAGAGGGCGTTAAGGAGGGGCATATGTTGACACCCATTTTTCTGCCGATAAGTTGAGTCGTTTCTCTTACCATCATTTGTTGATGCCTCAAGTTGTCCATTGCTTAGTGGGCTATTTTCAAGCAGCTTATTGGGCCTATTTTAAGGATACCTCCCTCCCTAACTCGGTCTGCTTCAATTCAGGGCTTAATGGGCCATGGTTTTGCTTGATTTATCACGTTTTATTAATCCAGCCACTGGGCGGTCTGTCGCGTGACCGTTCCATCAATGAGCGGTTGACAATGGACCGTTTGTCTATTTTTTGGATATTAAGGTGATTTTTCTGAATTTCCACGACGAAGCTTTTGCACGGTTTATAGGTAGCCGTCCATACCCATTGAACGGTAGTCCTATGACCGTCTAGTTCTTAGAATCTCAGAGTCATTGGTTATTCGGATAATTATCTAATTATCTGGTTTTATCTGATTTACCACTGACAGGCGTTGGACGGCAGATGTTTGACCGTTCAATGAGTTGAGTGGTCCATTAAGAATCTCCCAATTCATGGGAGTCCAAAGGTGAAAACTTCGGTCAGTTCGATGGATATTTCGATAATATTTCTCATTTATTTAATTTCCACCGACAGGTTAGACGGTCTGGAGACAGACCACTCAATGGACTGGGCGGTCTATCGTGTGGCCGCGCAATGGTCCGATTGCTGAAAGATTAAGGGCTTTTCTCTCACTATCTGTGATTTTATCCTTAACTTGTTCCAACCATTTCTCCGTGGTTTCTCAACCAAATGAGGTGCCATTTTGACTGGTTGGAAGATAATTATATTATCTATGGATTTTCTTTTGATATCTCGAGTTGATATTCATTAGGAACCCTAATTTCGGGGCTAGCTTCTTAGGCTCTATAAACAGACCTTAAGGGCAAGCTTTGACGGGGGGGAGATTTCGGGTCGACGGTAAAGCTCTGCCGGATTGTTGAACGACCCAAGATAGGGAGGAAGGCCTTCTATGTCTGCATAGTCCTCCGGTTCAGGGAGTACACCATTTGTTTGAGTCATTAGTTCACTAGTCCCCCCATTTTTTCTCTCATTGCATGCATCGTTCTCTTTTCTTTCATCTATTTTTTCTTCATTGTCTCATCACATCACACACATCCTCCCCCGTTTTTGGTGCCCCTAGGGGTTTAAAACCCCCCAGGTATTCCCCATTCCGTTTAGTTATGTTCATTTCTTTCCGTTCTAGCACTTACTACACGTTGTAGTTTTGATATTGGGTTCTTTTTTTTTTCTACACTCTGTTTCGCAGGTCAGCATCATTGCAACACGAGGCCCACTCCTCCTGGCCGGCCGGGAAGGGTGGAGGTAGAGGCCCCACGTTTTAGAAGTTGGTGGTACAGAGCGGTCTTCAACTGTCCGTTTGAGTGACATGGCGGCCGTCCATCGACCGTCCCGTTCTATTAAGCGGCGGATACCGAACAGTTCTATCATCCGGCTGTTCTTCGTCCCACGTTCGTCCCAGTGCTGCCGAGCGGTCTGTCGAATGACCGCTCATCATAAGGGCGATTCATCAGGAGCCGCGCATTGCTGCAGTGCTATTCTAGGCGAGTGTCTCCCCTTTCTTTCCAAGGTACGGTGTACTGGCTTACATTCGACACCTTGGTGGCGATCACACACATTCCACATCCTTCCCCCTGCTATTTGTGCATCGTTTCATTCTTTACATCAGCATAGTAAAGAAGGGGTTGGAAGGATAATCAAAAAGGGAAGAGAAGGAAAAACA
This sequence comes from Amorphophallus konjac, assembly GCA_022559845.1. NCBI lineage: Eukaryota > Viridiplantae > Streptophyta > Magnoliopsida > Alismatales > Araceae > Amorphophallus > Amorphophallus konjac. The sequence goes on along the minus strand of CM040127.1, from coordinate 197,566,165 downwards.
TGTCAACACTCCTGAGCTGGGCAAACGGCTGGTTCAGGTCATCGAACTGAGTATCGGGCTAGTGTCCGGTGGTATAACATGCGAACACCCGAACTATGTCGTTGATGTACCGAACCATGCACTTTTTGGGGGGATGCTTCTTAGAGTGGATTGTGATAGATTTAATGACAAATATAGAAGGGGGGATGAATATGGCTATCCAAAAAAATACTTCATGCAAATGAAAACTAAGCTGAATTATAGTATGCAAGCAACGACTGTCCTAAGAATATCCTATGCTTGGAAGAAAACACCCATCAGACATGTAGAGTGCATATGAAGGAGGAAACGCAAACTGAACTAGATGATCGAGGAGATGCCTGATGAAAACAAAATCAGCCTCTAAAGGCGTTTGCAATCATAAACAATGGTACTAGGCGGAGGGTTGATCAGAACATCTTCTCACGCAAGGAGTGGCCTTCCATATAGGTGTAACCTATCCATTCAGCTAAGCCTTTTGATATACCATATAGATGTTGCAGCTCATTCAGAAAGCAAAGTTAAACAATCAACGCAATAGGATCAGAAATGAAGGACCAAATTAACAAACCATCAAACAGAACACATGCAGTTTTTATAGTGGTTCGGTCAGACCAAACGTCTACCTACGTCCACTCCTTCACTCGAACTGAGTAAGGTACCTTGCTTATCTAAGCATTCAAGCATAGCAGACTCAGTCTGCAACAACGGCTATCACACAACTTCCCCAAGGAACAACGGCTATCACACCTCCCTTCCTCTTAATCAAGAGGAAACCTAGTGAATTGCTCCCAGCAATTCACCCAACCAGAGGTCACGAACCTCTCTTCCTCTTAACTCAAAGAGGGAACACCGGAGTTAGACTCCCTTCCTCTGAATCAATAGAGGGAAATACAAGTTGAAATCAGAATACGGAAGAACAAGAAAAAATGAAAAATAGAAACTCAGAAAGAAAGAAAACATCGATTGGAAAGAAATGACTATAATGTAGCTTCAGATTTGAAGCAATTCGACGATGAAATCAGCTAGATGGCTTCTCTCTCTCTCTCTCTCTCTCTCTTACAGAATTCTCTCTTTTTCTTTCTTTCAGAAGGAGCTCTCAGATAGGGCTTTCTTTCTGCGATTTCCAGCGGCTTCTTATGAACTAGGAGAACCCCTATTTATAGAACAAGGTATCATATTCCTCATTTTCGCGATCCAGATCATTAGCAAAAATTTGATTTGTCCACGTGGGTTGAAGAATATTCTAATAAAAATCATAATTATCAGAGAATTTCCATGTGCAATATGATTTGGCGCCATTTCTTACCCAGTATGGCCATCACGAATTCTTCTCTAGAGTGGTCACGTGACTGGATCAAAATTCCTCTTCGTAGCTCAATTTTTCAAAACAACCCTCCAATGATATTCCAGGTATCATTTTGAACCTTGAACATATCAACCGATACTTTAACCAATCCAATTAATATCAGATGATAATTCTTGCTTACAGATAAATAATGTGAATTAAGTCCCAAGGTAGACATGTCGATGTTGGTCTCTGATGTGTCGGAGCATTAGATCTTTGTTCAGACTTTAATCATGGGTTTAGGCTTGATGCATCGATGCATGGCCATGATGCTTTGACGTAGCTGCCTTTTAAATTTTGTGTCTTGATTGCTACCTCTGAGCATCGCATGATGCGTTGACGTTGTTTACTGAAGAAGGTTCACTGACTGCGTCGGTGTATTGTGCTGATGCGTAGACCTAATCTTGTATGGTTGACTTGTAGCATCGGCCTTATTTCTGTGATAACTGAGGTAGCATTGACCTTACTTATGAAATGGCTAAGGTGCATCGACCTTACTTCTATGAAGACTTGAGGTGCATCGACCTTTCTTCTGTGATAACTGAGGTAGCATCGGCCTTACTTATGAAATGGCTGAGGTGCATCAACCTTACTTCTGTGAAGACTTGAGGTGCATCGACCTTACTTCTGTGATAACTGAGGTAGCATCGACCTTTGTCACCATAAGAATTCATGTGCATCATCCAGTTGCGTCGACGCGCCTGTTTGGTGCATCGATGCATGTATTGATTGTATGGTGGCTGCGTCGATGCATCATGCTGAGGTTGCTTTGGTGGTCTTGACTGCATCGAGATATCATCAAGATGCGTCGATGCATCTTGCACTGAATCTGCTGACTATGTTGATGCAACTTTTTTGTCCTAGCCTCCTCTTTTCATCTGGCCAATTCTCTTCAAAATTCTTCTTGAAATGTTTTGTCATAGATTTTCTACAAGAATAAAGGTTAGTGTTAGTCCAAAAAATACATAGTATATTGATATCATCAAAACCTAGAATTCAACATTCTCCCCCTTTTTGATGATGGCAATACATCGAATTAATCATGAAGTGTTTTATTCAATTGGAAGGATTTATTTTTTTGAGTGGATGGAAAAACTAGAGAGATGAAATGAAAATGTAGGGAATGGACAGACAGACACGCTCTTACTCTCCCCTACCACTTTGACTGCTCTCCCCCTTTGACAACTTTGATTGCTCTTTGACATACTCTTCCCCTTTGACATCATCAAAAAAAAGGGAAAAGATAAGGTGGATAAAGTGAAAACAGACCACGGGATCAATAAGTCCCTGATATAATAACGTCACATATTGTGAATTTGCAGAGTTTTCTCTCAATATTGTAAAGAAGTTAACTGAACAAAGCTGCTTAGACGATTCACACTGATGAAGTGGCGAGAATTTACATGATGAGCTTGAAGATTATGTTCATACAGAAAAAATGAAGTTGAATCAAATAATCATATAGATGCCTAGAATAGACTGTCTAAAAGCTGTACTAGCTGAACCTGAATAGATCTTGCAAGGAGTTAAATTTGCAGTAGTATTGAGGACAAACAATCATACCAGAGGTTTAGTAACAATTGGGGGAATTTTGTAAGCACTATATTTTATTTTTTTATTATTTCTTTTCTTTACAATGAGCAAAAAGGTTGGATCTACACTTTTCTTCATGAGGAGACACATTGATTAGATGCAGGAATCCCGAGTTACTCAGTGTGGTAACCTCAATGCTTCTCTTTGAGAACAGAGTTAACATGTAAAAGGGTCTTTTTACATGAGGCACAACACGTCTTAAGTGAAGTGACCCAGTTACTCAACCTCCTGTGCCATTGCTCTGCCATGATTTTAGAGGCAATGTCTTTCTGATCATAGTTAATTCGTCACTTCATGACTCAACATATCTTCCACTTCAAGGTGAAAGGGTTGGTTTCTCAGTGAACCAAATCATTGCTCTAAGAAAAATTTTACCCTTTAGATTTTAGAAAGGCAGGATGTTTGAAGACAATATAGTGTGTATAAACTAGCTTCTTGACTGTAATCTATGAGTTCAAGGTTCAAGTTTTTAGAAGAATTTCAAGGCATTGTACTTCAAAATTGAACTTGACTCATTGTTTTTGTAGAAAAATATTCTTCAGAGAACATTCACTATTGTCTCTCCAAGGTCATGAATTTGAAGCATCTTGAAAAATTATTCAGTTAATAGATTTATACTTTTAAGAGTGTTCTGAGAATCTAGATCTATGAACAGACTATATTGGAATCTACAAAATCACAGTGGTCTTACAGACATAAGACATAGACAGCTCCCCCTCACACTAAGACTAAATGTACCAACTTGGAATAAACAATGACAAGCAAGAAATCTCCCCCTTACTCTATGGATTAAGTTTCCAATTTGGTACTTGGCGGAGAATATAGGTTAGAGACCATCATCACACATAGTGCAGGTGTCCAGACAGACATGATATGCCCTTCTCCTAACACTATTTGATATACCAAGATTGAATGAACAAAAGATACGAATGATGATGAACAAAGGTAACTTAGATGCGTCAAACAGAGATGGAAAATTGATCAAACAGGTTGAGGCACCAGATTATTACAATGAGGCATTCAACAATTAAGGTAGATTGAAAATGCCTAGTTCTCTTCTCAAAGTAGAAAACTTATCATTATCCAATGGCTTAGTGAATATATCTACAACTTATTGTGCTATGCCTACGTGGATTAATTCAAAATTATCTTTTGAAACTTCATCCCTTATGTAATGATGTCTAATCTCTATGTGTTTGGTGCGTGAGTGCAGAATAAGATTTTTAGATAGGTTTACAGCACTAGTGTTATCACAAAAAATGGGTGTGCAGCCAAGGTCTACATTGTAGTCCTTGAGCTGGTGCTTAATCAAAATAACATGTGTACCACAGCTCCCTGCTGCTACTTACTCAGCTTCAACAGTGGAGAGGGCCACAGAGTATTGCTTCTTGGAGGCCTAAGAGACTAAACACCCACCTAAGAATTGACAAAACCCACTTGTGCTTTTCCTATCTAATTTACAACCAGCATAATCTACATTAGTGTAAGAGACTAAATCTAGTGTGAGTGATGCAGGAAACCACAATCCTAAATTGTGTGTGGCAGAAACATATCTAAAGATTCTCTTAACAGCTGCAAGACATAATTTAGTAGGTCTAGATTGAAATCTAGCACACATACCTACATTGAATGGAATATCAGGTCTCGAGGTAGTTAAGTACAACAGAGATCCAATCATACCTCGGTACAGCTTTGCATCAACTTCTTTACCTGACTCATCCACATCCAAAGATATATTGGTACCCATTGGAGTTGAGATATGCTTCAGCTTGTCCATTCCAAACTTTTTGAAAATTTCCAGTGTGTACTTGGTCTGGCTTATGAAACACCCATCCTCCAACTGCTGCACCTGCAATCCAAGAAAATATTTTAGTTCTCCTACTATGCTCATTTCAAATTCATTAGACATCAACTCAGCAAATTCATTGCATAGTTCAGTACAAGTTGAACAAAAAATAATATCGTCTACAAATACCTTAACTATGATGAGGTTTTTATTCAGAACTTTTGTGAATAATGTCTGATCCACTTTACCTCTTTTGTAACCCTTTCTGATCAGAAATTATGTCAGCCTCTCATACCAGGCCCGTGGAGCCTGCTTTAGTCCATAGAGGGCTTTGTTTAACCTGAAAACATGGTTAGGGTGTGCAGACAACTGAAATCTAGGGGGTTGTTCTACAAAAACCTCTTCCTTAATGTATCTATTCAAGAAGGCGCTCTTGACATCCATTTGTTAGAGTTTTATATTTTTGGAGCATGCAAAAGCTAGCAAAATTCTTATAGCTTCTAATCTAGCAACATGAGCATAAGATTCATCAAAATCTACTCCAAACTCTTGGCAATAGCTTTTAGCAACTAACCTAGCTTTATTCCTAGAAATTATTCCTTCTTTATTAATTTTATTTTTAAAAACCCATTTTGTTCCAATGACTGATGCATTTTCTGGTCTAGGAACTAGTTTCCAAACATTGTTTCTTTCAAACTGTCCTAATTCCTCATTCATAGCATTAACCCAAGATTCGTCGTTCAATGCCTCTTCTACAATTTTGGGTTCTATTTGTGACACTAATGCAACTAAGTCTTGATTATTTACATCTCTATAAAAAGACCTAGTCCTGGGGGGATCATGTAAATTACCTATAATGTTCTGTACTGGATGATCTTTCAAAAATTTTATGTTTGTTAAGGGCTCACATGGTTCGACTGACTCACCCTGATCAGGAGCTCTTGATGCAACAGGTACTCAGTTCTCCTGGTTCAGTTTGTCCTCTAGGAATTGTCCATCATGTTTGGTGTCCCTATCATCATTTTCAAAATCAGTAACTTTAATTATTTCATCGAAAATAACATGTGGAGACTCTTCAACTATTTGTTCAGAAATGTTGAAAACCCTATAAGCTCTAGACACTTCAGAGTAACCTAAGAAAATTCCAGGGCTACTTTTGGCTTCAAATTTATCTAGATCCTTCTTGTCATTGTTATGAATAAAGCACTTAGAGCCAAAAATTTAGAAGTGTGCCAAGTTTGATTTATACCTTTTAGGAGCTCATAAGGAGTTTTCTTATGAACTAGTCTTACCATGGCCCTGTTGATTGTATAGCATGCCGTGTTGGCCGCTTCTGCCCAAGACTTCCTTGGTAATTGACTCTCAATCAGCATGGTTCGGGCCATTTCCACAATAGTTTGGTTTCTCCTTTCCACAATTCCATTTTGCTCGGGTGTCCTGGGAGAATAGAATTTATGAGTCAGTCCCTCATTTTCATAGAATTCAGAAAACATGGTTCCATGGTCGGACTGAATTATGCAAATTTTATATTTTCCTTCTTGTTTAACCTTATTGAAAAACTATTTGAATTTCTAAAATGCATCTTTTTTATTAGCTAAGAAAAAGATCCATAAAAATCTAGAATGATCATCAACAATCACAAATCCAAACCTTTTACTATTTAGACTCCGAGTTCTAGTTGGACCAAAAAGATCCATATGCAATAATTCCATTGGCCTAGAGGAAAAGGGCTTAGATCTTAGCTAAAAGGACATTCGAGTTTGTTTACCCAGAGCACATGCATCACATATTTTTGAATTTGTGTTGAATCTTATTTTTGGTAGCCCTTTAACCAAGTCATGTTTTACCAATTTATTTACGATACTATAACTAGCATGGCCTAACCGTCTATGCCAGTTAAAAATATTATTATCTAGATCAGTGGATAGACAAAGGTTTGATTCAAAATTTTCATTAAGGTCTACAATGTAGACATTATTCACTCTATGTCCTATGAACATGATTTTGTAAGAATTAACTTCAAAGATCTTGCATGCTTTATCATCAAAAACTACTCTGTGACCCTTGTCACACAACTGACTGATGCTAAGCAGGTTATGCTGAAGACCTTCTACAAGCAAAACTTTTTCAATGATATTTGAAAGAAACTTACCAATTGTACCTGTTCCTATGATCTTACCTTTATTTTTCCTTCCAAATTTGGCCAGACCTCCTACCTTCATTTCCAATTTACTGAATTTAGTCCGATCACCTGTCATGTGCCTGGAGTAGCCGCTATCCAGGTACCATCTGTTATGCTTGACTGCCAGACCAACCTGCAATCAATTCAGACAAAGGTAATTTGGAACCCAAGAAAGGTTGGGTCCAAACATGTTACTCATCCCCTCCAGCATAGTTTTGGGGATCCAGATCTGTCTGGTACCCTTTCTATTGGGTCTCGTAGTGCAAGAATACGTTTCTAGAGGGGGGTGAATAGATCCTTCTACTAAAAACTATGTCCAATTAAAAACACAAACTAGCACACATCGGAATTTACAAGATTGATCATATTGAGGAATTTAATCAAAACATGTTTAAACTTAATTCACTCAATCTCACCGAGCTCACACGATTGCATAACAGGAAGGATATTGAAACACACAATCACAAGGAATAAACCACAAGACACGGGGATTTTTAAGGTGGTTCGGGACCATGATAGGCTCCCTGCGTCCACCCCTCACCAAACCGGTGAGGCTTCACTACACGCTACAAAAAATAGCAACACGGGGACGAACCCCAACACCACACACGCTGCTTCCGCAGCAAACCATACACGAGGCCTTGCCTCAAATTGCTGCCACAACACCACGCACGCACACAAACACACACACACCGCTGGGGAACACACCCTGCACTAAATACATCACACGGAGACACAACTCCGTCCACACACACGTATGACAATGCCTACACAACCACACGGGAGAAAACTCCCAACCACACATGCGGATATACTCCGCACAAATCGACACACAAATGACAACACACACACTCGGAGACCCCTTTCTCTGAACACCCACACAAAGTATTCTCTCAAATGTATATGAATCAAAGACAAATATATGCTATGACCCCCAAACAAATTCTATAGATGAAAACTAGAAAGATGCATCAAGTAAAAGGCTCCCCCTTCTTCAACAAAATCTGATTCTCCTTGGCTCGTTGACGGATGATCATGATTTAGACATCATCTTCTTCCTCTCGTCGAGCCGATCCTCTTTTCCTTCAAATCCTAGGTCCAATCAAACCTTCACACATCAGAAAAATGATTAGCCTCATAAACCCCTCTCCTCTCAACCTTGTGGCCGCACTCCTCCTTCTTCTTCTGCAAGAGAATGGAAAGCATTAGCTCATCTTGTTGCTTAGGATGAAAAACACATCACTAATAAGAGGGCAGTAAATAGATGGACAAAAGAACATGTATATATATATTGCACCTCTTAGGTAATCATTCAAAACCTTCTGTAATCTCAAACAAAAGACACAGAAGTGAAAGATCAAGATAACTCCCTCAGATTTTCAATGAAGTGCTTCTACAGGATGAGAAACCATTCTTGAAGAAAGATGATCGATTCTTGCATGGACGATGCTTGTATCTTGATTTTCCACGTAGCTTCCAGTAGATGGTCGTTTGGTGACTTGAAACCTCCTTCTTCCCTTCACATACAAGCTCAGAACAACATGGAAGAAGCCCTTGGAGCAACTGCTGCGACCCTGCACATTCAAGGGTTAAGAACAAAATGAAATTTCAGATCTAGCTTAGTTTCTTAGGGTTTACAACCCAATAAGATGTATATAAGCTTCTAGGATGGTCAAGGAACACCCAAGGGACATGATCCACGAAACATGGAGTGATTTGGGGGCAGTGGGATTGGAGTTGGTGGATGTAAGGCCCTGGATCCTTGATAGGTCTTGCTGGATCTTCATTGGATCTTTTGGATTGGTTTCGGTGAGTTTCAGTTCGCTTTGGTGGCTTCCGAGTTGAGCTTTACGAGCCGTGTGAGTTTTTTGTTGGGTTCGGTGCAAGTATTCAGAGGGGGGGTGAATGAATATAGCCTATAAAAATTTCGCCCAATTAAAATCTAAAGCAATCAGAGATGCGGAATTAAACACTATTGCAGATATATAGAGCAAACCTAAGCAAGTCTAAACAGTAGACTGAATCAATACAACGGAGCTTGTGCCTTACAACATTCAGACGGAAAACCCAATTGAGGCGCCCTTTACATTCATCTAGCGAAATCAGATAAAAGAGATCAACCCACAGTCAAACATATAGTGCGCGCATCAAATAGATGAACACTTATAGAATATCAAACCAAAGCGCCCCTAAGCATTCATCTAGCGACAACCACACACGAAATCAAACCACTACACAATGGGTTTTAGGTGGTTCGGTCCTCCAGACCTACATCCACCCCACACTCAATCTGAGTGTGGCTTAGTGCTGACTCACAGCTTGAACCGCTGGGCATCACAGCTTGCCAACAACCGCTGGGCAACACAGCTTGTCGTCCGAGGAATCTTCCTCGCCCCGCTGAGCAACACAGCTTGCTGTCCAGTGGAATCCTCCACTGCTAATCGCTGGGCAATACAGCTTAGCCGTCCAGAGGCAGCACCTCTGCAATCCGCTGACTAACAGCTTGAACAAAGGTGTAAAATAGACAATAGAAAAGATGGAAACACAGCAACTAAAGGCTGAACAATGAAGCACGAAATATAGCTCTAACAATGAGCAACCTCAGATCTGGTTTTGAACTAAAGATATGAGGAACGAACTCCTTCTCTTTCTATCTCTCTCTTCTTCCCTCGATCTCACTCTCTTTCTTCACTCTCTCTCTTTCTCTTTCTTCTCTGCACTTCTCTTCTTCTTTCGCTAATCTCTCACTCTCTGCTCTTCTCTTCTTCTTCTTCTGCTCTTTCACTCTCTCGATCTCTTTTTCCTCTATTCTCTTCGGCTCACGCTCTCTGCTATTCTCTCTTCTTCTCTTTTTCTTCCTCTTTTCTTTTTCTGGATCGAAGGACTTTTTGCTCTCCAGGCTTCTTCTTCGATCACCTTCATCTGTTGGATGAAGGCTTCCTTTTATAAGCAGCAGCCAGCAGGAGGGCAGCACTGGGCGCTTGTGGCTTCCTCATTTCCCGCCCAGAACTTGTGGCCACGTGTCAGTCTCTCAGCCAGCTTCAGCACACGTCTCACAATCCTGTCTGCCCTTCCAGCCTCAGATCACGTGCCTCCCATTCACTGAGGAATATTCTTCCTCAGACCACCTTCTTCTTTTTATTTTTCTTCTTCTCCTGCAAAGAAATAAAACGATTAAAACTCAGGGCCACAAAAACTAAAACTGCATGAGGTATGTGATAGCAATACGAGATGCACTGTACTGAGAACGACACGAGATACACAAGATTACTACAGTACGAAATAAAGAGAGAATGACACGAGGTCAGATTAAAACAGCACGAGGTAAAAAGAGAACGACACGAGATACATACTAATAAGGCTAACACTACAAAGAGAACGACACGAAGTATCACTGTAACAAAACAACCACTACGAAGAGAACGACACGAGATACACAAGCAACACGAAGACACTAATACAAAAACAACACGACATAACAAACAGCAAAGAGAACGGCATGAGGTGAAAACGACACTTTACTAAAAAGACTTGAATACACACGAAAACAACTCGAGTATTAAGTTGCTCGAACGTACGAACGACTCGAAGACGAGGACGACACGAAAACAACTTAAACCAATTCGAAGACAAAAACGACACGAAAACAACATGAACTGAAAATAACTCGAAGACGGAAATAGAAACCGACACGAAGTGTGGTTACAAAACAAGAAAGACACGAGGTCTAGGAAAAGTAACACGTAGACAGAAATAACAAAGAAACGACTCGAACTAAGGATGACATGGAGACAACACAGTCAGACTCGACTTGAGACACTTAAAGCTTGAATTTAGAGAAGAATGCACGAAGTAAAATCAACACGAAGACAGACGACAGAAATAACATGAAGACTCAAACACAAAAATAACACGAAGACATGAAAACAACACGAAGACACAAACACAGAAATAACATGAGGACACAATAAGAGACGGTCAACGAGACGCTGACTCGGTACAGACTTAAGCTCAAGCAAGACAGTCGATGTATAGACTTTACAGAGATCTCTGCAGCGAATGTATAGACTTAGAATCATGGAGGCAAATGTATAGACATCTGAGAAAATAAAACGAGTCAGTGTACAGACTTCAAATTCCACCGACCAGTATATGGACTTCAATAGTGAACGGCTGTACATACTTCATGTGAAAAACCCAATGTACAGACTTTGAATTCGAAGACCAATGTGCAGACTTCACGCTGTACAGACATTCCAAAGAGAACGTAACGCTGTACAGACTTAGCCTAAGATAATGCATGAACTGACGTTGTATATACTTAGCCAATGCAATGTACTATGAATGTATGGTCTTGAATGAGAGTCCAATGTATAGACTTTATGAACAACATGCACCAGAGTGTATAGACTATATGAATTGACTCTGCATGAGACACTCAGATGGACAGTGTTTAGACTAAAGCATGAAGCAAAGCAAGAGCTCTTTCAAAACAATTTCAATGCGTCAACGCATTGAGTCCACTGCGTCGACACACCAGTTGACACATTTTATAGACCAGCTCTGGGACAGACCAGTGAGTTGACGCAATGATCCCATACGTCAACGCATCAGCAATACTCATGCATTCAATGTTGTATATCAGACACAGTCCTATGCAATCATATCAACAGCCATATTCAAAACACAATATCATAATGCACTGACTGTGTTGCAATCATCAAAACAAATCAGCATGCTATCATCAAAACACAATGCACATGCTTGTGCCTAAGAGGCACAACATTCTCCCCACAACATTATCCCCCTTTTTGATGATGGCAACACTATGTGACAGTGAGTCACACACAAGATTTTCTCCCCCTTTGACATGATCAAAAAGAGAAAAACATGAAAAATAAGAGTGCAAAGTGCATTATGCATGCAAATTCCTCTAGAACATTCTCCCCTGAGTGTAAGACTCCCCTAAATTATTTCTCCCCCTAAATAATAGCTCCCCCTTTGAGAAGGACTATGAACAGATAAATAAGGAAGAGAAGGTAGGAGGGTCACTTGACAACAGCTGAATCTTAAGTTCAGAAAGGAAGCATGATTATAAACAACTGTTAAAGTATGAGAATCAGCAACTTACAATTTTGACAAAAATTCAGGTTTAACAGTGATAAATCTAGAGTAAAACATTTGACCCCTAAACAAGAGTTTATAGATTCCATTTATAGCAATGAATCTAGGGCACATGGTATTAATAGATAAGTCAGAAATAATACCCTTTTGTGATTTAAACAAGAAAATTCAAGAGAGGCAACTTGAACATGTAATGATAAAAATAATTTTCACTCATTGACTTTTGATTTTTCGAAAGGTTACAGCAGTTTGATTTTCACTTTTGAATTTTTCAGAACTGAACTAAGTAAATAGATCAGTGGCATTTATGCTGTTGACATTAGGTGTACACCTTGATCAGAGGCAGGTACCCCCAGTTACTAGGCATAAACTACTAGACCTATTTCAGATCAAAACCCACAAGGAATAGTCTTCACTTTTGACATTAAGGGTACACCTTGATTAGAGGCCTGTACCCCCAGTTACTTGGTGAGAACTCCCCTTATAGATTTGACCCTATGAACAGAGATATTCTGAAAAACTTCATGACTATGAGTTCTCCTGCTTCATTGGAGGAGATCATAATTTCTCAGTGCAATTCAGCCATTGTTTTGTCACTATGTTCAGTTCATAGCATTTATGATCTTATTTATTGCTGACCTTATCTCTTTTAGAGTGTTTGTTAAAAAAAATCAGTACACACTCTTATTAGCCTGTTCTAGACATATCCAGTTCAACACATTTAGGCATTACAACAACTTTTTCTATTTTAGCATGAGACAAAGATTAAGAGCTATAAAAGTTTTTCTTTTATCACAGATTCTGAAGGCGGACATTTGACTCTTCAATTTATAAAGGTTAAACCTTTAGTTCTTTTCAATTTGTGAGAGTGATTCTTATAAAAGAACAATTGAAATAATCACAACTCAATGTACTAAACCAGATGCAAAGCTGTTGTTTAGTGAAAATGATGGGGAAAGGATAGAAATTGGCAATATGAATCATTTGAATGAGAACACTGAGAAGTGAATAGGATTCAATGAATTGATTAGAACTCTCAGCTCCCCCTGACATCATGATGCAAGAGATATGCTATGCAACATACTGTCCTACATACAGATTATGCACCAAGGATACATGAGACAAGTATGCAATCGATCCAGATTTATGCATCCAAGTTATAAGCATTTTCATCATTTTTCAGATTTTTTAGCATATGATGCAGTGCAAAGCAACCCTATTATGCATTGAAAAGCATGCAGTCTATGACAATAGGCAAATGATAATCATGCAAATCAGTTCTATATGCATTGAACAATTTCAAACAGTCATGCAAATAATGTGTGCAGACATTAGACACATGCAATGATTCTATACACTGAAGAACTATTCACAATCAGCAAGTTATGCATTCAACAACAAACATGCAGTCCATTTATTCAGTGCAATAATCAGTGAGAGAAGAGCATCAGATATATGCAAAGTAAACCTCAATACATGAAGAGATCATCAGCGATCAATTAAGCAAATCAACATGAAACTCACAATTTTCATGCTCATAATTTCAAATAATAGAATTTAAAACCGATTTCAGAACTGACCTGAATTGAGTCCTGGGGTTTTCTTTTTGAGTGCCTTGGTTAACCCCTTTTATTTCTCCCTCCAAGGCACACCTACAGCAAGTCAATCAATTTGATCCTGCAGGGACCCAAGCAGTCTTGGGTCCTGCATTTACCCTGACACTCCTAGCAGGTTTTCTCAACAGATTTTTTGCATGTTTATCATCAAATTCCATCAGATAGCACTTATTTATGGAATGACCAAGCTGACCACAATAGTGGGATGATGCAGCAGTTCTGAAGTTTATTTTATGCACATTCCTATGAGCAGGAGTTCTAAGTGCATATGCATGAACATGTTTATTACCAGAATTAAAATTCTGTTTACCAGAATCATCCAGCCAACAATCAGCCGCTCTGTTACCTGGCTTCCCACAGAGATTTTCAAAATGTTTTGCAGGGAATTTAAAAATATGGGAGTTAACATGATTCTTCTGAACATGCCAACAGTCCTTGACTGTATGGCCATACTTCCCACACTTAAAGCATGCTGAAGTTCTTCTACCAGAAGCAATTTTATTTGCAGGGAGATTTACAGGTTTTAATTGGACTTTCTTTCCCTGAGCATGCCAGCAATCTGCAGCAATGTGGCCAAACTTCCCACAACAGAAACAATTTAGATTCTTTTTCCTAGAATCATGGTTTCTAGCATGAAATTCTTTAACATTCAGATTACCCTTTTTCTGATCAGACAGAACTTTTCTAGCATGCCTTCTGTCATCTTGTGTCATCACAAAACACTCACTCATAAAGTGTCCATGCTTACCACAATAATGACAAGAACAAGAACCATTAGATTTATCTAAAACATGGCACTTATCAGATGAGTTTGAGTTTTTAGCATGCAGATTGTTCCTTTGAGTTTTGGGGGTTTTCTGATTTTTATTTCATTTTTGAATTTCCTTAGCAGCATGCATATTTGAAGAAGAAGCTGAAGTGCTAGCTAAACCAGAGCTACGAATAAAAGTGGTATACAGCTGGTTCTTCTTAGCATGCTTAATTTCAGACATGTTATCAATCTCCTCACATTGATCACTTACTACATCTTCCGAGGATATTTTCATTTTGCCTTTATCCTTAGCAAGCTTAGATGAAGTACCATTCATCTCAGTAATTTTACTTTCCAAGGAGATTATAAGATTCTCTGAATCAACTTTCTCCTTTTCACAACTAGCCAGTTTTTCTTTTAATAACATAATTTCATTTTCCAAATCAGCAGTGTGTATTAAAAAACTAGCAACTTCTTCATCACTGCAATTGATACACTCTTTCAATACTGATTTCTCTTTTTCAATCGTCATCCATCTTTCAGAGAAAACAGTTTTAAGAACCATTAACCTTTTATTTTGTTCCTTCAGATGAGCATTTTCTTCAAGCATTTTACTTTCAATTTCTTCAGCTTCAGTTTTCTTTTCTAACAATAATTTGTTTTCCTCTTTCAGGGATTTGATTGATTCCTTTTGCACATTATCATCATGATCAAACTCATTTATCATGTCTTCTAAAATATCACATGCATTGCAGGAATCATCTTCTCTAATGTGCTTATTTCTGAGATTCTCATTCTCAGATTTCAAGTTTTCATTTTCTGCCTTCAAACGAGTGACTTCAAGATTCATGTCTTTTCTCAATTTTTTATTTTCAGATTTTAATTTCTTGGACACTTTGAACAAATTTTCATACATCTCTATCAATTCATCAAAAGTGTATCCATCTGATTCGGAGCTTACCTTGGATGAGGATTCCTCATCTTCCCGGTTGGCCATTAAGCATATTGACTTTTCTCCTTCTTCATTGTCCATGGTGTTCCCTTTGAGTTTTGAGAATTCTGGACTGTCAGCCTTTGTGTGGCTAGCCTTCCTGCATTTGTAGCAAACGTTAGAGTCAATAATCTTGACAGGATTAGAATTATACCTTATTTGCTTTCTGTCATCACCATGCTTTCCTTCTCTTTTTCTCAGGAATTTCCTGAATTCACTGATTACCATTGCAATGTGGTCTCCATCAATTTCAGACCGCGAGAGACTACTTTTCTCGCTTGATGATCCACTGTGGCTGGATCTGTTTGCTTTGCTGGAGCTAGCCTTCAGCACGATTGGCTCCATTGCAAACAATCTGAAAGCTCAGAACAAACTGAAGCACCGAGACCAGATGAACAAGACAAGGCACTAAGTTGGTGAAACTAAACAACGAACACAGAAAGCACACTCTGAGATGCACCAAACAAATCAGCAGGATCCTCTGCAGATTGTTAGATCTGATAGATCAGAGACCCGCTCTGATACCAATTGTTGGGTTCGGTGCAAGTATTCAGAGGGGGGGTGAATGAATATAGCCTATAAAAATCTCACCCAATTAAAATCTAAAGCAATCAGAGATGCGGAATTAAACACTATTGCAGATATATAGAGCAAACCTAAGCAAGTCTAAACAGTAGACTGAATCAATACAACGGAGCTTGTGCCTTACAGCATTCAGACGAAAACCCAATTGAGGCGCCCTTTACATTCATCTAGCGAAATCAGATAAAAGAGATCAAACCACAGTCAAACATATAGTGCGCGCATCAAATAGATGAACACTTATAGAATATCAAACCAAAGCACCCCTAAGCATTCATCTAGCGACAACCACACACGAAATCAAACCACTACATAATGGGTTTTAGGTGGTTCGGTACTCCAGACCTACATCCACCCCACACTCAATCCGAGTGTGGCTTACTGCTGACTCACAGCTTGAACCGCTGGGCATCACAACTTGCCAACAACCGCTGGGCAACACAGCTTGCCGTCCGAGGAATCCTCCTCGCCCCGCTGAGCAACACAGCTTGCTGTCCAGTGGAATCCTCCACTGCTAATCGCTGGGCAATACAGCTTAGCCGTCCAGAGGCAGCACCTCTGCAATCCGCTGACTAACAGCTTGAACAAAGGTGTAAAATAGAAAACAGAAAAGATGGAAACACAGCAACTAAAGGCTGAACAATGAAGCACGAAATATAGCTCTAACAATGAGCAACCTCAGATCTGGTTTTGAACCAAAGATATGAGGAACGAACTCCTTCTCTTTCTATCTCTCTCTTCTTCCCTCGATCTCACTCTCTTTCTTCACTCTCTCTCTTTCTCTTTCTTCTCTGCACTTCTCTTCTTCTTTCGCTAATCTCTCACTCTCTGCTCTTCTCTTCTTCTTCTTCTGCTCTTTCACTCTCTCGATCTCTTTTTCCTCTATTCTCTTCGGCTCACGCTCTCTGCTATTCTCTCTTCTTCTCTTTTTCTTCCTCTTTTCCTTTTCTGGATCGAAGGACTTTTTGCTCTCCAGGCTTCTTCTTCGATCACCTTCCTCTGTTGGATGAAGGCTTCCTTTTATAAGCAGCAGCCAGTAGGAGGGCAGCACTGGGCGCGTGTGGCTTCCTCATTTCCCGCCCAGAACTTGTGGCCACGTGTCAGTCTCTCAGCCAGCTTCAGCACACGTCTCACAATCTTGTCTGCCCTTCCAACCTCGGATCACGTGCCTCCCATTCACTGAGGAATATTCTTCCTCGGACCACCTTCTTCTTTTTGTTTTTCTTCTTCTCCTGCAAAGAAATAAAATGATTAAAACTCAGGGCCACAAAAACTAAAACTGCATGAGGTATGTGATAGCAATACGAGATACACAAGATTACTATAGTACGAAATATAGAGAGAATGACACGAGATCAGATTAAAATAGCACGAGGTAAAAAGAGAACGACACGAGATACATACTAATAAGGCTAACACTACAAAGAGAACGACACGAAGTATCACTGTAACAAAACAACCACTACGAAGAGAACGACACGAGATGCACAAGCAACACGAAGACACGAATACAAAAATAACACGACATAACAAATAGCAAAGAGAACGGCACGAGGTGAAAACGACACTTTACTAAAAAGACTTGAATACACACGAAAACAACTCGAGTATTAAGTTGCTCGAACGTACGAACGACTCGAACACGAGGACGACACGAAAACAACATGGACTGAAATCAACTCGAAGATGAAAACGACACGAAAACAACATGAACTGAAAATAACTCGAAGATGAAAACAGAAACCGACACGAAGTATGGTTACAAAATAAGAAAGACACGAGGTCTAGGAAAAGCAACACGAAGACAGAAATAACAAAGAAACGACTCGAACTAAGGACGACATGGAGATAACACTGTCAGACTTGACTTGAGACACTTAAAGCTTGAATTTAGAGAAGAATGCACGAAGTAAAATCAACACGAAGACAGACGACAGAAATAACATGAAGACTCAAACACAAAAATAACACGAAGACATGAAAACAACACGAAGACACAAACGCAGAAATAACATGAGGACACAACAAGAGACGGTCAACGAGACGCTGACTCGGTTCAGACTTAAGCTCAAGCAAGACAGTCGATGTATAGACTTGACAGAGATCTCTGCAGCGAATGTATAGACTTAGAATCATGGAGGCAAATGTATAGACATCTGAGGAAATGAAACGAGTCAGTGTACAGACTTCAAATTCCACCGACCAGTGTATGGACTTCAACAGTGAACGGCTGTACATACTTCATGTGAAAAACCCAATGTACAGACTTTGAATTCGAAGACCAATGTGCAGACTTCAAGCTGTACAGACTTTCCAAAGAGAACGTAACGCTGTACAGACTTAGCCTAAGACAATGCATGAACTGACGTTGTATATACTTAGCCAATGCAATGTACTATGAATGTATGGTCTTGAATGAGAGTCCAATGTATAGACTTTACGAACAACATGCACCAGAGTGTATAGACTATATGAATTGACTCTGCATGAGACACTCAGATGGACAGTGTTTAGACTAAAGCATGAAGCAAAGCAAGAGCTCTTTCAAAACAATTTCAATGCATCAACGCATTGAGTCCACTGCGTCGACGCACCAGTTGACACATTTTATAGACCAGCTCTGGGACAGACCAGTGAGTAAACGCAATGATCCCATGCGTCAATGCATCAGCAATACTCATGCATTCAATGCTGTATATCAGACACAGTCCTATGCAATCATATCAACAGCCATATTCAAAACACAATATCATAATGCACTGACTGTGTTGCAATCATCAAAACAAATCAGCATGCTATCATCAAAACACAATGCACATGCTTGTGCCTAAGAGGCACAACATTCTCCCCACAACATTTGTTTACAGGATCAAGCTCCTACTGTTGCGCTAAAAGCTCGAGCTGGTAGCGAAGGTTAGACCGTATTTCCTTATGGCAGCGCAGAGCCCCACGTCTATGACGTGCTGTGGGCGGGCATGAGGGGCTTCGCACATGGACCCCATAATCCATGCGGCGGGTTGGGCTGCCAAGCACCGATGGTCCCACATGGGTCCCATACCCCACGTGGTACACACCAAATCCAAGGAGACGCTGGCATAAACCAACAATCTCCCCCCCAGCGGCACCTGGGATTTGAACCCGCGACCTCGCTCTGATACCAGTTTACAGGATCAAGCCCCTACCGTTGCGCTAAAAGCTCGAGCTGGTAGCGAAGGTTAGACCGTATTTCCTTATGGCAGCGCAGAGCCCCACGTCTATGACGTACTGTGGGCGGGCATGAGGGGCTTCGCACATGGACCCCATAATCCATGCGGCGGGTTGGGCTGCCAAGCACCGATGGTCCCACATGGGTCCCATACCCCACGTGGTACACACCAAATCCAAGGAGACGCTGGCATAAACCAACATTTTTCTCTCGTACTAGTTACGGAACCCTACGGTGAGTTTGTTTGTCAGTTCCTCGACTCGTGGATGCTACAGCGACGATGTACTCGTCGAGCCGGTCGTTTTGGCTATTTTTACGTATTTTTCGGAGATAGGGCTAGAAATAGGATTTTTCGGAAATTAGGAAAATTCCTATTTTCTTTTGCTTTTTCTTTCCTTTTCCTCTCTCCTCCTTATCATTTGCACGTTCACCTCTCTCTCTCCCGTTCTCTCTCGTTCTCCCGCCTTCTCGCCTCCGATTGCAGACGGAGGGGTGGAAGGGCGTGCTGGTGACGACGAGATGCTGCTGAGGTGCGCAATAGTGCGAGGATCGAGATGGTTTTGGCGCGATCCCGAACGGTGGATTCAAAGTCGACGTTCGAGCTCTCGGCGTGGTTTTCGGCGCGATTGAGTCCCTTCTGGGCATGGTTTCTTCGGTGGAGGTAGGGTGACGGTTCCTCACTTCCTCCTCTCCGTTTTCCCTGCCCTTGCACTTCGTTTGGCGAGGAAACGTCCGAGTTTGGGCTTGTTTAGCCTAAACCGTGATTTTCAGAGTTTTTAGGGTTCACCGGAAAACGGCAACCATCTGTAGCTCGGTTAGTGTTGAACTGACCGTTGGGATGTTAGGATCCCATTCATGCAAGTTTCGTGTTGATTGGTGGTCATTCGAGGCCGGTAGGAGCCCGGGAACCTCGTTGACCCATTTAGGGTTGATTCGTTGGAATCACCCCGATCTTGCATTTTGATGCTTCCATGTTGGCTTTTGAGCCATTTTATGTTGTTATTTTTCGTTTGGGTTTGGTTCCCCTGCGTTTCGGCGTGAATGGGGCGTGGAATGGGCCGGTTTGGCCATTCCCTTGTTTTCCCGCCGTGACCGATGTAGCAGTCGTTCCAGGGACCCTTTACATGGCCTTGACGGCCCTACGATAGATCGCCATTTCGTTTGGCGTTTAGAGTTTTGTGGCTTCTGGGTGTGTGACGGCCCTGGGGCGGCGCGTCACACCCATGTAATGCCCCTGTGTTGATGCGTTGCATTCGCTTTGTCGTTCTGAGTTTTGGGGTTAAGTCGATTCCTCTAACGCGCTTGACCCAGCGCGTTAGATGGATGTAACGCGCCCTATGCTGGCCGTTACATTCCGTTTGACCGACGTTGACCATTAGAGGCGGTGCCTCTGACGGTGGTTCCCCCGTGCGTTAGGTGTGTGTAACGCGCCCTATGCTGGCCGTTACATGTTGTTTGGCTGAGTTGGGTTACCGCACCGTTGGAGGTAACGGTGGGGCCGCTGTGCGTCAGGCGTTTGTAACGCGCCCTATGCTGGCCATTACATGTCTCTCAGCCTCTGTTTTTGTCTTAAGCCAGTGTGTAACGCGCCTGCTCCTGCGCGTGAGGCGTGTGTAACGCGCTTGGCCTAGCGCGTTACATGGCTCGAGTTGCCGTGGGTTTTTGTCTTCAGTTTGTTGCTGTAATGCGCCTTGTCTTGCGCGTTAGGTGCTTGTGACGCGCCTGCCATGGCGCGTTACATTTGCTGTGTTGGTGTTTTGGTCTGTGTTGGCCCTGACGGCCCCGGTCGGGCGCGTCAGGTGTGTGTAGCGCGCCCGGTGCTGGCCGTTACATGCTTTTAGTGTGTTTTGGAGTTTGATAGGGCGGTGTGTGTGGCGGCTGCTCCCCTGATCGTCGCTTGGAGTGTAACGGCCCAGGTCTAGACCGTCATATGCTTGTAGCGGTCTAGGGGTGGCGCGTTACATCCCCTGTGCTCCGATTTCTGTTCCTTCGGTTTCTGCTTGTCTTGGCTTGGCCTTGTGGTCTGCCCGATGTCCCGTGGATGTCTCCTGACGTCCTATGAGGGCTAGGACTACGTTGTAAGGTAGCCAGGAGTCTTCTTGCTTGAGGTAGGATTCTCTTTCCTACTCTTTGAGCATTATTGTCGGGTTTTGGTCAACCCGGTGTGACCTAGGGGTTGACAAGTAGCCTTGTGTGTGTCTCGGTGGTTTTGCCCGGCCCGAGACACTGGTTCTTGATGCCTCGAGGTATTGCCTTACCTCGGTTTGTGTGTCCAGGTGTGCTGAGGGTTGCTGGTGTTCCCTCAGGTCTCCGTGTGTTGTTTTCTGCGGAGCGTCATTTTTGGCTTAGGATTAGACCGATTGGCGGCTTGTTCCGCTATCTGTGACGATCTTGCCTTTGAGTCGTTCGACTCAGGATCATTACGTCGTAGGTCTAGTTGCCTTATCCTGAGTCTGTTCGGCGGTGGTTGTACTGCTGGGACTGCTGTCTGTTCGTGCGACATGGTTTGTGCGCTGTCTGCACTTTAGCACTCGTGTTTTTGAGTCTTGTGCCTCGTGAGCCTCCGTTTGTTGTTACCTTTCGGTCTCTTAAGTGCCGGCCCGCTTGCGGATCGCGGAGGGTTCCCGTACATGGTTTGTAAGCTAATTCCGTGGGCTCCCAGCCAACGATAGCGTCCTGCCGAGGGAGAAAACTAGCTAGAGGACCTGGCTTAGGCTAAAGCCAGTGTGTGCACACATTGTCAGGGACTTAGGACTTACATCGACGGACGTGACCCTGACTAGTTACTTGTCTTGTTGTTGTTCTGTTTCTGGTTCAGCATCTGTTGGTGCTGCCTCTCCTTGGACTCGGAGTGGTTGTTCCTTGGACTTGGTTTTGAGTACCTTGGCCTCCACAGTTTTGGGCGTGTATAGGTAGGTACTTGTGGCGCAACGTAAGACGTTAGTGACGCAGCTGGCTATTTCTGTGAGGAGGTGCTTCCGTCACGTGACACGTGACTCTCGGCGTTTCTTGCGCATTGTGACCTTTGCGAGTGGCCCTCTCGTGGCTGTACTCGGGGTCGGTGCCCTGTGACGTGCGCGACGTTCTGGTCGTGCGTGGGGCGGCGTGCACGGCGTTCTAGTCGTTCTGGTTGTCGTCCATCTGGGTCTTTTCTAGACCTTTTCTGTTTCTGTAGTTGGGTTTTCCCCTCTTTTCGGTTTTGGCCGACGGACTGGTGTACCCTACCGTGTGAGTTTAGGGTTGACCGTCTGTCACCTTTTGGAGTAGCTTAGAGTGCCGAGTTCTTCTCGGTGGCCGTGTTCCGGGTTTTGCAGCCTCGCTCTTTCTTTTGGTTTAGCTCCCCTTGCTCTTAGCCTGCTCCCTACTCCTGCTGTCCCTGTTCTATTTACAGCTTTGTAGGGTAGCTTTTCCTGCTTTGCTACACCTATTTTTGTCATTGTTGTTCCGTGTTACTGCGTGTTTTTCTGTGGGGATCCGCGTGACCCCTACTGAGCCAGTGACACGTGGCTCACCCCTGCTCTTTCAGGTGGGGTGACGTTGTTCGTTTGCTTCCGCGTGGTTCCTGGAGTGTGCGTGCTCGTTGTGTGCCGTTGCTACCAGCTGGTACCTGCATCGGGCTTCCCCCGACCTCTTGGTACGTCTTTCCTTTCTGTCGACTGTACTGTGCTAGACTTGTTGTCTTTAGCTTTGGACTGACTCTGGGATATAATTGTTAATTTGAACTGTTAATTAAAAAGTAATTTTATTTCTACTACTTTAGCAAACCTATCTAATGAAATTTAATTGCTTCTGTGCTATCTCTGTGGCTTCAATGTACTCTACACGTGCCTTTTTCCCTTCGAAGCTTTCCCGCTCTTGGGAGGCCTCGCGGGTTCCATGCGGTATCACGCGTATCCGGTAGTCCTACAGGGTATGCCGGGTATCTGGAATCCGGGTCGCTACTGCTTGGTATCAGGGCAGTGTTCTGAGATGTTCGGAGTTCTTTTCTGAGCTATCAGAGCATTATCGTGTGAAGTACAAGGGAATATGAGATATACAGTTTCCAGAGTCGTGAAAGTCCAGTACAGTCTTCAGCTGGCTTCGGTTTGTGATTCTTTGTCGCGTTGTTTTCTTCATATGTTGTCTTGTGCGTGCTGTTTTGGCACTATACGAGATGGTCCTGCTCTCGTCAGGATGTGACGAGGTGTTTCTTCTTATCGTTGTATTTGTTTCGATCATGTTGTACTTGGCAGTGTTCGCCGGAAGGCTTGAATCTGCGGTACGTTGTTCGAGATTTTTTCGTGTGTTGTTCAGGTTGCTGTTGACCTTTAGCCTTGGTTTGATGACCATACACGTTCTCACGTTGTCTTGGTCATCCCGACTTGAGTCTGTTCAGCTCCTGATGTGTTTCGCTTCTGCTGAAGTGCTCGATTTGATTTCGTGTTGGAGAAGTTGTCCTGGCAAATTAGGATTTTCCTTCCTGGTGAGCTTGCGTGGTTGAGCTATATTACTTCTCGTCCCTTCTGGTGGAATCCTTTCGAGTGTTGCCTTGGAGTTGCTGTCTTAGTGATGCCTTTGTCCTGTGTCTGCTTAAGTGTGGACAGCTTTGTTTTGAGCCTGATCTGCTCTTTGCTATACGGTTGCTTGGCTTTGGACTCCATGATGGTGTTAAGAGCTGTTGCGCACCGTGTTGTCGTGCCATGTCCAGCGGCCGATGTATCGTGAAGGCTCATTTATCATTTTTAGGACGTGAAGGTAAGCTGAGATTGATGCTTTCCTTATGCTTTGTGCTGAAGCTGGTGCTCTTTTCCTGTTGCACTTAGGCTCCTTGTGATTGGTTGTTCACGGGATCGGTACTCGTGGTGCGTGATTTGTGATCTTCATTGATTGCGATGGCACCTGGTGTGTGCTGCGGTGCGACTACCGAGGTTGTTCTCATGCCTGTGTGCGTTGCTGAGTGTGCAGCGAAGCGTGTGGCTTGGCTACCCACTAGTCGAGAGATCTATTTCTTCTCGATGTGACTTCGTCTTGGCTTCTTGTGCCTTGATGTCATTTGTTGGCGTGCCATTGTTGGTGGTTTTCTGGTGTTGGCATTGGCATTTACGAGTATTGGGGAATTTGTCGGCATTCCTGCTGATTGAGTACCCTTTGCTCTGCATTTCTTTCTTAGGTGTTGTGCTCTCGAGGCGTGTTTGTGATCCTTGAGTTGCGTTCCCCGAGATTGTTGTCGTTTCATGTTATTGTGGGTCTTTTTCTTGGTGGGCAGTTTGATGCGTGACCCGTTCCTTGTGGTCGTGTGCTCAGCTGTTCTTGTACCTTGTTGTGACCCTGCTTGTAGTGGTATTCTGTGGCCCTACGTGTTGTGCGGAGCCGGAAACCTGCAGGTGCTGCCGTTGTGTTATTTCTGTAAGTGTTGTTTCTCTATGATTTTGTGTCTCTGTGTGGACCAAGTCTTGTCAGTTAGCCTTGCTATACTCTTTTCCTATAGTTAGCTTATGACTCGATTAGATGTAATATCTGGGTGAGGACTAACTTGTTTGTGCCGGTGGTCCAGCAGTGCTGTTGTCGTTGGCATCCTGTGTGCCAGGTGTTCCCTGTTGCCTTTGGCACTGGAGCCGATGATGTGGTTGAGCTGTCAGCTGAGAGGACTGTGTCTCCTCGTGTAAGCTGCTGCTTGCCGTGTTGTCGTTGTGTTCCTCGGTTGTTTGTTGTTGTGGTAGTCGTGTCTCCTATCTTGTGAGACGTAAGCGACGTTGCCTTATTTCGGAGGTGTCAGGATTGTGTTCACTTGGGTGCCGTGCTCTTTTGTGGGTTGTTGCCTTGAGATCCTGAGCGTGTGCCTGTAATTATGATCTAACGGTGTTCCTCTAAGCTGTGTCTGTCGAGATTTGTGTTGTTTTTGAGGTTGTGCTGTCGGGTTGTTCTTCCCTGCTTCTCCTTTGTTAGTCCTTAATTTCGAGGGTGAAATTTCTTAAAAGAGGGGAGGATGTAAGGCCCTGGATCCTGGTAGGTCTTGCTGGATCTTCATTGGATCTTTTGGATTGGTTTCGGTGAGTTTCGGTTCACTTTGGTGGCTTCCGAGTTGAGCTTTACGAGCCGTGTGGGTTTTTCTCTCATACTAGTTACGGAACCCTACGATGAGTTTGTTTGTCAGTTCCTCGACTCGTGGATGCTACAGCGATGATGTACTCGTCGAGCCGGTCGTTTTGGCTATTTTTGCGTATTTTTCGGAGATAGGGCCAGAAATCGGATTTTTAAGAAATTAGGAAAATTCCTAATTTCTTTTCCTTTTTCTTTCCTTTTCCTCTCTCCTCCTTCTCATTCGCATGTTCACCTCTCTCTCTCTCCCTTTCTCTCTCGTTCTCCCGCCTTCTCACCTCCGGCTGTAAACGGAGGGGTGCAGGGGCCTGCTGGTGACGACGAGATGCTGCTGAGGTGCGCGATAGTGCGAGGATCGAGATGGTTTTGGCACGATCCTGAACGGTGGATTCAAAGCCGACGTTCGAGCTCGTGGCATGGTTTTCGGCGCGATTTAGTCCCTTCGGGGCACGGTTTCTTCGGTGGAGGTAGGGTGACGGTTCCTCACTTCCTCCTCTCCATTTTCCCTGCCCTTGCACTTCGTTTGGCGAGGAAATGGCCGAGTTTGGGCTTGTTTAGCCTAAACCGTGATTTTTGGAGTTTTTAGGGTTCACCAGAAAATGGCAACCATCTGTAGCTCGGTTAGTGTTGAACTGACCGTTGGGATGTTAGGATCCCATTCATGCTAGTTTCGTGTTGATTGGTGGTCATTCGAGGCCGGTAGGAGCCCGAGAACCTCGTTGACCCATTTAGGGTTGATTCGTTGGAATCGCCCCGATCTTGCATTTTGATGCTTGCATGTTGGCTTTTGAGCCATTTTATGTTATTATTTGTCATTTGGGTTTGGTTCCCCAGCGTTTCGGCGTGAATGGGGCGTGGAATGGGCCGGTTTGGCCATTCCCTTGTTTTCCCTCCGTGACCGATGTAGTGGTCATTCCAGGGACCGTTACATGGCCCTGACGGCCCTACGATAGACCGCCATTTCGTTTGGCGTTTAGAGTTTTGTGGCTTCTGGGTGTGTGACGGCCCTGGGGCGGCGCGTCACACCCATGTAACGTGCCTGTGTTGACACGTTACATTCGCTTCGTCAATATGAGTTTTAGGGTTAAGTCGGTTCCTCTAATGCGCTTGACCCAGCCCGTTAGATGGATGTAATGTGCCCTGTGCTGGCCCTTACATTCCGTTTGACCGACGTTGACCATTAGAGGCGGTGCCTCTGACGGTGGTTCCATCGTGCGTTAGGTCTGTGTAACGCGCCCTGTGCTGGCCGTTACATGTTGTTTGTCTGAGTTGGGTTGCCGCGCCGTTGGATGTAACAGTGGGGCCGCTGTGCGTTAGGCGTTTGTAATGCGCCCTGTGCTGGCCGTTACATGCCTCTCAGCCTCTGTTTTTGTCTTGAGCCAGTGTGTAGCACGCCTGCTCCTGCGCGTCAGGCGTGTGTAACGCGCTTGGCCTAGAGCGTTACATGGCTCGAGTTGCCGTGGGTTTTTGTCTTCAGTTGTGGCTGTAACGCGCCTTGTCTTCCACGTTAGGTGCTTGTGACGCGCCTGCCATGGCGCGTTACATTTGCTGTGTTGGTGTTTTGGTCCGTGTTGGCCCTGACGGCCCCGGTCGGGCGCGTCAAGTGTGTGTAGCGTGCCCGATGCTGGCCGTTACATGCTTTTAGTGTGTTTTGGAGTTTGATAGGGCGGTGGGTGTGGCGGCTGCTCCCCCGACCGTCGCTTGGAGTGTAACGGCCCAGGTCTAGACCGTCATATGCTTGTAGCGGTCTAGGGGTGGTGTGTTACATCCCCTGTGCTCCAATTTCCGTTCCTTCGGTTTCTGCTTATCTTGGCTTGGCCTTGTGGTCTGCCCGTTGTCCCGTGGATGTCTCCTATCGTCCTATGAGGGCTAGGACTACGTTGTAAGGTAGCCAGGAGTCTTCTTGCTTGAGGTAGGATTCTCTTTCCTACTCTTTGAGCATTATTGTCAGGTTCTGGTCAACCCGGTGTGACCTAGGGGTTGACAAGTAGCCCTGTGTGTGTCTCGGTGGTTTTGCCCGGCCCGAGACACTGGTTCTTGATGCCTCAAGGTATTGCCTTACCTCGGTTTGTGTGTCCAGGGGTGCTGAGGGTTGCTGGTGTTCCCTCAGGTCTCCGTGTGTTGTTTTCTGCGGAGCGTCATTTTTGGCTTAGGATTAGACCGATTGGCGGCTTGTTCCGCTATCTGTGACGATCTTGCCTTTGAGTCATTCGACTCGGGATTGTTACGTCATAGGTCTAGTTGCCTTATCCTGAGTCTGTTCGGCGGTGGTTGTACAGCTAGGAGTGTTGTCTGTTCGTGCGACAGGGTTTGTGGGCTATCTACACTTTAGCACTCGTGTTTTCGAGTCTTGTGCCTCGTGAGCCTCCGTTTGTTGTTACCCTTCGGTCTCTTGAGTGCCGGCCCACTTGCGGATAGCGGAGGGTTCCCGTACACGGTTTGTAAGCTAGTTCCGTGGGCTCCCAGCCAACGATAGCGTCCTGCCGAGGGAGAAAACTAGCTAGAGGACCTAGCTTAGGCTAGAGCCAGTGTGTGCACACGTTGTCAGGGACTGAGGACATACGTCGACGGACGTGACCCTGACTAGTTACTTGTCTTGTTATTGTTCTGTTTCTGGTTCAGCATCTGTTGGTGCTGCCTCTCCTTGGACTCGGAGCGGTTGTTCCTTGGACTTGGTTTTGAGTACCTTGGCCTCCGCCGTTTTGGGCGTGTGTAGGTAGGTACTTGTTGCGCAGCGTAAGACGTCAGTGACGCAGTTGGCTGTTTCTGTGAGGAGGTGCTTCCGTCACCTGACACGTGACTCTCGGCGTTTCTTGCGCATTGTGACCTTTGCGAGTGGCCCTCTCGTGGCTGTACTCGGGGTCGATGCCCTATTGCGTGCATGACGTTCTGGTCGTGTGTGGGGCGGCGTGCACGGCATTCTAGTCGTTATGGTTATCGTCCGTCTGGGTCTTTTCTAGACCTTTTCCGTTTGTGTAGTTGGCTTTTGCCCTCTTTTCAGTTTTGGCCGACGGACTGGTGTACCCTACCGTGTGAGTTTAGGGTTGACCGTCTGTTGCCTTTTGGAGTAGCTTAGAGTGCCGAGTTGTCCTCGGTGGCCGTGTTCCGGGTTTTGCGGCCTCGCTCTTTCTTTTGGTTGAGCTCGCCTTGCTCTTAGCCTGCTCCCTACTCCTGCTGTCCCTGTTCTATTTACAGCTTTGTAGGGTAGCTTTTCCTGCTTTGCTACACCTGTTGTTTTTGTCGTTGTTGTTCCGTGTTACTGCGTGTTTTTCAGTGGGGATCCGCGTGACCCCTACTGAGCCAATGACACGTGGCTCACCCATGTTCTTTCAGGTGGGGTGACGTTGTTTGTTTACTTCCGCGTGGTTCCTGGAGTGTGCGTGCTCGTTGCGTGCCGTTGCTGCCAGCTGGTACCTGCGTCGGGCTTCCCCCATCCTCTTGGTACGTCTTTCCTTTCTATCGACTATACTGTGCTAGACTTGTTGTCTTTAGCTTTGGACTGACTCTGGGATATAATTGTTAATTTGAACTGTTAATTAAAAAGTAATTTTATTTCTGCTACTTTAGCAAACCTATCTAATGAAATTTAATTACTTCTGTGCTATCTCTGTGGCTTCAATGTACTCTACACGTGCCTGTTTCCCTTCGGAGCTTTCACGCTCTTGGGAGGCCTCGCTGGTTCCATGTGGTATCACGCGTATCCGGTAGTCCTACCGGGTATGCCGGGTATCCGGAATCCGGGTCGCTACAGTGGAGCTTTCATCTGATTCGCAAAAGTCCTCTTTGACGGCTCCGCATAGGTGTCGACACCTGGTGTCGACACCTTGTGCATTGCAGAATACAAAACAAACCAAATTGAGTACCTGGACACTAGGTGTCGACACCTGGTGTTCTGGCTTGCTGCCAGAACAAGTTTCAGGTAGGTGTCGACACCAGGTGTCGACACCTCCTGGATTTTTTCCTGGAAAGGATCCTGTTGGGTGTTCTAGATGCAGGTGTCGACACCAAGTGTCGACACTTGCTCCTACAATATGCCCAATGGCCCATTTTGCTAAAAATGAAAGCTCCAACTCCACCATTGATTATGACATTATTAAATGGGGTTGTGAGGTGTTCTTCCAACCTGCAAAGCACAAGATACAAGTCAGTTTGCTTCAACATAGAGCTTACAAATCAACCCATTACAATTCACTTCCTTTAATAGATTCAAGATGACTTGTGAAAGTATAATCAAGTGGGATCTTATCCAAGATTGTTTCCATTGCTCATTCATGAAGAAAAAGATGAGATATATTACATAACAAAAACATATCAGTATTTACCTCATCAGTTTACCTGAATTCACCATTGATCCTCAACATCTTATTTATTGGTTGAATCGTCCATACACAGAGTCATGAAGTTCCAAATATGATTCACTATTGCATGATAGAATAAATTTAGAATTTAAAGAGTAAGGAGCAAAGTCACGCAAAATAATATTGAGTCACATTGCATTTGATCATCATCAAATCTCATCAATCCAACATTTATCCAAACATGTTTTTCACAAAACCTTTTTCATTGAATACAAAGCAATCTTACCAAGTGTATATGCAATGTATTTGGAATGTGTTAACATCAAACCACGTATGAGCCTTATAGAGTCACAAATACATCCACATGATGATATCCCAATAACAACATTTCACATGAAGACATGAATAACCAGTCAAGCACAAGGCCAAGCAACAAAGTCATTTTGTAAGCATCAAAATCACATACACAACAATCTCCCCCATTTTGATGATGATAAAATGTTATGCGATAATCCTCTCTCTCCCCCTTTGACATAATCAGAAATGGGGATCATGATTGGGAATCCATGATGGCAGCTAATTTTTTTTTTTTATGGGGTTACAAAAAGAACCATGATACACAATATGCATGATCTAATTGCACAACTATGAAATGCAAATGTGGACAATATGGACATGCAGAATGTAAGTAAGATGATCCAGTATGATTGATCTCCAAGCACATAGATATATATACATGTAATATAGCTCCCCCATTTTATTTAGAGTGAAGGGATAGGTGTACGAAAAATATAGGTGAGTCTGTAAGATCAGAGTGCTCATGATTACACCTAGATGATTGTGCAGATAGATAGGAGAAGACGTACAGCATGTCATGCAGTTAATCAAATTTTAAGAATACATATCAAATCAAATTACCATGTGTAAGTGAGTAACATGAGAATGAATTCTAGCCATATGGATAACCAGATTTTCAATTAAACACAATAATAATTACACAAACTGCATTTCAATCTAGAGAGCAGTGTATTGGAGACTTCGCTCTGCCTCAATCAAATTTATCATCAGAATTTTTCACACTGACAATCTGAATTTTTCTAAGAATGATCAGGTTCAAATAATTCCTTTTTACGCGAGAAGACACATGGAGCTCATGCCAGAATCCCTAGTTACTCAGAATATTGAACTATTTCACTTCTTTTTGAACAGAGGTACTTTCGTCAACACTTTTTAGAAATGAACCACATCACGTCTCAGATGACATGTGCCCAATTTACTCTGTGAGACTAAGCATTGCTCTGCCTTTCATTTCATCCTTTTTTTTTATGCGGAGACAGGCAACTTTTTCCTCAACTGTCTCTTTGTCATTCATGCAGCAAGTAGAATTACTTTAGAGTGTTGAAATGAAATTCTTATATCCTTATGAATAACACTCAATTTCACATTAGAGTGCATGAGGTGTGCGAATTTGATTTAACATGTATGAAGAAAAATTAACTCAAAACAAGACAGTGCAGCTCCCCCTATGTAAATGCTATGAGCATAAAATGCTCATCCTGAGAGTTTGACATGAAGCACACTTGTTAAGACTCAGATGCAACAATATTTATGAATAGAGTATTCGGTCTTAGAAGTTTCAAAGGAAGTGGTTTTAGCATATATTAACATGCAAGCATACAATGGAAATATGCAAATATGCAGTGCAAAATGAAAAGGTATGCAATTGCAGTTCTGGAAATGTTGGCCCCAAAGATATGATGCCATTATTGGAAGTATTCATTTTGGCATTTATGCAACATGAAATATTCAAAATGATGTATTTTAAAGTATGCACTATATGCATCCTAGAAATGCCAACTATGCAACAAGACACACGATGAGCTTCATCTTCCAAGAGCAATATGTGAACGATATGCAGAAAATGATATGCATATATATAATGTGATGCAAGATTTCAGATTTCACATGACAACTCTATATGCATCTAATGCAACTAATGCATGACATGCAATATTTTTTTTTAAATGTGAGAACATAATTTTATTTTGAAAAGAGAATTCAAAAAATTCATTCAAAGCATCAAAATCATCACATGTGAACTTTTCCTTGAAAATATTTTTACTTTTATCCAAAAGGATGAGTAGAACATTGGTAAGGACCACGGAACATTGATCAAATTCAGTCCTCAAAATGTTCAGCCACAGAATAACATCATCATACTGAGAGAATGGAAAAATAGCAATCTCAAAATTTTCAGCTTGCAAGACTCCCCCTTAATCAATGCATGATTTCAGAATATTCATTTAAGTTTGATGCCATAAGCATAGATGATTCATGGTACCGGGCGGAGGCACATTCTCACGCATGGTGATGGCTTTCAGACAGGCTTGACCTGCCCTTCCACATATCACCATTTTATATATCATGTAGTCATGAATTGATTATCAGAAAAATACAATGCATTCTCATGACATCGGGGATTTTGTAAACTCATGAGCATTGAATGACAGTTTAACATTTTTCTAGAACCAAACATTCAATTTTTTGAATTCTGGTACGAGGCGAAGATTTTGGTCCGAAGACCCAGCTCTCGCAAGGTCGCAAAGTGATGCCTTTCTGATAGGCGTAACCTACCATTCCGGCAACACATTTTGATATTCCAGAAATTTCAGATGGTTTCACACATACACAAGCAATTCCACTTAAACATGCATTCAAAGGCCACACTCTCACATATACTCCTCAGATGTTTCAATTCTTTTCAGCCAAACATTCATTTTTCACACTGTCAAAAGCAACCAAAGGGTATTCAAAACTTCAAAATCACTATCTGTCAAGAGATGACACTGGCATCAAAATCGAAGAACTTCAACCAAACACTTTATTTTCTCACCTTTCCCTTGAGTTACCTTTGTTGACATCCTCAAGTTCTTCGCTTTATTCCCCTTGCTATCTTCTTCATCAAGAAGCTCCAAAATCCAATGGAAGTAGATCAAATCTGGCGTTGAAGTCCTCTTGAACTCCTTTCTTTCTCTTCTGCAAGAAACAGAACGATATTAAGCAAAGGAGTTCCATTGAGACCCCAAATTCGCATCCTATAGATAGCAGCATGTAAGGATATGAAAATACGAAGAACCCCATGCCAAAATAATTTCAAAACTCCTCTAGGATAAGAAGAGAAACCCTAAGGGTAATAGCGTAAAAGCTCAAACCAATCGAACCTCAAGATGGGCATTACGAAACCCAAAGCATAGACCTGTTCCGGATCTGCCCGACCAGGTGTCGACACCTGGTGTCGACACCGACTGAAGAAACATGCAAAACTGCCTAAGACAGTTAATCTGCGCTCAGAAAAACTATACATGAATTAGACTCAATCTAAGCACATGGAGATACATTCAAACATTGAATTCTTATCATGATTTCAAGGGTTGATGGTCATTATCAAACCTGTACTGTAAAGAGCTCAATTCATGTCAATATTAAGCCAATGCATATGAAGAAACTAACTTCAAGGATTTTCATCACATAAGACTCTCTCTCTCTCTCAACCTGCAATATCAGAAACTCAATTTCATATCAATCTCAATTCAATACAAATGAGAAAGCCAATTTCAATGCTTTTCTTCCACAAGACAATCTCCTATGAGCTGCAAGTATGTATGATGAGTTGTAGCTATCAATACAAGTGATTCACTCAAGCTGACATGAGTTCAAAGTTTAGTTCAGAAATTTCAAGTTTAGTCTAACAATGTAAAGAGTCAAGTCTATGCATATAAAGCACAAGACTAAACACATGAAGAACCAATGTTTGTCCATGTGTAGCACAGGTTGATACACATGAAACACATAAGACTGCTTCTTCAAAGAAATCAGTATCAACTCAGGGACAAGCCCATGTTCACCAAGGCATCACACCAGAACTGGCCAAGTCAACGTAACGCCATCCTCTTGGCCTTAAGGCAATCCTGCAATAAGAGTTCTCATTCAATAGTTTTGGGTACCCAAACCTTCTTGGGTCCCGGATGATTAGTTGCACCTCTAATGGGTGCCTTTCACATTTTCTGGGCATGCATATCATCAAAATGCATTAAAGAGCAATCATGCATGGTATGCCCAAACTCACCACAATAATGACAACAACCAAAAGACTTCAGATTTTTCTTGTAGGAATGAGCATAGAATTTCTGTGGGTTTGTAGAGATGTTATCATTTTTTAAACTAAAGTAATTATTCATTCTGTGACCGAACCTTCCACAATGAAAACAGTTCAATGGAGCAAATCTTTCAAATGGTCTTCTTGCATGAACATAAGAGTTATCAAAAGTTCTTTTTTTGTTCAAAAACTTTCTTGGCTTTGTGAAGTCATTCATTTTGTTGCATGCTTCTAGATCTTCAGATTTCATTAAAGGGCAATCATGTATCATATGACCAAGTTCACCACAATAAAAATATGAGATTTTCTTTGTGGATGCATGTGTGTGTGCAACATGATTTTTCTTGACATTCATCGTGACACCAACAACATTTTTAGCCTTTTGATATAGGTTTTGTTTCTTTTTCAGATTTTCATTTGATCTCTTTGTTGTTTGAGGAGCATATTGATTTGGAGACCCATTTGATGTGCTGGCTATGTTTGAACTATGGACAAATGATGTATAGATTTTATTTTTAAAATTCTTTTTGTTCACAGGATTATAGCACAGCCCCTCTCTTTAAAAATTCACCTTAGTCCCCAATATCTTGTTCAGATTTTCTTTCCCATTTACAAACTTAGACAAGGATGAATTCAAGTTAACAATTTCAGATTCAAGGGATGCAATGTGAAATTCATAGTTAGCTATTTCTTGTTCAAGCATATGCATTTTATCAGATTCATCAACAATCACAGATTTTTCTTTTTCAAGATTTTCAAGATTTTTCAATCTACTTTCAAGCAGGGAGATCTGAATTAGCATCGCACTATTCTCCTTTTTAAGTTCTTCATTTTCATTTGCAAGTTTATCATTCATAATCAATTCATTGCAAATATCCTGATCAATTGAGTTTGATTCCATTTTGTTTCTTAGATCTTTTTCAGTTTTCTCCAATTGATCGATTTTTTTCTTGAGGGCAACATTTTCATTTCTCAAACAAGCAATGGTTTCTTTGTGACATTCAACATCATATTCTAAAAGTTCATTAAAGTTATCAAGCTTAGAAAATTTATCACAGGATTCATTTTCATGGTGCATATTTTTCGATTTCTTTTTTAAGTTTCTATTTTCTGACTTGATTTTCTTATATTATTTTTCCAACTCATCATAAGCATCAACAAGATCATCAAGAGTAAATTCTTCAGAATCAGAATTTACCTCTTCTACATTTTTGTCGCTTTGTTGATCAACATCATCGGCCATGAGACATTCTTGTCTTTCCTTCTTTTGAGCTTTGATCAACCGGTCCATAAGCTCCTTCGTCGTCCAACAAGAAAATACAAATGTATACTTATTAGTACTTATAGAAGCTTTCAATAAACTAAAAGCAGTAACATTATCATGATGCATCATTTTATCCTGATTAGACCACTTTGTCTCATCTAGAGGTAATATGTGTGAACCATGATAAATCAATTTCCAAAGACTAGGATTAATAGAATTGATCACCACACACAGTTTGCCTAGCCAAGAATTAAAATCCGAACCAGTAAAGATTGGCAAACAATTTATTGAGATATGTTCAGTAAAAAAATTCATGATTGTATAATACACTAGGATCACTCTGTAGATCGCAAGATCTAGGGACAACAGAGCCTCGCTCTGATATCAATTGTTGGGTCCCGTAGTGCAAGAATACAGATCTAGAGGGGGGGTGAATAGATCCTTCTACTAAAAACTATGTCCAATTAAAAACACAAACTAGCACACATCAGAATTTACAAGATTGATCATATTGAGGAATTTAATCTAAACAGGTTTAAACTTAATTCACTCAATCTCACCGAGCTCACACGATTGCATAACAGAAAGGATACTGAAACACACAATCACAAGGAACAAATCACAAGACACGGGGATTTTTAATGTGGTTCGGGACCACGACGGGCTCCCTACGTCCACCCCTCTCAAAACCGGTGAGGCTTCACTACACGCTACAAAAAGTAGCAACACGGGGACGAACCCCAACACCACACACGCTGCTTCCGCAGCAAACCACACACGAGGCCTTGCCTCAAATTGCTGCCACAACAGCACGCACACACACACACACACACACCGCTGGGGAACACACCCCGCACTAAATACCTCACACGGAGACACAACTCCATCCACACACACGTAGGACAATGCCTACACTACCACAAGGGAGAAAACTCCCAACCACACACGCGGATATACTCCGCACAAATCGACACACAAATGACAACACACACACTCGGAGACCCCTTTCTCCGAACACCCACACAAAGTATTCTCTCAAATGTATATGAGTCAAGGACAAATATATGCTATGACCCCCAAACAAATTCTATAGATGAAAAGTAGAAAGATGCATCAAGTAAAAGGATCCCCCTTCTTCAACAAAATCTGATTCTCCTTGGCTCGTTGACGGATGATCATGATTTAGACATCATATTCTTCCTCTCCTCGAGCTGATCCTCTTTTCCTTCAAATCCTAGGTCCAATCAAACCTTCATACATCAGAAAAATGATTAGCCTCATAAACCCCTCTCCTCTCAACCTTGTGGCTGCACTCCTCCTTCTTCTTCTGCAAGAGAATGGAAAGCATTAGCTAATCTTGTTGCTTAGGATGAAAAACACAGCACTAATAAGAGGGCAGTAAATAGATGGACAAAAGAACATGTATATATATATTGCACCTCTTAGGTAATCATTCAAAACCTTCTGCAATCTCAAACAAAAGACACAGAAGTGAAAGATCAAGATAACTCCTTCAGATTTTCAATGAAATGCTTCTGCAGGATGAGAAACCGTTCTTGAAGAAAGATGATCGATTCTTGTATGGACGATGCTTGTATCTTGATTTTCCACGTAGCTTCCAGTAGATGGTCGTTTGGTGACTTGAAACCTCCTTCTTCCCTTCACATACAAGCTCAGAACAATGTGGAAGAAGCCCTTGGAGCAACTGCTGGGACCCTGCACATTCAAGGGTTAAGAACAAAATGAAATTTCAGATCTAGCTTAGTTTCTTAGGGTTTACAACCCAATAATATGTATATAAGCTTCTATGATGGTCAAGGAACACCCTAGGGACAAGATCCATGAAACATGGAGTGATTTGGGGGCAGTGGGATTGGAGTTGGTGGAGCTTTCGTCCGATTCGCAAAAGTCCTCTTTGACGGCTCCGCATAGGTGTCGACACCTAGTGCATTGCAGAATATAAAACAAACCAAATTGAGTGCCTGGACACTAGGTGTCGACACCTAGTGTCGACACCTAGTGTTCTGGCTTGCTGCCAGAACAAGTTTCAGGTGGGTGTCGACACCTGGTGTCGACACCACCTGGACTTGTTCCTGGAAAGGATCCTATAGGGTGTTCTGGATGCAGGTGTCGACACCAGGTGTCGACACTTGCTCCGACAAAGTGCCCAATGGCCCATTTTGCTAAAAATGAAAGCTCCAACTCCACCATAAATTATGACATTATTAAATGGGGTTGTGAGGAGTTCTTCCAACCTGCAAAGCACCAGATACAAGTCAATTTGCTTCAACATAGTGCTTACAAATCAACCCATTACAATTCACTTCCTTTAATAGATTCAAGATGACTTGTGAAAGTATAATCAAGTGGGATCTTATCCAAGATTGTTTCCAGTGCTCATTCAAGAAGAAAAAGATGAGATATATTACATAACAAAAACATATCAGTATTTACCTCATCAGTTTACCTGAATTCACCATTGATTCTCAACATCTTGTTTATTGGTTGAATCGTCCATACACAGAGTCATGAAGTTCCAAATATGATTCACCATTGCATGATAGAATAAATTTGGAATTTAAAGAGTAAGGAGCAAAGCCACGCAAAATAATATTGAGTCACATTGCATTTGATCATCATCAAATCTCATCAATCCAACATTTATCCAAACATGTTTTCCACAAAACCTTTCTCATTGAATACAAAGCAATCTTACCAAGTGTATATGCAATGTATACGGAATGTGTTAACATCAAACCACGTATGAGCCTTATAGAGTCACAAATGCATCTACATGATGATATCCCAATAACACCATTTCACATGAAGACATGAATAATCAGTCAAGCACAAGGCCAAGCAACAAAGTCATTTTGTAAGCATCAAAATCACATACACAACACTTTCCATGAACTAAATTTTGGTTTTCAACATGAAAAATCTTATTCATACTAGTCATTGGTTTTTGTTAATTTTATTCTTATTGTAGAATGATTTGTTCCAATTGTAAGAATTTCTTCGTAGATTTTTCATGAACCTTTTCTGATTGAGGTGCTTATGTGAAAATTTAGGATGAGCCCCATTTGGTGTGTGATAATTCTGGTCCTTGTTTTGGTTGGGCCATCTGTGTTGAGTCCATTTCGTCGACCTGTCAAGATTGTTGCCTCGACGCATCTGACTCTGATGAACAAGATTGGTTTTATATGCATATGCATGACTCGACGCAACGGTCCTACTGCGTTGATGTCGAGCAGTCTTAGCTTGAATTTTTTGATTATTGGTTTTGGATGCAATGAGATTTGTTTTTACAGATTTTTGATAATTGTTGTTGCTATTTGTGCTAGATGGGATGCCCAATTTTTATTTCCCTTTCCCATGGCAGAAGGTTACATTTTTAAATTCAACAAGTTTTTTAATTGATGGGTCATAGCTAAGACCCTCCTTGTTGAAGTTAACCCTTACACCTAGCATGGTGTCTAAGTTATTTTTCCCTTGCACAAATTTTTCCAAAGTTGTTTGTTTATCTTCATGCTCTTTTTGAACTTTCTAACAATGTTTTTGGGTTTCCAAATTAGCCAGTTTCGTAGCTTCATATTTTTCAAGAATGAGGGCATTTTCTTTTTGAAGTTCTTGAAATTTTATCTTGAGCTGATCCAGATTCATCTTAGCTTTTTCAAATTGATCTTGAAGTTTTTTAGTCTCATCTTTCAAAGACTTTAATTCTTTTTGTTGATTTTTCAAATATTCATTCTCATTTTTCTGACAATTTTGCTCTTTAACAATGTCATTCAGTTTTCTTTTAAGCATCTTATAATCCTTGGTCTGACAATTAAATTTATCTAAGAAATCAATGGAAGCATCCTCCCAATCATCTAAAGTATACTTTTCAAAAGGATAGCTTACCTCGTTGTCTTCGTCTGCCATGAGACACCGTCCTTGCTCCTCCTCTACTGCAGAATTTTCTTCAATATCATCTTCCTCATCACTCCATGTACAGACCATAGCTTGAGGCTTCTTTTTCTACATCTTTGGATTCTTTTTTATAAGCTCCAGACATTCATTTTTCATGTGTCCTGGTTTTTTACAGTGATAATATGTTCACTTGTCAGAGCTTATATTCTTATCAAATTTAAGATTGGAGTTCTTAACCATCCTGTTACCCCTTCTTCTCCTGAAGGTCTTACCGCTGGTTCTCAAAAAATTCTAAAACTGTCGGGTGAGCATAGCATGCTAC
Organism: Amorphophallus konjac; assembly: GCA_022559845.1. Taxonomy (NCBI): domain Eukaryota; kingdom Viridiplantae; phylum Streptophyta; class Magnoliopsida; order Alismatales; family Araceae; genus Amorphophallus; species Amorphophallus konjac. The sequence goes on along the minus strand of CM040127.1, from coordinate 197,526,939 downwards.
TCATCATCGAGACCTGAGAGATTCTCATATTCATCACTACTCTCACTACTGCTTCTAGACACCTTAAGAGCAATAGTTTTTCCCTTTCTATTTTCTTCATTGCTCCTCTTTAGGTTGATTTCGTAGGCCATCAGGGAACCTATCAATTCTGTGACAGTCATGGTGGATAGGTCCCTAGACTCTTCTAGAATAGTGGCCTTGGTGTGCCACACAGGGGTTAAAGACCTTAGGATTTTCCTAATAAGCTCACTCTCCTAGATCTGCTTACCCAGAGACTTCAGACTGTTGGTGATCTGTGAGAGCCTTGCAAACATTTCTGATATGGTCTCTTCGGGTTTCATTTTAAACAATTCATAATCAGAAGTAAGCATGTTTACCTTGGTGGCTCCCACCTGTGATGTTCCTTCATAGATCAGCTGAAGCTCATCCCACATTTTCTTAGCTATCTTGCACGCTAAGATTCTGGAATACTCCTCTGGGTGGACAGCACATTGCATGATGTTCATTGCAGTCCAGTTCACAGTTGATACTTGAATCTGCTCCCTGTTCCAAGTGCTTTCACCTTCAGAGAGCTCGAACGGACCGTCACATTACTGAGTGCAATTTATTCTTTCTGGATTCAGCCCATTCTAACGGTCCAATACTAGACCGTCACGTTCATGTATCGGCCCATTAATTGATCGCCATACTTCCTGAGTACTTTAACCCGAGGTTTGACCCAAGGGTTGGAATTCCAAAGTTCCTAGATGGATTATGGATGGTCTAGGGCTTGTCATATTGTCCAAGACACCTAATTTAATTTATGGAAGATAAGGAATGTACTGTTATGATGTTGAATTGTTTCCACGAGCATAACATTGTTTTAAGTCATTCTTGATCCTTCATGTTCTTAATTGAAGCGTTCATTCATTGAATTATTGTTACCATAGACTTATTGAACTTGTTATGTTGATTGGCCATATTTTATTGCTTGAAACGTGGAAAAAGCTTGATTTATACTTGAAGATGCGATCGAGCACTGATTGTGTTCAAGGGCTCTAAGCTAGTCCCCTCGGCTGATTGTCGGGAACATATTGTAAACCATGGGGTATGATGCTACTGGCGTCGCATTACGCTGGGAGTACTTTCTCTATAAATGAGTGAAAATCCACGGCACGACATATACACGTACATGACTTTCTTGCTTGTTACATGATATTCCATAGAAATTGACCAAATACTTGCTCATAAGCAAAAGATGTTTGTGTGATGATTACGTGGCTTGCTAGTACATTCTCGATACATTCTTGATCATGAAAGGCCATATCATGTTCTTGTTACATTCTTGCTAATTCATACTTGCTCAATCTATCTTACATGATCGTCTTGTTGCCTTGGTTATTTACATGTGAATTATCGCATTCGCATGATTTCAGTTTATTTTCTTTAGAGCTAAAATGTTGAATCACTTTAATAGTGCCTTAATGTTGATGCGAAGATACCTACTGGGCAAGTGTGCTCATTACCTATTTCTAATCTTTTCAGGAGATGGAAGTGGTTCGAATTCGGATTCGAGTTATACAAGTAGCGGGTCCGAGAGCGAATGAAAGCCGTATCAAAATGAGAGTGGAGACTTAGGAAAGTCAATCTTGTTTAGATCGAGTCTTTGTAATTTTCCTTTTCTTGAGTCTAATGGATTGGAGAAGGTTGAAATGAAATGATGTAGTAAGATTTTATCGTTTGATACTATTAATTAAAGAGAAAGATAGTTGAATTATTGTGCAATTGCATTTTTATGTGTGATTGTCTTGCGCTCTGATCGTTCTTGCTCGCAAGAGGCTTACCATGCCAGCTGTTCACGTTCCTCGAGCTAGTCTTCCGCTGTAATAAAGGCTCGGGACGTGACACAGCCTAGACGCCATGTGAGGGGAGTACGTACGACATACCCTCGGCGTATACGAGCCAATCTACAAGCCAACCAACACGCGCTTAGCTACCTGCATTCTTCCCGGAAGCCATGCGGCTTGAGTTCTTGCTGGAGTGCTTACGGATATCCAAGTGCTTGTTCACATGCCTCATGTGTATGCCCCTTGAGATTCTTTAGGGGGTTTTATAGGAGAAGTTGAATGGTCATGAGCGATTTATGCGGATTAGATTGAGGGTGAAATCTGGTCAGCGTAAACCTTTGAAACCCTTATATTTTTTATTATTTTCCGAGTGGGGGAGGGAGGTTTAAGCGGACAAGATAGGGGGGGTCTGGTCTGCCTAAACCCCTCCAGGGGGGGTTTATGCGGACCGGGCTAGGGTTCTTTTTGATAAAAGAAGTTTTTTTAATGTTTATGGGGTTTACTCGGACCAGACCAGGGGGGGCGGTCTGGTCCGCCTAAGTGTGCTGTAGGCCTCCGAGGACCGTGGTTGACTACGGTAAGTCTTCATTTGACTTTAGGAGGCTAGAGGGTGGCATCTTGGGGATAAATCCCGACCCTGTTGCTGGGTGCCATGTGTCGTGGCTTGTGGTCAGGGCGCCACGGGTTGGCCAGGGTGGCTGGTTGAAGGCAGGTAAACCCGCAAGCTGGGTGATCGGAGATGGCCCCAATCAACTTTTGATGATGTCGTTGGTCACGGTGGGATGGTTAGGACCCTTGATTGGGCCTGGTGTATCTTAGGAAGGGCTGGATGACCAACGCCCTAAAGGTGTTCAGGGAAATTCCTGAGCCCTCATTTATTGATACTTTTGTGATGGGGACATCACTTACCACTTCCCATTTCCCCGTGGGCCCGATGCTTGCCACTATTTTCATCTCAAGCTTTTGAGTCTAGCTATGTAATTTTTACATTTTATCTTGAGTCTTAAATCATGTAATTTTCCTTTTATTGAGTCAAGTACCTAAGTTAGTAAGTCATCTACCTAAGTCTAAGGTTTCATTAAGTGGCCAAGAGGGTTAATGGGTTATCATATCTTATTGGGCCATATCATTTGCTTGGCCCATGGGCGCCCCTCTCCCCACCCCTTGGTCTTCTCTCATTAGTCCTTTTTCACAGGGACTTTTTGTAAAATGGGGATTTCCTATATATAGGACCCCACCCCCCTCTTTTGAGGTTAAGGAAGTATTAAGCAAATTTGAGCTACTTAAGTGCATCTCTCCCTCTCTCTCTAGCTCTTTTTTCTCTCCTCTTCCCTCTCTCCTCCCTATTCTCCCCTAATTAAGACCCCTCCCCCTTCCCCATACCTCCCATTTAATCCCCCTCCAACCCCTAGGTGGAAGCCCCTCTTCCAAGGCACCCCTTGGCATTCCCCATACACCCCCTCACTTCCCTAAGCACCCCCTTCACCCCTCCCAAGCTAAAATTCGAATTCTCCTCCCTTTGGGACTGCACCACATTCATTCCCAGCCCCCCTCACCTCCCTAGGTCGCAGCTCCCAACCCCCCTTCCCATTGTTCTTCCTTTGGCCAACCAAGTTCTTCCACCCCTCTCCCCCCCTTTGATCAGTCTGCAGGTGGCTGAAGAAGGTACGACTTGCAGAAGCTTCTCCGGATTCACACGGTGACATCCAGAGGCGTACCATACCTTTCTGGAAAGGGCGTCCAGTCATCTTTGCAGGCGAGGTGATCCCGTCCCGTTCCGAGTTTGGGGCTGTCTGGGAGAGCCAATCTCCCCCGACTGCGCAGAGCTCCATCAGCAGAGCTCCTGAACCAGGTTCAAAGCTGCACCACGGCTTACAGTGGAAGATTCAAGCAGCAAGTTCTTCTGCAAATATCTTCCTCCACCAGTCCTCTTTCTGGATCAAGAAGCGGAAGTGCATTCGGCGTCCGGAGGTCAGAGTTTTGGTCTTTCTTCCACGACTGGTCAGGTCTGTCTCCCACAGGTGGCAGTGACCTGCCTCCACTCATCGGCAACCCCCAGTCCACCCCGACATCGGACAGCTTCCCCGTCAGTTTTGCAGCATAGAGGGATCGTCCACGGTTCCATAAACTCTGACGGTTCGAGATTCGGCATCCGGGAGCGGCCGGGACAACTTCTGCAATCCACTGTTAATATCTGGTAGTCGCTGCGGCCAGAACCTGCAACCCAGTTCGTCGCCGCACCACGACTAACCGTGAAGGAATCAGACCGAAGGTCCTTCATCAAAGTTCTTCCTCCCCCTGTCCCCGATCAGGAGCAAGAAACGGGACCTCTTTCGGTAACCGGGAGCCAGAGTTCCTAATTTTATCCCTCGATCGCGTGGGTCTACCTCCTGCAGTCTGCAGCGACCAGTTCCCACTCGTCGGTGTCCCCCTGTCCACCCCGATGTCAGAAGGTGTTGCCGTTAGTTTTTCTGTGTAGAGGCTTTGTCCACGGATCCAGCGACTCCAACGGTTTGTGATTCAGCATCCAGGAGCGACCGGGGCAACCTCTGCAAGTTGCAGACAGAAACAGGGAGCCATCCGCCCCAGAAGCTGTTGCTCTACTCAGACCTCCACTGCAGCCATCGAAGATGTCAGAATAAATTGAAATAAATCAGAAGTGTTTGGGTTCCTGTTACGAGAAGATCCCCCCTGGGCTCGTCATCGGAAAAATTCCTGGCTGAGATCTACAGCAACTACACCGCCTGTCTATCGCCAACCACAGCAAGCAGTCTGGTTCGGTAGCGGCTCCTCCTCGTGGGTTTCTCGATCAATCTACCCTTCTTGCCTGGCCGGCATACCGCCCCTCCCTGCGGGAGGTAGTGTTTGCTTGTAATCAATTAATTCCCACCCCCGAGATCACCCTCCTGCGCGAGGTGTAGTGCATGTACTCTTGAGCAGGTTTTTTTTTTTGAAGCTTCATCGGCGCAGTGCGCGGGGGAACCCACATTTCCCCGCTCGCCCTCGTCTCCGACCGGGATCGGTGTCTTCACGCCGATCAGGTGAGCCACTCACACTACTCTTTGTCGGCTTTCTCTTGCTTAATTAGTATTGCATCCTCAGTACTGTCGGCGTAAGAGAGTGCCCGAACCCGATTTATCTTCTAGTTGCGTGATTACCGCAGGTGAGTTGTGAGCGTGACATTTCAACCCTCGCCCTCGGCGTGCCGGTCGCCCTTGATTTTGGGAATCCTTGGCTCATTGGGATCTAATCCTAGCTGGCCAAACCCTTGGAGCCCCGAGGTCCAACCTCGGACCCTCTCCGCCATCGCCGGTCCTTCTACGGATCCGAGTATGCTTACGCGAGTGAATCCGCCAATGTGACGTTACCAACTTGTTGTGCTGCTTGCTACTCTAGGTCCAAGGGGTAGTTTTACATCAACTTGGTTTCAGAACATCATCATCCATCATTGTGTCACATCATTTTGCAAGGAAAATGTCTAGGTAGAACAACCAACTTATGTTGAAAATAAATTCCAACATGTGAATGTTGAAATGAATCCCCTTCCATGACATAATCAATAACCTCATTTATTCAATGATATTTCATTGCTAATTTAATTCTAAGTCAATTTTCCACCTAATTTTCCTATTTCACAAACCCATGTTACTATTACACCAACTTATATTGAAATAAATTTCCACATGTGAATGTTGAAATAAATCCCCCTCTATGACATAATCAATGACCTCATTTATTCAATGATGTAAGAAATGACATCATCCACTAATTAAGATTTAATTAGAGCTAATAATTCTCTCTTAAATAGAATGCTATAGTACTACTACAGTACCGACGTCTTCGCCTTCTCAGAATCGTGCCGCGAATCTCATCATTCGTGTTAACACGTGGGATAGAGTTCACATTTATATTTTCTACACTTAAAAGACACAATGAAAAAATATTCATCATTTATTTTATTATTATCTTTAATTACTTTTTTTGCATATAAATGCATGTATAAAATTTTGAGTTGCTACATCCTCCCCCACTTTTGTTGAGATGGATGACTAGTAGATCTAGAGGGGGGTGAATAGATCTGCCCCAAACTCTTCTGAAATTTAAGTACTTAAATTTGTGGAATTAAAATGTTAAGGAAGACAAAACTAATTCAAGCACACAAGTTGAAAGAAGTAGAATATTAATCAGATGATACTCAGATAGCTGAGATGAGGAACAATGATTTCTCAAATAACAGCAATGACAGATAATGGAATATGTAGAAGCACACAGATTGCAGATGAGATACTTGGCAGAGATTTGACTCAGGAGTCACTCACGCAAGAGAGATAACCTTTCAGATAGGCTTGACCTATCCTTCCAGTCACTTGTTTTGATATACCTCATTGCAACAGTTAATTCATTTAATAAACAAATCTCAAATCAATTCTAGGATACCACCAGAAAGAAGCAACAATCACATAAACATAGTGCAAAGCAAATTTTAAGGTGGTTTGATCTCAACCTTAAGATCTACGTCGACCCCTTACTCAATTGAGGAAGGCTTACCACTGACAAATAGCTTGAACTGTTGATCCACAGCTTTAGGGATCAAATCCCTACAATCCGCTGAGCATTACAGCTTGCTAAGACCGCTCAGAGAGGGGGAAAATCCACCACCCAAGATCACGGCGAAACAAGGTCCAATTTGACCAAACCAGGCCCAACTCCCCAAAGTGACAGCCCTATTTTGGGCATACTTACTTAAAGCCCAAAACTCACTCGGACCAGCACTTCTTAGGCGACCCTCGGGTTCGGAAGTCCCAGAAATAGGACGGTTGAGAAGACCCCCGTGGGGACCCAGCGCTACCTATCCGAGCTACGCATCCACTGCTGAAGAAGATACCGAGCAAGCGTCCAAAGCTCGGACTGACCGTCGAGAGCTTATCCAAGCGACCGTTACGCATCTATCAAAAGTAGGGAACTCCAAGGGATAAGGGAGTGCAAGAGTCCTTATGCCATAAAGAGCCCACGATGAGGACATAACCCCCCCTGAATCCCCTCGACTCCCTGGACTCCTGCATTAAACGGATCGCTATATAAACCCCTAGGAAACTCTCCGAAGAGGTAAGCAATGATCCTAAGTGAGAACCATCACATCTCTTGGTGGAGAGCAATCTCGCACCCCCTTCTTCTCTTACTACCTCCCTTCACACCCTTGCTCTATCATATTTGCTAACTTAGGCATCGGAGGGTTTTCCCCAGGGATCTATCCCTGGGCACCCTTGATCTGTTTCCTACCTTACAAATCATATATACGTGATGGCCGTGGACAAGGATTCCCTTAGGATCCAGTGACTTAAGATCAGCGTGAGATTATGCCTCTTCAACTGGCACTGTCTATAGGAAACGAGCAAAGAGCCATCATGATGTGAAGAAATTCAGGTAAGAGGACCGCCGACAGCCAAGGAATGGGCCATGGTGGTAGCGGAAGGAGAACCTGTGCCTTCCCACCCCACGGAAAACCTCCCCTCTGGTGGCGATAGCCAAGCAAACGAGCTATCTCCACCAACTCCGGGGGTGCAACCCCCAATAGGAGTTCTGACACTCTCCAAACCCTCAACACAAAATTGGATATCCTTGTACAATTAATGATGACCCAGGCGGCTAGGGAAGAGAAGTCACGACTCCCCCGGGAATGCCCCCCATGGAGAAGCTTCCCAGCAAACGGCCGGAGGCCGCTTCACCCTCCGGGGAGGACGACTTATACGCAACAGGTCGGGAGGACCTTCGCACGCCCCTCCCCCAGAACAAGAAGCCTCCTCCACCCCGAGGAGAGAAAGGCCCGAGACGCACCAACAGCTCTCGGAGATCTATGCCTCTGAGAGACGATGAGGCAGCCAGCAAGGACGCCCTCATAACCCCTCGACCCAGTGGCAACTAGAGTTATCCCTCCGATTGTAGGACTTCAAGAGACATTTCATGGAGCAGGAGCGCACCTTCTATGCCCTACAGAAGATTTCCACCAAGGAGGACGATGAGCAATCCCTGTTCTCCGAACAAATCTTGAAGGCCGAGATCTCCTCCAGAGTCTCACTGCCAACCTTCAAGTCATATGACAGCTAGGGAGACTCGGCTGACCACTACGACAGCTTCGACGCCCTTATGAACCTGCACGGGGCTTCTGACGCTATCAAGTGCTAAGCGTTCGTGACCACCTTGGTCCAGGGCTCTCAAGCTTGGTTCCCATCACTCGCCCCCAGCCGTATCCACGACTTCAGGCAGTTCGGGTGCATATTTAAGGAAAGCTTCACCGTTAGTAGCCCTCCAAGGTTAGTCGCGGGGCTGTTGGCGCTAAAGCAGGCACGGGGGGAAAAGCTTTGCGCTTATATCAACCGATTTAAATCGGAAGCCCTGCGCATCCCTCGCCTGGATGTCACCTAGACCATCACCGCATTGACCGGAGGCACCTGTGATGAGAATCTCCAGAGGGAACTAGTCCTTCATCCCCCCACCACCCTTGCCGATCTGGTGACCCTAGCCCTGTGTCACGGGGAGTGTGAAGAAGTCCACAACGCTTGCCGCTGCACAATGGGCTTGGGTCGAGAAGGGGATAAGAAGCGACCATCCGAGCAAGGCTCGGGCCAAGGGAAAAGGTAGAATCAAGATGAAGATCCCACCGTGCCCGCTCGAAAATATGAGTGGTACACTCCCCTATCTACCCCCGTCTACGAGATATATGAAGACATCAAAGGCTCGGGCCTTCTTCGCCAACCCGAGCCTATGAAGGCCAATCCAAAGCATCGCAACCACCGCAATCATTCCCAGTTTCATAATGATTACGGACACCATACTGGATATTATCATCACCTCCAGGATGAGATCAAGCTTCTCGTCCGCCAGGGGCACCTATCTCGATACGTGTCCAAGCAGAAGGAGGATCGCGGTGTCCCCCAAGAAGAAGTTGACAATCACCCCCACGGAGTCCATATCAATGTTATTTCTGGCGACGTGGCATTAGAAGGAGACAGTAGCTGAGGAAGGAAGCGTCACGCCGAATGGGTAAGCAGGGCCTCCGAGCCCCTCAAAGCCCCACTGGCGAGCGAACAGCAGGCCCTGGTATTCTCTGACCAAGACATGTAAAGGGTAGATACCCCGCATGATGATGCTCTTGTAGTATCGGCTACTATAAACCATTGTAACGTAGATAGGATGTTGGTTGACAATGGTAGTGCCTTGGATGTACTCTCGTACAAATGTTTCCTTAAGATGGGTGAAAACCCATCTAAGCTCCGCCCGATTCGAACCCCCTTTGTGGATTCAATGGCCAGACAACCTTTCTTGAGAAAGCCCTAAGCCTGTCGGTCACTATTGGTACCCCTCCTAAAACTACCACGATTATGGTTAACTTCATAGTGATTAAGGGGATGTCGGCCTATAATGCCATCTTCGGCCGAGGTATCCTCAGCCGAATAAAGGCAGTGCCCTCCACCTATCACCAAAAAATGAAGCCTCCCACCAAATACGGCATTGGGGAAGTCCGAGGTAACCAGGGAATAGCTAGAAGGTCCTACGTAATCTCGATTGAAGCCATAAGGCTAGAAGGGAAAACAAATGGGGTTGGGGAGGCCGAGGACGAACCGACAGCATCCGAGCCCGGCGGTGAATTACTGCCAATCTTCCTCAAAGGCGACCAGGCCCTAGAAGTATTGATCAGATCTGATTTACCACCTGATGTATGAGAGCAATATAAAGATTTTCTTTCAAAGTACATCCAAGTCTTCGCATGGTCTGATGAGCATCTTCCCGAGATTCCTTGGGAGATGGTGGTGCATAAGCTTTACCAAAAGCTTCAGGCAATTGCTGAATGTGCGTGGACTTCACTGACCTCAATAAAGCCACTCTGAAAGATTGTTACCTACTACCGAGTATCGACCAGCTAGTCGACTTGACCTCCGATAATGAATTGCTCAATTTTCTTGACGCCTACTCTGGCTACCATCTGATCCGAATTGATCCTGAAGACATCACCCACTTCGGCGTATACTGCTACACCCGAATGCCTTTCGGGTTGAAGAATGCCAGAGCAACATACTAGAGGCCGATCAACCACATTTTTGAAGGCCAAATCGGTCGGAACGTCGAAGCCTACATCGATGACATGCTCGTCAAGACACCCAAGGCCAAGAACCACTTCGCCGACCTCACTGAAACCTTCGACACCCTCCTAAAGTACAACATGAAGCTCAACATAGCTAAATGTGCCTTTGGGGTTCAATCCGAGAAATCCCTTGGTTTCCTAGTGACTCAACGTGGGATCTAGGCCAACCTCGATAAGGTTCAGGCTATCTTGAACATGCAGCCGCCCGTTTGCGTCAAGAACATCCAACGCCTGACTGGATGGATTGCTGCGCTCAACTATTTCTTGTCCCGAGCGGTTGAACGATGCCTGCCCTTCTTCAAATTGTTGAGAGGGCCCAAATTGGCATCCGCTATGTTTGCCTGGGATGAGGAATGTCAGAAGGCTTTTGAAGAGTTAAAGGAGTTTCTGGCCTCACCCTCGGTATTATCGAAACCGGTCCCGGGTGAAGCACTGCACCTCTACCTCTCATCGACTCCTTCCACAGTGAGCTCAGTCCTAGTTCGAGATGACGCGAGAGTGCAGAGACCAGTATATTACACCAACAAGGTGCTCAACGAGGTCGAAAGAACGTACCCCGCAACCGAGAAACTCATGCTAGCATTGGTAACCTCGGCCAAGCACCTCCGGCCCTACTTCCAAGGGCACTCCATTGTCGTGTTGACCAACGAGCCCCTGAAGAAAATCCTCACTCACCCTGAAGCTTCGGGTCACCTCGTCAAGTGGGCCATAATGCTCGGGGCTTATGACGTTTCCTATCGCCCCTGCTTGGCCATCAAGGAACAGGCACTCACGGACTTTATTACGGGGAGCACCGTCTCGACCGAGGAAGCCCTTCCGCTAGTGCCCGGGCCCACCTGGGATCTTTTTGTTGACGGGTCCTCCAACTCGGCCGACAGTAGCACTGGCGTCCTCCTTAGATCCCCAGAAGTAGCTGAATTGCAGTACGCCTTGAAGTTCAACTTTCCGACATCCAACAATGTCTCCGAGTATGAGGCTCTCATCTCAGGAGCCACGATGGCATGACGATTGGGAGCTGAGCGAGTCAAGATTCATATAGACTCCCAACTGGTCGCCAGCCAAATCAACGGTGACTACGAAGCTCGAGAAACACTGATGATTAAATACCTTCAAGTGGTAAGAGGAATAGCCCCTCTATTCGAGAATTTTCAGGTCATTCAAATAACTCGGGAGAAGAACTCCTGGGTGGACGCCCTCTCTCGATTAGCCTCCTCTGTTGGCCCAGAAGGTACTCGATTTATTTTCCTCGAAGAGCTAAAGCGACCGAGCATAGAAGCGGAGCACATGACCATGGATCAGGCATCACTGAGCGACTGGAGGACCTCTTATATATCTTGGCCCTGGGATTCTCATTAGCCCTCCGACCCTGGAGATGCTCAGAGACTAAAGTACCAAGCTTGGCGCTTCGTCATCTTAGATGAGGCCTTGTACCAAAGGTGTTTTTTCGGTCCTCTACTCAAGTGCTTGATACCGATGAGGCCACCGAGCAATTCAAGAGGTCCACGAAGGTGTCTACGAAGCGCATCAAGGAGGAAGATCGCTCGCCAGGATCTTGCTAAGGCAAGGATACTAGTGGCCCACTCTCCAGTGTGACTGCTTGACTTACGTTCAAAGGTGCGATCGATGATAGCGTTTCGATCATCTAGTCCATCGTCCTGCCTTAGAGCTCGTCACCCTTACCGAGACGTACTCGTTCGCTCGGTGGGGGATCGACATCTTGGAGCCATTTCCTACGGCCCAGGCCCAGAAGAAGTTCATCATCGTCGCCATCGATTATTTTACCAAGTGGATTGAAGTTGAAGCCACTGTCAGGATTACTGAGTCGGTCATATAAAGCTTCGTTTGGAAGTCGATCATTTGTCGTTTTGGTATCCTCCGAGTGATTGTGAGTGATAATGGTCAGCAATTTGATTCTCATTACTTTAGAAACAAATGTGCTGACCTACACAGTCGCAACCACTTCACTTCAGTAGCCCACCTCCAGGCTAACGGACTGGTCGAAAATGCCAACAAAACTAAATTAAAGGGCATAAAGGCTAGGCTCGGTAAAGCCAAGGGTAGCTGGCTCAAGGACATGCCAAGCGTACTATGGTCGCATCGAACAACTCTTAGAATCGCCACCATTGAGACTCCTTTCCAGTTGGTGTATGGCATGGACGCCGTGATTCCTTTGGAAGTCGGCTGCCCATCTCTTCGAGTCACCAACTTCTCGTCCGAGGCAAATGAGCAGAAACTGCTAGAGAACCTTGATATGGCAAGCGAGACATGAGAGATTGCAAGCATCCAAGCCACAGAATATCAGCGGCGCATCACTCGATATTACAACGCCAAAGTCTGAGACAGACACTTCCACACAGGACACTTCATCCTAAGGAAAGCCAAAGCCTCTCGACCACTGGAGGCGGTGGGAAAGCTGGCCTCCAATTGGGAAGGCCCCTATAGAGTGGTCGAGACACTCGGGAAAGGGGCATATCCACTATCTACCATGGAAGGAGCGCCTATCCCTCGGACATGGAATGCAACAACATTAAGAAAGTTCTATTTTTGATATTTTCTCAAACATGTAAGCGACATATGGCAATAACAGCTTTCCTTTTCCTTTCATTAATGTTTCTTCGTACATCAGATAGGCCACATCCAATACAATGCATATCAAAAAAAAAGATACTACATCCGCTGGTACTATAAAACAAGCTGATTACTAGGCGCGGACATGACTAGCACCCCTAAGCTAAGCCACTGATTCTACCCAGTGTAGAAATTGGCTCGGATAACGAGATGGCTGACCATGTTTGCTCGGGAAGCTCAGAGAAAAGATATCAGAGGAAGAGAGGAAGAAAAGGAAGGAATGCCCGGATATCAGGAAAACAAGTGAAGGCCTCCTCTACCAACTCTTTGGAAGGGAACAAGGCCGGAAGCCAAACAGAGAGCAAGCACCTCCAAGTGGTGCGAGTATGGATAAGGAAAAAGGGCATCCTCCAAAGAGTGAAGAAGTTGGTTGAAGAGCAGAGGAGGGGGAAAGACTGAGCGCCCCCTCGAAGAGGTGAGCGGGGTGACAGGGATAGAAAGAAAGGAGAACCGATGATGTTGCGTCATCAGTCCTCCTCAAGTGGGGCTGCGACTAAGAGAGTAGGAGAGAGCCCGCGGCCAAGCCTCCTTCCTTCTTGTATGCCGTCTGGCAGTGGTCCAGATGTTGGGAGCGATCCCGTCGCCAGGCCTCCTTCTTTCTCCTACGCTGTCTGCCCCGTCCTCCTTCATTCTCTTACGCCGGAGTAGCATGAACACCTCGACGACCGCAAGGGACATCATCTTCCGAATCGCCCTCCATATTTCACAGATAATCTCCCAGCAAGAAAGACATACGCTTCGTGAAAAGGGAGAAAGAGGAAAGACTACAAGGGAAGCCTTAAGCGGTGAAGAGAGGTGGAGAAACCCTTAGGGATCTTTTATAGGCCGACGGGGGAAACCCTCGCCTTAATTGACTCTCCTCTCGAAAAAATGCAAAAGACGGGAACCCTTCCCCATGGGTAGTTACTACATTCCCCTCAATGACCCTCCCATAAGGATACTCAAAATGGCAAGTCATTTAAAGCATGGAAAGACGGAAAGGCGCCAGTAGCACATCAGCCACCTGGCCAATCGGCACGTGACACGATATGCCTGCAGAACATATAAAATCTTCACCTTTTTTAGCAACCACATGTACGATAGTCAAATCGCGCCAAAGGCGGTAAGAGACAGTCAATCCAGTTCTAAATGTGACTGCCATTATATATATATGAAGGAAAAATCTTACATGGCAACATCCAAAAAAGAAAAAGAGCTAGCATATCGAACTTGTTTTCCTCCTAATCTATGGAGATGGGGGGACTCCAAGAGGCCCGTGGCCTTTCCTGAGGCTCGGCAGTCGAAGGATCCTAGGCACCCGGTGATCTGCCCCCGGTATCCTCGGTGATGGCCGGTCCAGGCACTGACCCCACTTGTGTGGGAACTGCCATGATCGTGCATCCTCTTGAGGTAACCGGAGTCGACGATCCCTCTATTGAAGCGAAGGCATCCCTGCTCCCCCATTTACTCGACGTCGGAGAGGGAGAATCTGTGGTATCCTCGTCCGAGTCATAGCGTTGCCTGAAAGCAAAAATGAGCTCATCAAGCACCTGCTGCTGGGCCTCGACGACCGCTCGATGGAAGCCTTGGGCGAATCCCTTCCGCAGCCCCTGACGGTAGCCTGGCTTGTAGTGTGAGAAGGTGACCTTCTGAAGAGCTGTGTGATAGCCCTCCGAGCTTCTATATCATTCGATCGCCTCCGCCCAGCTTGCTCTGTTTTCTTTTCAAGCTTGCCCATCCTTTGCTCGGCCTCGAAGAACTTCATCTCAGCCTCAGACAGCTTTACCTAGGCCTCAGTCCGCGCGACCTTGGCTTCCCCCCGCATTCGGTCGGCCCCTTGGACCTGGCTGCTGAGCTCCTCCTGCTCAGCCTTCCACTACTCGTAACGCTCGACCTGAGCTTGACGCTTCTCTTCTAGGAGTTTGCCTTTCAGGTCAGGTATATAGCGAGCTTGGGCCAGCTACTCTGCCAGCGCCCGAGCCTCCTCCTGGCATGATTGAGTTTATGCCTGAAGCGAGGCTGCCTCCCGCCGAAGGACTTCAAGCTCAGAAGATAATTGACCGATCCTCTGATCGGACTCAGCGCGGACTCAAGAGAGGGACCTCTTCTCATTGTCCAATTGTGTGAAGAAATCGGCTATTTCGGCCCCCAATTGAGCCATGATCAAGCCGCCCTCCATGACATTCTCGAAGAGTAGGGAAGGGGGACCATTTTTGAACTCCTCCCGAACCAATGAAGGCATCAAGGAATGGCACCTTTGATATAGAGAAGCCCAAACGGCAGAGGCACTGGCTGGAGGGGGAAGAGTTCTTTCCGGAAGAGTTGAAACAAGGGCATTCCCCCCTTGCGTCCACCCTCTCAGGATGGCAGTGCTCGGCTTAGATTGGGACGTTGCCTCGCTCCGCGTCCCCTCAGCCTTGGCCGGGACTTCAGAACATACCGTCTCTGCCTACAGTCTGGCAGGCTCGGCAATAGTTCTCTCGCTAACAGCAGGCATCTCTAGCCCGGTAGCCGGGAGATCTAGGTGGACATGCTCCTCGACCGGGCCGATGACCCCCACCTTCTTTAACCACTTCTTCTCAGTGGTCAAGGCCTTCATTGAAGACAACAGCAGTCGCTCCCCAGGGTCCTTACGTTTGGCCCCACGGCGCTCTGTGGCATAACCCCAAGCAATCTGCTTGCCCTTATCTCGGGCAGGGCCCCCAGAGTCTCGGGGCTCACTCTGGGTAGGCGTCTCCTCGAGGTCGACGACCTCTTGCTCCAACGGATGCTCTCCCTCATCATCCGTCCGCCTCGAATCTGAACAATGGGAAAAAAATCATCAAAAGGAGGCCTACCTGCCCGACCTAGAACCACAATGCATGACCCTAAGTTTCTTACCTTGCGGTGGCACCGAGCGGGAGGGATAATCCTCAATGTTGGCCAAAGTCATCGAATCGGCGGTCGACTGGCAATTCTCCTAGATAATCCTGATCTCCTCCTCTAGCTCCAGAGAAATCGCCGCTTGCTTTGGAGGGAGAGACGGATGGAAATTGGGCTCCATCGGGAAGCCCCAGGGAACACCGCCTTTGGATGAGCCCACGCAGAAAAATTGGGTCTTCCACCCCTTGTTAAAAGAATCTTTAGCAGATAGGGACACACAACCCCTTCCCCTCTTCGCCTGACGATAGAAGAAACCCTTGCCCGCATGGGTTTGCTCCTTCAACTCAAAAAAGTAATGGAAAATGTCTAACGAAATGCGAAGCCCACACGAACGGCAGAGGAAGATGAAGGAGAAGATAAAAGTATAAGAATTGGAAACCAACTAGACAAGAGCCAGTCGGTAAAACTGAAGCAACTGCATGACAAAGGGGTGAAGAGGCAGATGAAACCCTCATTTCCAAGCCAATAGAAAATTACATAAGTGGCCCGAACGAGAGTCCAAACTACACTCATGATGTTGGGGTGGAGAGAAATAGTACGTCCATGGCAGCCCATAGTACTTCTCCATCTTCTTCACTTCAGCCTCCCCAGCTCGCTGTGCATAGGGTGCTCAGACTGTGGCACCAAACTACCCACGCCCTGTTTGGCTTCCTGTACTTCGGTAGCGGGGTGCTGCTCCGCCATGCAGGGACGAGAGGAACAAGAAGAAGTGGAGGAGAGCACCGAGTTGGACGATTCAGGAGGAGGTGGAAGCTGACGGATCGCCGCCGCTGTGATCTCCGCTAAATCCGCAAAGGCCTCCGCAAGTCTTTGCTCCTTCTGACTACCCTCGTGGTGCATGAGCCTTTTAAAAATACAAGAGAGCGATGGAGAGAAAAAATCCTAAACGGAGGAGGCATGGAACGCAAGCACTCGTGATGTTTATACTCACAGAGACTTGGCGGGAGGCGGCACGGTGTTCTGAACTCTAAAAAGGGGGTCCTCGCATCAACTCAAAAGAATCATCATCACGGGCATACTCCCAAGACATCCACATTAAATGGCCCCTGTCAAAAAAATCCCCCATATCGAGCCACCAACATTATCCCTACCAATGCTACTCATCCGAGCCCAATTTTGGCTCGGGAGTAGGGGGGACAAGTGGAGAGGGGGAAAATCCAGTGCCCAAGAGCATGGCCCAACTAGGTCCAATTTGACTAAACCAGGTCCAAATCCCCAAAGTGACAGCCCTATTTTGGTCCCACTTACTTAAAGCTCAAAACTCACTCGGACCAACACTTTCTAGGCGACCCTTGGGTTCGGAAGTCCGAGTGACAGGACGTTCGAGAAGGCCCCCATGAGGACCCAGTGTGATCTATGCGAGCTACGCATCCGCTGCTCAAGAAGATACCGAGCAAGCGTCCCAAGCTCGGACCGACTGTCGAGAGCTTATCCAAGCGACCGTTACGCATCTATCAAAAGCAGGGAACTCCAAGGGATAAGGGAGAGCAAAAGTCCTTATGCCATAAAGAGCCCACGATGAAGACATAACCCCCCCTGAATCCCCTCGACTCCCTGGACTCCTGCATTAAATAGATCGCTATATAAACCCCTGGAAACTCTTCGAAGAGGTAAACAACGATCCTAAGTGAGAACCATCACATCTCTTGGTGGAGAGCAATCTCGCGCCCCCTTCTTCTCTTACTACCTCCCTTTGCACCCTTGCTCTATCATATTCACTGACTTAGGCATCGGAGGGTTTTCCCCAAGGATCCATCCCTGGGCACCCCTGATCTATTTCCTACCTTGCAGATCATATATACATGTTGTCCGTGGTCAGTGATTCCTCTAGGATCCAACGACTTTGGATCAGCGCGAGATTACACCTCTTCACTACTGATTCATAGCTTAACCTGCTAAGCTTCACGGCTTGCTTCCAAGGAACACTTCCTTGCTGCTGATGCATAGCTTAATGAAATGTAGCAAAACAGAAAAAGACTAGAACAGAATCAAGAAAGAAAACACAAGACAATCTGTAGCTCACTTTAACCATATTGACTCTGGATTTGATCCAGAAGTCGTGATAGAACAAACTCCACTCACGGATCTATTGAACACTCACTGCTCTTTGAATTCTTCTCCATTTTTCGATCCCTTGTTTCCACCTCTTTCTCATCTCCCTTCTCAGCCTCTCTCTCTTTTCAACCTCTCTCTAAACTCTCCTGCTCTTCTGCCTTTTCACTGCTTGCTTCTCTTCTCTCTACTATGTGTTCTTCGTGTCTTCTTCCCATATTTATAGGCACAGACTGAGCCAGTCCCCTGAGCTTTTTGAATTTGGGCGAAGTCACACTCTCGCTCAATTGAATTATCCAGAACTCATACTTCGATGGGCCACGTGTCAGGAATGGATGTTGTGACGATCTACGTGGCAAAGAATCAGTCCTGCTCCCTACCTTGGATCACGTGCATTTAATCTGGTTCCTTAAGTTCCACGTGCAACTTTATTATAGACTATCTTTATGCCACCCAGGTGTTCGATCAATGAACTAGGATGGTTCTTCCTTTTTCTATTCAAAACATAATCCAAGATTTATGATTTTAATAAAGCATGTAATGGTGGTTAGCAAGTGCAATTTTCAGATGCTTCATGAATTTAGGTAATTTTATCTAAGTATCTACACAAGATACTTTAAAGTCACCGATGAATAAATAATATATATCAGACTGTATAACTAACATATGCATCAGGTTAGAACAGGAACATTGACCTTACTTCACCATGCATGGACCAGTGCAACAATCCTTCTACACATGCATCGACCTATGCAGCATTTGCTTACTTACTAGCATCGACCTCATAGCAATTGATAGCCAACTAGCATCGACTTGTGCTTCAGTTGCTTGCTTATAAGCATCGAGCTTTCATCATTCGCTAGCCAACTAGCATCGACCTCACAGCAATTGCTAGCCAACTAGCATCGACCTGTGCTTCAGTTGCTTGCTTACAAGCATCGACCTTTCATCAGTCACTGGCCAACTAGCATCGACCTCACACCAATCACTAGTCAAGTAGCATCGACCTTCTAATATAAGACCTCCATATGTACACAGACCTTCTAGACAGAATGAATATATGTGCATTGACCTTTTTCGTCTATAACCAATACATGCATCAACCTTCTAGACACAATGCCATATATGCATATCATTCATGTGCATGCATCAACCTGCATCGATTTCATATGTAACATGCATCGACCTCTATGTGCAATACTATAAGCATGCATCGACCTTCATATGTGCATCGACCTACACAATGACCATGCATCAACCTTGATATGCAAGATAACTCATTCTGATTGAAGTAAGAACTTTAAGATAACAATGTTGCAAGAGTCAAACTAAGAGAAAAATATTGTTGCCATCATTAAAACTAGACATCAAGATCGGATAATACACAACATACCCCCTTGATACAACATTATCCCCCTTTTTGATGATGGCAACACTTCTATATTTTGATGGTAACACTAATTACTTAATGAGTAAGAATTTGCAAATGTCACCGTTAAGTGCAGTAAGAGACATATGTTCATGGACAGACATGCAGACAGACATGCAGATATCCATATGCATAGATAGAAACAAGTAAAGCTGACACTCCCAAAGCTGACACTCCTAAAGCTCCCCCAAGGCAAACTTTCTCAAGATTTCTCTCCCAGCAAGAATCAAGAATAAAAAAATCTAATTCCAAAAAAATCTAATTCCGCCAATTCTGATTCTGCCAATTCTGCCATCAAGAATTCTCCCGCTTTGCCATCAGCAACAAATAGGGATGCGTAAGAAGGAAATGATAGAAACTTTGAGACGGAGGGTGTAAGACAATATCAAAAAGAGAGGATTAGAAGTATGAATATAAGCACAATCTGATTCAGCCTTCATTAGCTTAGCATAGGAAATGTAGATTGTTCTTACTATAAGATATCACATAATGCAACTCTGAAAGAGATTTGGTTTAAGAATGATGAAGGTAGAATTCAGTATCCAAACTCTTTGAATAATGTTGCATTATCATTTAATAGCAATAAACCAGACCTACATAGTAATGGTATGTTCAATCTCACTTCATCTTACTCATTTTTGAGATTCTTTGGATATTCTCATAACATGTATTGAGATTAAATATTTTTGACATTTCTATTTTCTATTTACCACAGGGTTACAACATGATTTTCATTTCCTTTTTGCTTATAATTTTTCAGAACAGTCAGGTGTAATCCATACTTTTTGACATAAGGGTACACGTTATCAGACACCAGTACCCCTAGTTACTAAGTAGAATTCACCATTCTAATTCATTTTTGACATGAGGCACAACACGTCTCAGGTGAAGTGATCCAGTTACTCACCACATATAATGTCATTGCTCTGCCTATAAAATTTTTCATCATTATAGAAATCTTTTGATTTAGAGATAGCATTACGCTTCATGACATAGGTTATCTTCATTTCCTTGATGAAGTACCGTTTCTCAATGTAATCTACCATTGCTCTGTCTATATGACTATTAATTCAACATAACTGCCCTTTGGTTTTGCAAAAAAAATTATGTTTAAAAATAATACACAGTTCAAGATTTCGACCAACATTATCATGAATGTTAAACTTTCAGATTTAGAGAGACCTCACAAAACATACCATGGCAGATATGGTTGAAGATTATTAAATGTGAATTGCATCCTTTTCATTGAGTTTAAAACTATAGATTCTTTGATTCATTAGACTTAAACCAAAAATAATTTTTATGGTGCATCAAGAATTCTTATAGGAGAAGATTTTTGAATTTCAGTAGCTCAGAATAATGAATTGAAGACCAGATTGTTATTATACTCAGATTGGATCAAGGAGCAGTACAGCAGACAAATTTGATGCCAACGAGGTAAGACACATAATGTCACGTCCCGAGCGCGGAAGATACTCGGATGCGTGACGCGTCTATATAGATCGTGTCATTAGAGCGATAAGAATTTTAACATACAAAATTTCAGAGTGCGCAAATGACTAAAAATCTAATAAATTACAATAGTCCAAGTGATGTTTATTTGATTAATCAAAGGAAATAAAGATATTCCATGACAAATTTTTAAATTTAAAAAAGCCAAACATTAGGCTACACGACTTAACGCAAAGTTTATACCACTAACTGACATAATTGGGAATACAAGGTAGACTCAAATAAATTCAAAGACTCGACTAGCTAATGATAAATGGATGGTGTTCTAGCACTCTTCACTCGGCCTCAAACCCATTCTTGTCGGTATCTGAATCACCTGAAAATGTTAGGAAGCAACTGGATGAGCGAATCGCTCAGTAGGAATTACATCTCAAATTCGAGCAATCTTTACATGAATTATAATTTACATGTATTATCAGTATGGCTATGCATGACGTACGTATAAAAGAATCGGGTATGCAGGTATATCTATACATGATGAATAATAAGAGATCAAGAGCTGTATACAGAGAGTATATCAAGATTTCAAGTATTTGACAAGCAGTATTTCAAGAATTATAGATGTAAATGCCACTTCGGGTCTAGCAGGGATTCATGTACGATTACGAATTCAAGTACGAGTATGTACTCATGTACAAGTATATCTCAGGTACGAGCAAGTAAAATTTAATCCAAGCAAGTAAAGTTAAGTACGTATCAGTAGAATTGGCTATTTCAATCAAGCAAGTATTTCGCCCTTTCTCGGGCCACAAGTAAAGTATTGCCCGTTCCGGGCCACGCAAGTCAAGTCAAGTGAGTAAAGAGAGAGTAGGGTGGAGTGTCTCAAGTCAAGCAAGTACTCCGGTGCAATGCTAAGCACCGTGGTCAATAAACTCCCATGGGCACAAGTACCTTCGGGTGCTCCTCCTAGGACCATACCGGGCCCTATATGCACAGCATTTCATATATTACCTTTGACATCCACTCTCATTTATAGCCAATATGGAGTTTCAAGGGTTGCTTTAATAGGATATACAAGGTAGATTTTTATGGAATGGAATTCAAGGACTCATAATATGCAAGAAAATGACTTAGGATTGGGTCTGTACAAACCACGATAGAAATGAGGGAAAATTATCAATTTATATACTTTTTCCTAAATAAAAACTCTAGATAACTCTATAGTAAGGTTAAACAAAAGTTAGAACATCCCATAAGCGCCATTATGCAATTATGCCAGTTTACTATTTACGAATACTATTCATTACTATTCATTACTATTCATTTACACTATTCACACAAAATAACGCCCTTCATCACTGAGTCGTCATTTTAGTGAATGACGACTGTTTAAACAGTCGTCATTTCTAAGTTTATGTATATATTAATCGTTTAGTATATTAATCATCCATGTGAAAAATTTAATAAATGTGAATCATGATACCTAATCTAATGCATGAGCATACCGTTAGATTTCATATATTTTTCTCTACCTATCTACGTGTCTATATCCAAAAAATTCTTTTTTTTAGAAAAGTGATACTATTCATACAATAAAAATTTCTCAAAAAAAGAAAGTAAGGATATGGACAGGTAGAGGACATTCCCGGGAGTTCAGAATCATGCTCATGCGAAATTGTTTAGTTTTGATATTTAATAAATTGGGGTGATTTACGCCGGGAATGTATATTTCGTGACTCAAAACACTATTCAAACACTATTCATTTTTAATACTTTCATTAAATCAAGAATTAAGTACATAGTTAAATAGAAAAAATTATGAGGGTTCCAGAACCATATTCATGTAGGAGTTTCGTGATTAAGTTAAAAAAATTATAATTATCTGAACATGGTGGCTCTATATTATGAGTCACAGTTTACTATTTAAACACTATTTATTTTTAATTCTTCCAGTAAATCAGGAATCAAAGACATGGACAGGTAGAGAAAAATCTCAAGATCACAGAACTATATTCGTCCAAAAATTTCATAGTCCAGTTTATTAGTTATAGATTTTTGAATGCTTTGATTTACTGATTTCTAAAAATTTCAAGAAAATGAATTGACGACATTGGTCATGTCGTTAATTAATTGACGACTATTTACACAGTCTTCAATTTGGTAATTGACGCGTCATTTATAAAACTGTTTCACTATTCACACACTATTCATGCACTATTCATCTGTATAAAAATATTCTAAATCAGGAAGTAATGATACGAATATGTCGAGAAAAATGTCAGGATTCCAGAAACATGTTCATGCAAAAATTTAATGCTTTAGTTTAATCGGTATAGATTTTTGAATGTGTTGAATTATCAATTACTCAAAATCTAGGAAATTAAATTGACGACATTGGTCATGTCGTTAATTAATTGACGACAGTTTCTTCAATTTGGTAATTGACGCCCTCTTCAGGGGCGTCATTTACAAAACTATTTCACTATTCACACACTATTCATACACTATTCATCCGTATAAAAATATTCTAAATCAGGAAGTAATGATACGAATATGTCAAGAAAAATGTCAGGATTCCAGAAACATGTTCATGCAAAAATTTAGTGCTTTGGTTTGATAGTTATGGATTTTTGAATGTGTTGAATTATCAATTACTTAAAATCCAGGAAATTAAATTGACGACATGAGGCATGTCGTTAATTAATTGACGACTGTTTACACAGTCTTCAATTTTGAAATGGACGTCCTTGTCAGGGGCGCCAATTACATTGAGGTTTTTTTTAATTAGTAATTACTTAAAATTTTAGAAATATAATTTATGACATTGGTGGTGTCTTTATTTAATTGACGACGTTTACTAAGTCGTCAATTGTTTAATTGACACCCTAGTCAGGGGCGTCATTTTCAATGCCCCTGTGTGTTTAACACATTAACAGAGGCTATAATTTAAGGTTTTAAGACTGAAAACTAGTGTCATAAAATTCGTTAAAAAGCTCATGAGATCATGCTAAAAAAATCATGATAACAGTATGTAACGAGCTATTAACAGATGTATAACATGGTATTATTCTGGGTCATGGTAAATATATATATACATAGCATGGTTGACTAGTTGATCGAACTCTAAATATGCATCAATTAACCGATTAGCTACTAGTTAGGCAAGGATTTGAGAACACCTACCTTTTGACGTATGATACGAGGTTCAGAGCTGCAGTAGGATCGCAGCAGGATGTAGCCTCGGGAGGAAGACGCTCCTGCAGCACAGCAGTAGCCTCTGACAGTGCTATGGATGGGATTAGTTATAGGGAATGATAAGACATTGGTTAATGCCTTGTGGGTCATGCTGAGTGGGCATTATTTTTTCCAGCTCGAATGGGTTGCTCGTGTCTCAATCTTCTAGAATCACATGTTTAAATGACGCCCGTGTAAAGGGTCGTTCATTTAATAAATGACGTCTTGCATGAGGGCGTCATTTATTTGGGTAGCATTATTGTGACATTATTAATGAAAATGACGCCTTGCAAGAGGGCGTCATTTGTTAGACAACTCTGCCCCACTCACGTGTTCTGTATATATATATTAATACTTTAATAGAATGGGGTCCTATTCAAATTGACGCATGTATACATGGTCTTCAATTTTTCAATTGACGCCCTAGTGAGGGGCGTCAATTCACTAAGTGGACAAGGTGGAAGTCCACTTACGTACAAATCATGGCCCATGTGTTTAAAGGTGTTTTGTAAATTTATATACTAACCCTTTCATGATTTATTTCTTTGTATAAGACCTCCTAAGTAAGATTCCTTACCCATATGCATAAAGTTGGAATGTACATTTGTATTCTAGTCCTCATATAATTTAATTTCTTAAACAAAACCTAGAATTGAATTAAGAAGAGTAGGTTACGTATTTCATAAGTTAAGATTTCCATGTTAACTTCAAAGATTTTTATCTTTAAAATTTGAGGGAATTTGTTTGTGAAATTTCAGGGGTGAGACCCTTACATTTTTCTCTATTTTTACATATAATTGTTTTTGAGAATTTCTTTTTAAATAAAAAGTGACACTATTCATGTCACTATTCATGTTTAGGAAATAACGACTTAGCATATGTCGTTATTTTGAACGGAGGTTTTTTGTATTCACTCTACACTAACTAAAATTATCTATATACCCTTTCTCACTTTCTAAATTATGTTTATCTTTTAACACTTCATCTATATACCCTTATTTCTTCAAAATAATGATATAATGTACAAGTTGAAATATGAAAATTTCTAAATTATGAAAATATGAATTGACATCTTGTAAAAGTGATGTTTAACCTTTAAAACACTATCTATATAACCTATTTCCTATTTCTTTGGAATAGTGTAATATTAATTTCCTAAGTGATTGAAAATATAAATTGGCATTTCCTAAAATATAAATTGGCATCTTCTAAAGCACATATTGGTAATTAAATATTTTAAATGGTTAAATCAATAGAATTAGAATATGAGTTCAATAATTAAATATATATATATATATATTTGTATATTCTTATTTTAAAATCCTCGGGTGTTACACCCTCCCCTACTTAAAAGAATTTAGTCCCCAAATTCAACTGTATAAGGATATTGTGGAAAGTATAAAATATTTACAGTTTAGAATAATTATGGATATCTTCTTTTCATATATTCTTCGGTCTCCCAAGTTGCTTCTTGTTTCGCGCATCGATTCCATTGGATTTTCACCATAGGGATCGTCTTGCTCCTTAGAACTCGGACTTCGCGGTCGAGGATCTGCATCGGCCTTTGCTCATAAGTGAGATCTCTTTGAATCACCAAATCGGCATGGTCGATGACGTGAGAAGGGTCGTGCACATATTTCTTCAGCATAGATATATGGAATACATTGTGCACTTCCGAGAGTTAAGGAGGTAAAGCAATACGGTAGGCCACCTCGCCCACTCTTTCCAATACTTCGAATGGACCGATAAACCTCGGTGTGAGCTTGCCCTTAACATCGAATCTTCTAATACCTCGGCCAGGAGATACCTTGAGAAATACATGGTCACCAACTTGGAACTCCAAATCTTTCCTTCTATTATCAGCATAAGATTTTTGCCTGCACTGAGCTACCTTTAGTCTCTCTCTGATAAGGTGTATCTTCTCAGTCGAATCTCTAACCATATCTGGGCCTAGAATTTATCTTTCACCGACTTCTTCCCAGCATATTGGAGAACGACAACTCCTGCCATACAGTGCCTCGAAAGGTGCCATTTGAATACTAGCTTGATAGCTATTATTATAGGCAAATTCGATTAGGGATAAGTGGTCGTGCCAGCTTCCGTCGAAATCTATAATACATGCCCTTAACATATCTTCAACAACCTGATTTGTCCATTCAGTTTGACCATCTGTCTGGGGATGGAAAGCAGTGCTGAAATTAAGTTTCGTCTCCAGAGAGTGTTGTAGACCCTTCCAAAAATGAGAGGTGAAGCGTGGGTCTCGGTCAGATACGATCGAGACGGGAACTCCATGCAATCTAACCATCTCCTTAATATACAGGGCAGCAAGTGCGTCGCCTGACCATCGACTTTTGATGGGTAAGAAATGGGCTGATTTAGTTAACCGGTCGATAATTACCCAAATTCCATCATATCCGCCCCTAGACTTGGGCAAACCCATGATAAAGTCCATGCCAAAGTCTTCCCACTTCCACTTGGGAATATCCAGCGGATGTAGCTTTCCGGCGGGTTTTTGATGTTCCGCCTTCACTTGTTGGCATGTGAGGCAACGAGACACAAAGTCTGCTACCTCCCTTTTCATGTTAGGCCACCAAAAAGTTCTTTTCAAGTCTTGGTACATCTTAGTGGCCCCAGGGTGGATTGTGTATCTCGATCTATGAGCTTCTTCAAGAATCTTCTTCTTCAATTCGGGACAGTCGGGCACACATGTCCGTTTATGAAATAGCAATCTGCCATCAGGTGCCAGCTTGAAATCCAGTCTCTCGTCCAGCTTGCTCTTTATCTCCACTAGCGAGGGATCCTCTTCTTGTAGCGTCTTGATTTCAGGTAGCAAATCTGGATGTAGGCTCATATGAGATAGAATAATACACATGTTCTTCTCATCTGTGCTAATATCAAGCTCAGAGAATTTCTCCAACAATTTCCATTCTTGTATCATGCAGTTGGCCAATATTGTTCTCAGCTTTCGACTAAGGGCATCAGCTATGGAATTACCCTTACCAGGATGGTACTGTATAGTGAAGTCGAAATCCTTGAGATACTCGAGCCAATGCCTTTGCCGCATGTTCAACTCCTTTTGGGAGAATAAGTACTTCAGGCTTTTATGATCGTAGTACACAGTGAATTATTCTCCGTAGAGATAGTGCCTCCAGATCTTCAAAGCGAATACTACTGCGGCCAGTTCTAAGTCGTGAACCGAGTAGTTCTCTTCATATTTCTTCAATTGTCAGGAAGAGTATGCAATGACTCTCCCATTCTGCATCAATACACATCCGAGGCCAATACCAGAAGCATCGGTATATACCTCGTATTTATCTCCTTCCATTGGTAATGATAAGACTGGAGCAGTGGTCAAGAGATCCTTCAAAGTTTGAAAACTCTTTTCACAGTCTTCCTTCCACTCATAAGGCACTTCCTTGCGGGTTAACCTGGTCAGAGGAACAGTAATTTTGGAGAAGTCCTTGATAAAACGCCGGTAGTAACCAACTAGACCCAAGAAGCTCCGAATCTCAGTTGCATTTGAGGTTCATTCCCAGTTCTTCACGGCTTCGACCTTTGATGGGTCAACAGCAATTCCGTTCTTCGAAACGATATGGCTTAAGAAGGATACTTCCTCGAGCCAGAACTCGCATTTACTGAATTTGGCATATAGCTTATTTTCCCTTAATATCTGCAATGCCTTCTTGAGGTGTTTTTCATGATCCTCTTCGGTCTTTGAATAGATCAGAATATCATCAATAAAGACCACAATAAATTGGTCTAAATAAGACCTGAATATGCTATTCATTAACTGCATAAAAGTTGCGGGGGCATTTGTTAGTCTGAAAGGCATAACAGTAAATTCGTAATGCCCATACCTACTTCAGAATGTAGTTTTATGAATGTCTTCTTCTTTGATCTTCAATTGGTGGTAACCAAAATGAAGATCAATCTTAGAGAAATATAAAGATCCAGATAGTTGATCGAACAGCTCATCAATCCTTGGCAGTGGATACTTGTTCTTGATTGTAAGGTGATTTAGCTACCGATAATCTATGCATAATCTCATCGATCCATCCTTCTTTTTGATGAATAGCACGGGTGCTCCCCATGGGGAAGTACTCGGCCTGATGAAACCCTTGTTCAATAACTCTATTAGCTGCTCCTTTAGTTCCTTCAGCTCAGCAGGGGACATTCTGTACTGTGCCTTGGAAACAGGACCAGCACCGGGGACAAGGTCGATTGTAAACGACACTTCCCTTTTCGGGGGTAAGCCGGGTAATTTTTTTGGAAAAATATCGAGAAAATCCTGAATAACACGGATGTCTTCAAGTTTAATCTTCTCGACTTCTGTGCCAGTCACGAGTGCTATGAAAGCCATGCATCCCTTATTCATAAGTTTACTAGCTCGGAGTGCTGATATAAGAAGTGATTTACTCCGAGGGCTATTGTAAACTAGCTCTGGGAAATCCACGAAAGTTACCTTGCCATGCCGGCAATCTACAGTTGCTTGGTATGTGGATAGCCAGTCGGCACCTAGTATGACGCCATAACCCTTCATATCTAGGCATATCAGGTCAGCAGATAAATTACTTCCCTTAATCATCACTTCACAATTTGGATAGTGATAAGTGATATTAGACTCATTCCCAAGAGGTGTAGATATGACCAAATCTAACAGTTCATGTTTCTTAGAAAATGAAGCAGCAAAGTTCTTGGAAACGAATGAATGAGTTGCTCCGGTATCAAATAAAACTTGAGCAGTTTTTGAACAAATAGTGAGAGTACCTTCCACAATTCCACCTTCAGTGGGTTCCATCTCCCGGAGAGCTTGCAGACGGCCTTGTTTCTTTACCGAACGCTTCTCGTCTTTGATGTCCTGCTGATGGGGACATCGAGGCAAGACCGTCCGCATTTTATTTGCATTTATGTCCTTTCATATTTGTATGTATACCCTTGTGTTATATGGGTACGCAATTGTAAGTCTTAGTGGGTTTATATGTAAAATTCCCGTAGGCCCAAGCAAGGGGACCCTCAACCCTTTCCCATTGGTCCACCTAGACCATGTGGGGCTTGTCAACCATCCTAGGTGGCCATCTAGAATGTTGGAATGCCAATTGACCACATGGGAGACAAGTGGATTAAAAATTGAAAGGTAGGCTACCTACCTCACCTGCCTTGTCCCCCCATTAGAATTAATTAGGAATTTCATTTTTTTTATTTTATTTGGATCAAATATGAAGTCCCTTAAATGCCCCTCCAGATCCTCGATCTAAGGGTATTCATGGCCTTTTTTTATTTATTATATAAATCATGTATTTATATTATTCTAGAATTAATGAAAGTGAAAAAGCATTGTGCAAGAGCCCCCCTTGTGAGAATTTCAACCTCCCCTCTCTCTCCCCCTGGTTTTCTTCATCCCCAACCCCCAATTCTAGAGTGGAACCCCTCTATCTCCTCCCCCTCAATCTCTGAGTTCATCTCCGGTGCCGCCGCCGCCGTTCGTGCCGCCATCGAGCCACCGTCAGAAGTTCTGTCCAGATTCTATCCTGCTAAACAGAAGGCCACTTTGAGAATTACTTCCATCCACCCCGACATCTTCTTGATCTGAAATTTTCAAGAAGTGTTCCTATCTTATATCCCCATCTCCACAAAACATTTCACATCTAAATTCCTTCTTTTGATATTTTTACATTTTCGATCTTCAATCTTCCCTAGATCTGTCAGCTTTCTGTTCACTATGGCAGCAAGTCTGAGATTTCCACCTTCGACCCCTTTTGTGATTTTTCCCAGACCTCCCCATTTTACTGGGTGTTCTACTCATCAACCTCTCCACCCAAGATTTTTCTTGATTTTTGATCAGCCCTCCACCTATTTTATAAAAATCATTTTCTGATCCAGCTACAGTACTGTCTACCAGTTTCAAGATCCGACCACCCACCAGTGTTAAAATCATAACAAATCATAGCCTCCACAAATCCTTCCAAAATAAATATTACCTTTTTCCTTGTTCAAATCCCTACAACCTTGGTGAAGAACTCAGAAGCTGAATCGGACGTCTTCCTGGCGGTCAATGGCAGTTCTCAGACAACTCCTCTATTGTTCTGAGATTTCGGGTACTGTTCAACAGAAACTTTAAAAATAGTTTAAGGCCAGATCTGTGAAGATCCACCAGATCTCTCTGGCCTGGATTGAAGGAATTCAAGAGAGCTTTCCAACGATAGCTCCTGTGCCCCGATCCGACATCGGGATTGGTCGCAGCGGCATTCTCGTCGGAGCCCGCGCCGGAAAATAGAAGCTATCGATCCGTGGGAAGTTTTTTCGACGAGTGTCGATCGGAGCCGCCCGGCCTCCGGTCGACGTTCCAGCGTGCCGCCATCCCAAGGAGCGCTTCCTTAAGCATCCCCACTATAGCGGTGCCACCGGGTCCCGCACGGCCCCTCTGGCCAGCACGCGGGCCCCACGGTCGCGAGTACGTGTGCTGCCGAAGCTATGCGTGAAGCCTCCCGTCAACCGGAAATTTGTCCTCCGGGGCCCACTTGTGTAGCCCTTTACCTCCCTGCGTGGAGTGGGCGATATTTCATGGCTGTCATTATTGTGTAATAGTTGTTCCGGGAGTACGAGATCGGCCCGGTCCGTCTTCCCCACGCCCGGTAGCGTGGAGGTATCGTTTCCGCTCCCTTCTCGACATTTGCTTTCTTTCGTATATATATCTTTATGCCACTGCTAGAGAGCATGTGTAGGGATATCTAGCTCGCTATATAATATTTATTACCGCTGCTACGAGAGAGAGAGTGACCGTCCCGTGACCCGATCCGGGCACAAGAGAGAGCCGACCACCCAAGCTCACTGCTGGTTTCTCAACCGCGCACGTCCGATGCTTCCCTCGTTAAGGGACAATCATGAGCTTATCGTGTCCATGGTCCGTCCCGCATCAATTTGGTATCAGAGCGAGGTTTAGTCTAGGGTGTCAAAAAAAGTGTCATTTATGTCTAGTTATTAATCATTGTCAAAGTCATGTTTAGGGTCATCATTGTTTTAAAATAAAAAAAATGTCTTTTTGCATTGCATCCCAATTACCCGGTATATCAAAAGGTGTTGTCTGAACGTTAGGCTACGCCTATCGGGAAGGTCGCACACTTGCGCGAGTGATCTTTGGATCGGTTATCTCCGCTGCGTACCGAGTTTTGGTTATGTCTAGGTGCATTAGTTAGCATCACATTTTGCTTTTAAACTTCAAAAAAAATGGTCTTGCATCTCCATTCCTAGGGGGCCCAACCCCATCTTTGCAACCATGGCCGCATCCCGAGCCTATAGTCCCGATGAAGTGGGTGCAATGTTCCAAGCCATGAGGGGACAAGTGCAAAGGTTTAGTACAAGCCTAGATCAGTTTAGTACTAGCCTAGATCGGTCTATCGGGGTAGATTGGTTGTTCCCGGAGCCACCCCAAGAACCCCTTCACCACAAGAAGGACATTC
The DNA here is from genome assembly GCA_022559845.1 of Amorphophallus konjac. Lineage (NCBI taxonomy): Eukaryota > Viridiplantae > Streptophyta > Magnoliopsida > Alismatales > Araceae > Amorphophallus > Amorphophallus konjac. Next base: position 197,495,820 of record CM040127.1, on the reverse strand, counting down.
CTTCCTCACCCATGAGAGCTCCAATGTCATCACTCTCTATTTCCGAACTTGATTCGGAACCATCTCATTTGGAACTACCAGGGCCCGAGCCCCCCGTATTTCTAACGGGTACTCTTTATATAGCCGAGCCACTTCTTAGATGGCTCAAGGAAGGCTCGGTCCCACATCCCTTTCCATCCATGGACCCCACCCTACCTTTAGTGCCGGTCAACTCCTGCCATACCACATTTCGATCTAGTCACAATGTTGACACATTAGACGATCTTGTCATGGGATTAGATTCACAATGGAAGTTGACGCATCTTTTTGCCCGAGGCTTTGACCAACCCGCTAGTCTTAGCTTTACCCATCCGGCCTTAGGGTCCATTACCTCCGTGTGCACCGTGGGGTGTGTCACCACGAGATTCTTCTACTCCTCCCGATGCCGGCCGAGTCCGACTTCGTTCCCTTTTTCCCAAGGGAGGAATCCTATTTTCTACACATGTCTGTCGTCCCACCGATCATAATGTATGGCGGTGATTATGAATTCCAAACCTGGGACCATGTCATGTTGGAATCCATCTCACGGGGTCATACCTTCTTCGACCCTTTTGACCCCTTCACTAGTGAATCTCCCGAGTCTCCATCTTCACTTCACTTCCTCCGCGGAGTTCACTATCATGCATTTTCCACTCGGGCCAAGCAACCTCTACATAGCCATTGGTCCGAACCATCATTTGGGGGTAACGGAGATTTTGGTTTCTTCGACCCACCTAAACCCATCTCCGATACACCCACATCCGGCCCTTCCACACCCGGCTTCCCTAGCCCTCTCAAGTCTCCCAAATCCAAAGGGGCGTCCATGCATGACTGGGTCATACTTGGCCATTTAGGTGTTCTCCATGCCACCCATCTCCGATTACATAACATGCATGCATGGCACACGTTCGGGTGTCCTGGTCCGCCGTCATCCATGTACGGGTCGGACTAACATTAGGTGTGTCTAGGGTCATAGTTGAGTCAATGTACTTTTCTTTGTGTGTTTTATTTGCATGGTTTGTGTGTTGTTTATTTGTCTGCATGTGTCTTGTGCAAGCTCGTCGATGTCAGTCTCTTATGAGTGAGAGGCGAGTGGACTCGCTCGATGAGTATGGGATCGGTTCTACATCTATACTCGGATCAGTCACCTACAGGGACTCAGCGGTGATTCTTAGTGAGTCTTCAAGCCGCCTCCTCCCATTTTGAGAGTGCCCCACCCGGAGTGTCCACCTCTAGCCCACAGCAGCTTGTGCATATCGAGTATATATGGAATGAACAGGTGACTGTCACTTGGAGTGGAGCATACCCGCGTTACTTGGCACGGTGACGGATCCGCCGGAGTACTCGAGCATCCAGACCCCTACTCGACAGCGTCGAGTTCCTCCCACCCTGGGAGAATTGATGGGGACATCGAGGCAAGACCGTCCGCATTTTATTTGCATTTATGTCCTTTCATATTTGTATATATACCCTTGTGTTATATGGGTACGCAATTGTAAGTCTTAGTGGGTTTATATGTAAAATTCCCGTAGGCCCAAGCAAGGGGACCCTCACCCCTTTCCCATTGGTCCACCTAGACCATGTGGGGCTTGTCAACCATCCTAGGTGGCCATCTAGAAGGTTGGAATGCCAATTGACCACATGGGAGACAAGTGGATTAAAAATTCAAAGGTAGGCTACCTACCTCACCTACCTTGTCCCCCCATTAGAATTAATTAGGAATTTCATTTTTTTTATTTTATTTGGATCAAATATGAAGTCCCTTAAATGCCCCTCCAGATCCTAGATCTAAGGGTATTCATGGTCTTTTTTTATTTATTATATAAGTCATGTATGTATATTATTCTAGAATTAATGAAAGTGAAAAAGCATTGTGCAAGAGCCCCCCTTGTGAGAATTTTGACCTCCCCTCTCTCTCCCCCTGGTTTTCTTCATCCCTAACCCCCAATTCTAGAGTGGAACCCCTCAATCTCTGAGTTCATCTCCGGTGCCGCCGCCGCCGTTCGTGCCGCCATCGAGCCACCGTCGGAAGTTCTGTCCAGGTTATATCCTATTAAACAGAAGGCCACTTCGAGAATTACTGCTATCCACCCCGACATCTTCTTGATCTGAAATTTTCAGGACGTGTTCCTATCTTGTATCCCCATCTCCACACAAAAATTCACGTCCAAATTCCTTCTTTTGATATTTTTACATTTTCGATCTTCAATCTTCCCTAGATCTGTCAGCTTTCTATTCACTATGGCAGCAAGTCTGAGATTTCCACCTTCGACCCCTTTTGTGATTTTTCCCAGACCTCCCCATTTTACTAGGTGTTCTACTCATCAACCTCTCCACCCAAGATTTTTCTTGATTTTTGATCAGCCCTCCACCAACTTTTTAAAAATCATTTTCTGATCCAGCTACAGTAATGTCTGCCAGTTTCAAGATCTGACCACCCACCAGTGTTAAAATCATAACAAATCATAGCCTCCACAAATGCTTCCAAAACAAATATTACCGTTTTCCTTGTTCAAATCCCTACAACCTTGGTGAAGAACTTAGAAGTTGAATCGGACGTCTTCCTGGCGGTCAATGGCAGTTCTCAGAAAACTCCTCTGCTGTTCTGAGATTTCGGGTACTGTTCAGCAGAAGCTTCAAAAATAGTTTAAGGCCAGATCCGTGCAGATCCACCAGATCTCTGTGGCCCTGGATTGAAGGAATTCAAGAGAGCTTTCAAACGATAGCTCCTGTGCCCCGATCCGACATCGGGAATGGTCGCAGCGGCCGTTCTCGTCAGAGCGCGCGCCGGAAAATAGAAGCTGCAGATCCGTGGGAAGTTTTTCCGACGGGTGTCGATCGGAGCCGCCCGGCCTCCAGTCGATGTTCCAGCGTGCCGCCATACCAGGGAGCGCTTCCCTAAGTGTCCCCACTACAGCGGTGCCACCGGGTCCCACACAGCCCCTCCGGCCAGCACGTGGGCCCCACGGTCGCGAGTACGTGTGCTGCCGAAGCTACGCGTGAAGCCGCCCGTCAACCCGAAATCTGTCCTCCCGGGCCCACTTGTGTAGCCCTTTTCTTCCCTGCGTGGAGTGGGCGATATTTCATGGCTGTCATTATTGTGTAATAGTTGTTCCGGGAGTACGAGATCGGCCGGGTCCGTCTTCCCCACGCCCGGTAGCATGGAGGTATTGTTTTCGCTCCCTTCTCGGCATTTACTTTCTTTCGTATATATATCTTTATGCCGTTGCTAGAGAGCATGTGTAGGGATATCTAGCTTGCTATATAATGTTTATTACCGCTGCTGCGAGAGAGAGAGTGACCGTCCCGTGACTCGATCCGGGCACAAGAGAGAGCCGACCACCCCAGCTCACTGCCGGTTTCTCAACCGCGCACGTCCGACGCTTCCCTCGTTAAGGGACAATCACGAGCTTATCGTGTCCGTGGTCCGTCCCGCATCACCTGCTCCTTCATCAGTGGGCAGTCTGGGATCCGATGCTCTCAGCTCCCGCATCAAAGACAAGCTCCTAACTTCTCCAGCATTCCTTGGTCTTATGGCCAGCTTTATCATAATACTTGCAAATTTCCTATGATGGTGTGGTGGTGGAGAATGGCCTGTCATTCTTCTGGAATTTCTTTGCCTTGGAGGGCTCCCCTCCCATGAAGAACCGCTTCTTTTTGAAGGATTGTTTGAATTTTCCCGGGCTTGTGACGGGTTCCTTCTTGTCTCTTCCTCGGATTCTCTCAGATAATTCGGTGGCATCTTCCAGCAGTTGAGCACGTCGAACCATCTCCGAATAGACTTGGATGTCCATCGGGGCAAGTTGTGTGATATAATGGGGCCGAAGCCCGTTGAGGAATCTTCTCGCCTTCATCTTTTCCGTACACACCAAGTGGGGTGCATACCTAGATAATCTGGAGAACTGGGCCTCATACTCGGCCACTTTCAAGCCCCGTTGTTTTAGAACGGCGAATTCCGTGGCCTTCTTTTCCTGGATATGATCGGAGAAGTACTTGTTGTTGAAATGCTCCGTGAATTCATCCCATGTGACATGGTATTCTAGCAGTGCTGCTTCGATGGATTCCCACCAGCATCGAGCGTCCCGCTCTAGTTGGAATACGGCCAGTAAAACCTTCTCTTCATCCACGCATTGCATCACACGGAAGATTCATTCTATCTCCTTTAGCCAATTCTTGGCATCCTCGGGGTCAGACGAACCCGTGAACCTCGGTGGGTTCATGTTATGGAAACTTCGGTGGAGATCTCCCGCTCCACGGTTTGCTTCGCCTTGGGCCACTTGCTGTAGTGCCTGTGTGAGGCCTTGCATGGTGCGCTGCATCTCGCGCCATTGTGCTCTTTCCGCAACCATGATCCTACAAAAGAGTTAAGTATGATAAAGATCGGGTTTACTTGTAAGGTCAAAAGTCATTGTAGAACTTAACCCATGGCTCTATCCATCTCACCGGGTAAGGTATATCTATCCTTGAACTTGGGTTTTACCTATCCTTGGACTCAAGTTTTTACTTAGATTTTAATTTCTAACCTTTTATTTCTTCTAGTTCCCTAGGTTTGAAAACATAGGCTCTGATACCACGAAGACTGTCACGTCCCGAGCGCGGAAGATACTCGGATGCGTGACGCGTCTATGTAGATCGTATCATTAGAGCGATAAGAATTTTAACATACAAAATTTCAGAGTGCGTAAATGACTAAAAATCTAATAAATTACAATAGTCCAAGTGATGTTTATTTGATTAATCAAAGGAAATAAAGATATTCCATGATAAAATTTTAAATTTAAAAAAGCCAAACATTAGGCTACACGACTTAACACAAAGTTTATACCACTAACTGACATAACTGGGAATACAAGGTAGACTCAAATAAATTCAAAGACTCGACTAGCTAATGATAAATAGATGGCGTTCTAGCACTCTTCACTCGGCCTCAAACCCATTCTTGTCGCTATCCGAATCACCTGAAAATGTTAGGAAGCAACTGGATGAGTGAATCGCTCAGTAGGAATTACATCTCAAATTCGAACAATCTTTACGTGAATTTCAATTTACATGTATTATCAGTATGGCTATGCATGACGTACGTATAAAAGAATCGGGTATGCAGGTATATCTATACATGATGAACAATAAGAGATCAAGAGCTGTATACAGAGAGTATATCAAGATTTCAAGTATTTGCCAAGCAGTATTTCAAGAATTATAGATGTAAATGCCACTTCGGGTCTAGCAGGGATTCATGTACGATTACGAATTCAAGTGCGAGTATGTACTCATGTACAAGTATATCTCAGGTACGAGCAAGTAAAATTTAATCCAAGCAAGTAAAGTTAGGTACATATCAGTAGAATTGGCTATTTCAATCAAGCAAGTATTTCACCCTTTCTCGGGCCACAAGTCAAGTATTGCCCGTTCTGGGCCACGCAAGTCAAGTCAAGTGAGTAAAAAAAGAGTAGGGTGGAGTGTCTCAAGTTAAGCAAGTACTCCGGTGCAATGCTAAATACCGTGGTCAATAAACTCCCATGGGCACAAGTACCTTCGGGTGCTCCTCCCAGGACCAGACTGGGCCCTATATGCACAGCATTTCATGTATTACCTTTGACATCCACTCTCATTTATAGCCAATATGGAGTTTCAAGGGTTGCTTTAATAGGATATACAAGGTAGATTTTTATGGAATGGAATTCAAGACTCATGATATGCAAGAAAATGACTTAGGGTTGCGTCTGTACAAACTACGATAGAAATGAGGGAAAAATTATCAATTTATATACATTTTTCCTAAATAAAAACTCTAGATAACTCTATAGTAAGGTTAAACAAAATTTAGAACATCCCATAGGGGCCATTATGTAATTATGCCAGTTTACTATTCACTCACTATTCATTACTATTCATTTACACTATTCACACAAAATAACGCACGGTCGTCATTTCTAAGTTTATGTATATATTAATCATTTAGTATATTAATCATCCATGTGAAAAATTTAATAAATGTGAATCATGATACCTAATCTAATGCATGAGCATACAATAGATTCCTTATATTTTTCTCTACCTATCTACGTGTCTATATCAAAAAAATTCTTTTTTTAGAAAAGTGATACTATTCATTGAAATAGTGACTTTTATACACTATTCATACGGTAAAAATTTCTCAAAAATAGAAAGTAATGATATGGACATGTAGAGGACATTCCCGGGACTTCAGAATCATGCCCATGCGAAATTGTTTGATTTTGATATTTAATAAATTGGGGTGATTTACGTCGGGAAGGTACATTTCGTGACTCAAAACACTATTCAAACACTATTCATTTTTAATATTTTCATTAAATCAGGAATTAAGTACATAGTTAAATAGAGAAAATTATGAGGGTTCCAGAACCATATTCATACAGGAGTTTCGTGATTAGGTTAAAAAAATTATAATTATCTGAACATGGTGGCTCTATATTATGAGTCACAGTTTACTATTTAAACACTATTAGATGATTCTACCTAATGTACTTAGCTCTGAAAAAAATTGCCCATAGGGAGTTTGAATGCATGGCTTGCCACAGCATCTTCACCCTTAAAGCAGTTTCCATATGTCTGAGGGACATAATGCCAAGGCCACCCTGGGAGGTAGGCCTACAAATGATCTGCCAGGCTCTCCAATGCCTTTTATTCCCATTCAATGAGGAACCCCAGAAAAAATTAGCAAATGACTTTTCAAGGAGAGAGTGTGCACCTGAATGCAGTGGTGAAGAAGATAGGGAGTAAATTGGGATAGAGGAGAAGACATGTTTGATCAGAGTCAATTTAGCTCCATGTGATAATAAACTAGATTTCCAACCTGCAATTCTATTGTGAATGGAACAAATAATACCAGCAAAGAAAACCTTTTTTATTCTACCAAGCATCAAAGGAAAGCCAAGATACTTATGAGGAAATGCATGCCGAGAGAAGCCTGTGTAGTTCTGAATCCGGTTGGCAACTGACATATGAATCTTGGGGTGGATAAAAAAAACCACTTTTGCTAACATTGATTAACTGACCCGTGGCTCTTTCATATTTTTTAAGCACATTGATCAAATTCCTGACTGAAACAATGCTAGCTTTACTGAAAAGCAAAGTGTCATCAGCAAACAATAAGTGTGAGATTGGAAGACATTTGCTAGGCCGTGAAAACCACTCAACACTGCCATTAGAATAAGCCTCCTTTAAGGATCTACTTAATGATTCCTCAGCATTGATAAAGAGAGAAGGGGCAACCGGATCACCTTGCCTTACACCTCTAGTCGACTTAAAAAAGCCAGCTAAATCCCCATTCAATAAAACAGAAAACCAGCAATTATTAACCATCTTCTCAATCAAATTAATGAATGAAATGCTAAAGCCAAATTTTTGGAGGACAACAAATAAAAAGTCCCACTCTAATCTGTCATAAGCCTTAGCCATGTCAAGCTTGAACATGACATTATTGACTCTTGTTTTTCTAGCCAGTTCATTGGTCAATTGTTGTGCTAAAGCAATGTTTTCTATGATATGCCTTCCTTTCACAAATACAGTCTGCTCCATTGAAATTATCTTGGGTAGAATAGATGCCAACCTTTTGTTAACAATAGATGAAATGATTTTATAGAAAATGTTTGTAGACACGCCAAAATTGACGCTTTGTTGATCAAATTTCATGTCACTATGATAACGCCCCAAAGTGAACTTCAATATTTCTATAATATAAAGTTTTTCTATTTTAGTGTGTTTTTGTGATTAATTCTTGCATTTTTTGGAATTCACGACTTGAAGAGGGGCGTGTTTTAAATAGCGACCTAATCTGGGGCATGTTATTAAGAAAGGACGACCACAGGGAAGGGCGTCAATTCCTGGTATTTTAAGAGTCCCACCCAGATTGGAATCAATGATTAATGTCCTTCCATAGGGCGTGTTTTTGTTTAACGCCTTTGCTTCAGGCATCTCTTTACAATTTTTCAAATTAAGAAGGCCTTTATTACCAAAATTGAATCCAGGTAGTGACGCCTTTATCCCGGTTGTGTTTTGAATTAACGCCTTAGGGCAGGTCATCAATTTTAATTGACGCCCTTTGGTAGGTTGTGTCTCACCCTTTCGTATCCTGCTTAAACTCACCTTTCCTGAAGAGTTCCCTGCCTTTCTTGATCACCTTGTTCGATCTGGGAACTAGAGTCCTTGCCATTGATGACCACTACCTATTCTTATCTTCCCAAATCTGTGTTTGTCTTGATCGAAACCCTATAAAAGAGTCGCCTGGTCGATCTCACGCGAGGTTAGAGATACACACACACATAGGTTACGGGTGCAAGGTTAGAAGCAGAGCTGTTAAGAAAGAATCGTGAGTTGTGAGTTGTTACAGAGGTTAGACGCACGTATACATACAGAAGCTCTCTGCTTCCTCCTGCTGCCGCATCCAAAGTGTTTTCCCTTTACTGTTTATAGGAACAGCAGGGATCTTTTTCTTATCTTCGTTTGTTGTCTTCATTCATCTCTGTTCATCATCGTATAGCTTTTTTCTTGCATTAGTTTTTCATTGCATCTCTTTTCCTCTCCCTAATTCTCTAGGGGTTTTAAAACAAACAAAAGGTGCACACTTTATGCTCTTCTTTCATCACCATCTTTCATCTTTGGATTGATACCACACTCATGTTTGGCTGATCTCCTTTTTCTTTTACTTGTTTGTTCTTTGTTCAAAGGTAATCAAAGAGGAAAAACCCCCTTCATCGGCCGGCCGATAGAAGGTGGAGGAAGAAACCCACATCCATCCCGCATCCTATTATCACCAGGTATTCACGATCATCTTTTCTTCTTATTGAGGTAACCCCTCTGACGATCACTCTCCTTAGTAGCACCACGTGCTCTTTTACTCCCTTTTTCATTATTCTTCTTATGCATATTCTTATATTTTTTCCTAAAAGTGGATTATTTTCCATGATTCACAAATTGGCGATCACGGTGGGACATCCATTGTTTTTCTGTTGATTACCCCTTTCCTATTGGCACCCACGCGTGCCCTTTCCCATTGGCACCCACGTGTGCCCTTTCCCCTTTGGCACCCACGCGTGCCCTTTCCCTTTGATACCCACGGTACCCCTCCTTTGTGCCCCACGGGCACCCTCCACTGTGCACACTGCACACTCCCCGGGATCAGCCAGCTTGTGATTAATCTATTGATGTTCTTGAATTAACGCCTTTCACAAAGGCACCTTTTTATTTAACGCCTTCATCCAGGGCGTCTGTTTTCTGTTTAACGTCTTCCACGAAGGCGTCTCTCATCATATCTGCTGCTTCTGTGAATTTGCGCCCTCCCCTCGGGCGTCTTTTTATTTGGCAGCGCCTCGCACCAAGGTGCGTTTTTCGTCGATCGTGCGCACCACTCACATTTGACGCCCTTTGTCAAAGGCGTCTTTATCATATTTAGCGCCCCACATCAAGGCCCGTTTTGCATTGTCTGTGAGCCTCTACCAGTGATTCACGACAGCTACGTTGTCGTCTCTTTTATTGATAGCGACTGCCGCTACGTCGCCTCTTTCCTGTGTGTTTACAAAGCTTTGCTGTTTCTATCTATTCATGCTGGATTCATACTTACATTGATTATTTGATTATATTGCTGTGATTGGCCTATCTTATACTGCATTTTGTGGCATTTGGTTGAGAGACCTCCTCTCTCTACACTAGGATTCCACACACCTCTCTTGGAATCGGGACAACCCTCCATTGAGCATTCCGTCTCTTTGGACCAGAAATCCCTTTTCCAAGAACTCTGTAAGTCCCCGCACCCGTGGATTCCCTCACGGACGCTGGGCTGGTTGTACCTTTGAAGTACCCAGAGTTTAGAGAACCTATCGTTGGTAAGAAGAGAGAGAACCTAGTTAACCCGGAGACTACACTTGGATCCAAACTAAGTTTCACTTTGCAAAGAGGAGTGAATTATTCTGCAATTTAACTTGCTCTAATCTCAAACATAACACTAAAATCTTGCGTTCATCTCAACTTAATTGCATAAACTTGGTTGGGTTGATTTGCTTAAGCTTGTTTCGATTGGGTGATTGAGTGTGTGATAATTCCTTCATAAAGCTTTCTCTTTTTTTAAGCATGCAACTCCGTTCAGGTAAGATTATCAACATGGCAAGCTACGGATATTCCTATGATGATGTGGAAGAGAACGTTTTTGGTCAATCATATGAGGTCCCTCTCCAAGATTCTATCTATCATGAGGGAAATCCCCCTCCTCCTCATTCTCATTATCCTCAAGTTCATGTGGTTGATACCACTACTCAAGAGGTTGTGCCCTCTTCCCAGGCTTTACCCTCCAACACTTCGGGGAACCCCTCCCTATCTTTCAATGTTACTGATTTGATTAATGCTCTATCTCAATTAGATGACTCCCAGCGGCAAGCAGTTCAGGCCGCCTTGAAAGGGAAGTCCGTTCCCTCTTCATCCTCCAATCCCCCTCCGACCGAGAGTGGCCATCACCTCACTAATGACCAGGCGGTCTTGCACAAACCCCCCTCTTGTCCACTAACGCCTGGTGCGGCCATGCCGGCCCAACAGGCAAGCTACTCAGCGGTTAGGCCTCAGTTTCTCCAACCTCCCCGAATTCTACGGACGCCTATACCGAATTCTTTCATTCAAAATCCGGCCCCAGTCGAGGCCGACACCAATGTTCTACTACTCCAGAAGTTGGCCAGCATGGAAGAGCAACTTAAGAAAGTTACTGCAGCCAAGAATGCCCCGGAGATCTCTCTCCCTACACTGCCAGTTTTCACTGCAGCCAAGAATGCCCCGGAGATCTCTCTCCCTACACTGCCAGTTTTCCATCTGCCGCCTTCTAAGATGCCGAATTTTCAGCGATACAATGGAACTGGCAATCCTTTTGTTCATTTGAAGGATTTCATGTACGAGACCTCCTTTTGGCAAGATAATAAGGCCTCTTTGGCTTATTTGTTTAGAAGATCTTTAGAGGGGCCAGCCCTCGAGTGGTTTTATTCCTTGGAACCCGCAGATGCCAGCAATTTTGATGTGGTTCAAAGGAAATTCTTGCAGAAGTACAGGGACCGAGTTGGACCCTCCCTTTCTGTAGCAACCCTGATAAATGAATATTGAAATAAAATTAAAAACATATATATTACAGAAGTAATACGGATAATAAGAATAGTGTTAATTAGACAAAAATAAAACAAATTACAAATAACGCCTCTGAGTAAGGCGTTAATTTAAAAAGACACGCCTCTACAAACGGCGTGACTAAAGAAAGGACGCCCACACGTGCGGTCGTCAACTCTCACGCGACCAAATAGGCAAGTAAAAGAACCGCCCATATCTTGGGCATGTTTCAAAAATAAGGAACGCCCTTAGATAAGACGCTTCTTAAGAAACGACCTGAACAAGGTCGTTAATTTAAGAATAGACGCCCTGACCAAAGACGTTAATTCAGTTCGTGAACCGATCGAACCCAGAACTTATCCAGGGTAAGTGATAAGCATTAGAAAGAGTTCAAACGCAGTAATGACTCTATCATAGAAGTATTACTTCCACACGATCACCAACCCTAATAGGACACCCAAAACCCTATAAAAACTCTCGTTCATCTGAACCCTAAACCATTTGATCGTCTGCAGCTATTACGGTAAAGAACTGAACGTTCTTTCTTTCTATTTTACTGTCAAAAGAAGAGTTACTAACTCTTCATCTCTTTCTCTTCTTACAGATCGAAGAGAGCACCTGCATACGTGAAGAACAAAGGTAATGTTCTTCTTTCTTTTATCTTCAGCCAAAACATGATGAAGTGAGGATTGATACATCTTCATGTTTCTCTGTAGGGAATTCAGTCGAAGAACAAGGGTTCTTCAAAACAAACGATTCTTCCTACTGCTGCTGCGGTTATATAGTTGCAGTAGAAAGGGTTCTCCTCAATTACTTCACAAGTACTCTTCCAGATCATCAATTAAGGTAGGATCTTCTCAAGTCTTGTAGCCCAAACTAAATATATATATACAAGAAGCATCATGCATATCATGTATTAGTTTTATTTTAGTTTCTCAGACGTTGCTGGTATATTTTAAAAGAAACGCCCCTGTCAAGGGCGCTATTTTACAAGATACGACCCTCACAAGGTCGTTAATTCAAAATTATACGCCTTATATATAGGCGTTAATTTCATGAACAACCGCATGTAATTAATAATTGATCCTGTTTAAAATTCGATAAATATGAAATATCGATTCTAATATCTTGCATGACTCCACCTGTAAATTCCTACTAATTTTCTTATCATGACCATGTCTCCTGTCACTTGAAATTTTATTTCCTGGAATATTGTAAATTTCTTGAATTCACGACTTGGACAAAGTCGTTTTTTTATATGTTAACGCCCCAGAACAGGGCGTGATTCTGAAAGCTAACGCCTCTTCCTAGGGCGTTTCTCTGTTAAAATCCTGAAATATATTTATTCTGTAAAATAGAATTAAACAGTAACGCCCCTTCCCAGGGCGTGTTTTCTATCAATCCTAAAAATTATTTACATTCTGACAGATATGTAAATAATAAGACGCCTTCTTGTGAAGTCGTCAACTCTTGAAGAAACGCCCCTGACCAGGGCGTGTTTTAGATAAATTACTGAATTATTAAAAATTCTGCAAAACAGAAACATATGTAAACGCCCTTCTGTTAGGCATTACTTACTTGATAAAACGACTTTACCTAAGTCGTTATTTTACTGTAAAACTGATTTTTCATCTGTTTCTGTTAACCGATGGTTTCATATGTTACAATATATATATATCGGCACTATTCTCCACTCCGTGAGTATAGTCCCACGTTTCATGTTGTTTCATCGATCACACTCAACTCTCATTGACATACAAGCTCTCCATTGGACATTCCGTTCCTTTGGACTAGCGAGTTAGTCATAGAGACCTCCGTAAGACACCTCGTAGCCTTGGATTCCCTCAAGGCCGACTGAGCTGGTTGTACCCTAAAAACCCATTACACGATCTTTGCCATGTCAATCTAAAGAAACATGGTATACCGGCCCTTATGTTTATACAAAGAGTATATCATAAGAAAATTCTTAATGGGATGATGATATCATGCCATATCATGTCGTTCTTGTAAACCTCAATTCTATGATAAGAATGAGGGTATCTTGCTTTGATATACTGTTCATGTGGACCTCAATTCTATATAAAGAATGTCCATACTGATTTGTCATGGTACCTAAGTTAAGGGAACCATATTCTACCTAGTTTTATCGATATCGTGATTATACCGTTATTATCAATCTATGTCCTTTGTCATATTTTGGACTCTATTCTATCCAAGTTGTCATACAAGTCTACAAGCTTGATTATTGAAATTCTATATTGGCTATATAAACAAGAGTGGATGTCAAAAATACATGATAAATGCTTGCGCATATAGGGCCCGATCTGGTCCTAGGAGGAGCACCCGAAAGTACTTGTGCCCATGGGAGTTAAAATGATAAGGTATCTAGCATTATACCGAGTACTTAACTTGCTTGATTGGACATTCCACACACATCTTGTACTTGAATCGTACTTGACTTGACATGAAATGCGTGGCCCGAAAAAGGGTAAATTACTTGCTTGATACATGATAGCCAAAGTTCTTGACATGACTTGTTAAACGTACTTGCTTGAATATCTTGAATACACTTGTTATCTTGTTGAAAGTTCATGATTAGTTCATCTTATTTCCTTGATATTACATACTCTCTATATTGTCGTTTATGCGAGCATGCATAGCTTTATTGCATTCATGAAAGATGTAATTACTTAAACCCCTTGCTAGTACTTGTGATATAATTTCCTACTGAGCGTTCGCTCATTCCGTTTGTCCCTTTGTACTTTTCAGGTAAGTCCGACGACGATGGAAGTCAATCGGATGGGAATGGTCAAGAGTGAAAGTGATAGAGCTGCTCAAGTGTCATCTAGTCTTTTCTATAGTTTCTTGAGTCAAATATGTATTCTTTTCCTTTTTTTTATTTGATTTGTAATAGTCTATCCATTATGAAATAAAGGATTGGGTTATCTTGCTATTTTGCGCGTCTCTGTCTTTGTGTCGAATACACGACCACTCTGATTGACATGATTGATATAAACTCGTCGCGCATCTCCGGGTATCTTCCGCGCTCGGGGCGTGACAGTTTTTGTGGTATCAGAGCCTAAGGTATTCAATTCCTAGGAAAAACCCAAGTCCAAGGATAAGTTGAACCTTTAAACCAGTGAGATTGGGTAGAACCAAGGGTTAGATTTAACATAGTATACGAGTCTTTAAATACGATCACGTACTAATATAGTTATTGTAATTGTAGGATAATGGCTGCCGAACGTGCTCAATGGCGCAACATGCAGCGTACCCTCCAAGGGATGACCCAAGTACTACAACAGGTAGCACAAGGTGGTGCTCCACGAGCTGGAAGCTTACACCAAGCATTTAAGAACATGAATCCCCCGAAGTTTATGGGATCGACCGATCCGGACGATGCCGAGCATTGGGTTCGGGAAACCGAACGCATATTCCGTGTCATGCAATGCACGGATCAGGATAAAGTTCTATTAGCTACATTTCAATTAGAGAAAGATGCTAGATGCTGGTGGGAGTCTATTGAAGCAACCATAGATCCGACTCAAGTAACATGGGAAGAATTTGTGGAATACTTCAATGCTAAATATTTCTCGGACCGAGTCCAAGAAAAGAAGGCTGCCGAATTCGCTGCATTAAAGCAACGATCCCTATCATTAGCAGATTATGAAGCTCAGTTCTCCAGGTTGTCTAGATATGCTAAGCATCTTATTAGCACGGAGAAGATGAAAGCCCGTAGATTTCTTAATGGGCTTAGGCCCCACTATATTACTCAACTGGCGCCTATGGACATCCAAGTTTATTCTGAAATAGTGCGCCGAGCCCAACTACTTGAAGATGCCACGGAACTATCTGATAGGATCCGAGGGAAAGACAAGAAGGAACAAGTCACGGGTTCGGGTTCCTTCAAACCCAATTTCAAGAAGAGGCCCAATAATGGAGGTTCTTCCTCTCAAGACCATAAGTTCAAAAAGACCAAGCCTTTCTCTATCACAACTACCCCTTCTAATACAGTATGCAAGCATTGTGACAAGGCTGGTCACAAGACAGAAGAATGGTGGAGGAAATTAGGAGCTTGTCTCCGTTGTGGAAGCCGTGAGCATCGGATTCCCGAGTGTCCATTAATGAACGACCAAGCCGGCGATGGTAAACGCCCGGTGACAAAGAATGCTCGTCTTCATGCAATACAGGAGACCGAACCTGAAGAAGAAGGCGGATTAGTGGAAGGTACATTGAAAATTTGTTCCAAATATGCACATGTCTTATTTGATACGGGTGCATCGCATTCTATTGTTTCTAAGAAGTTTGCTGACTCATTACCTCTAGAACCGGAATGGATGAAAATAGTGTTGTCTACTCCTCTCGGAAACGAGACGGATATCACGCATCATTACCAAAACTGTGAGGTGTTGGTTCGAGGAAAGAATTTTCCTATTGATCTTATCTGCTTAGATCTAAAAGAATATGATGTTATACTAGGAGCAGATTGGTTATCTAAGTACCAGGCAACGGTTGATTGCCGTAATAGCAAGATTGTTTTCAAAGAATTTCCAGAACTGACTTATACTAGTCCTAAGAGTCGAAGCAAATCCCCCCCTTATTTCGGCTCTTCGAGCAAGCAAGCTCGTCAGGAAGGGATGTGTATCCTTCCTTGCTTTTGTCACTGTTAAAGAAGCTAAGGAAACCAAGATAGAAGACATTCATGTAGTGCAAGAATTTCCAGACGTATTTCCGGAAGATTTGCCAGGATTACCCCCTCAAAGAGAAGTGGCCTTCACCATTGACTTAGTCCCTGGTGCTGGTCCTATTTCAAAGGCACCATATAGAATGTCCCCTGCTGAACTCAAGGAGTTGAAGGAGCAGTTGATGGAACTAATCCGAAAAGGGTTTATTAGACCAAGTACTTCCCCGTGGGGAGCACCAGTCTTATTTGTAAAGAGAAGGATGGATCCATGAGATTGTGTATCGACTATCGACAGTTGAATCATCTTACTATCAAGAACAAGTATCCACTGCCGAGAATCGATGAATTATTTGATCAGATTTCAGGATCCAAATACTTTTCCAAGATTGATCTCAGGTCGGGATATCATCAATTAAGAATCAAGGATGATGACATTCACAAGACCGCATTCAGAAGCAGGTATGGCCATTATGAATTTGTTGTTATGCCTTTTGGACTAACAAATGCCCCTGCTGCCTTTATGCAGTTAATGAATAGCATATTCAGGCCTTACTTGGATCAATTCATAGTAGTCTTCATTGATGATATATTGATATATTCTAAGACTAAGGAAGAACATGAAGAGCATTTGAGGATTGCATTGCAAGTCTTGAGGACAAATCAATTATATGCTAAACTCAGCAAATGCGAGTTCTGGCTTGAAGAAGTGGCTTTTCTCGGACATGTCATATCAAAAGATGGATTATCAGTAGATCCGTCAAAGGTTGAAGCTGTAAGAAACTGGGAAAGACCCACTAATGCAAGCGAGATCAGAAGTTTCTTAGGTCTTGCAGGATATTATCGGCGATTCATCAAAGATTTCTCTAAGATCGCCGTGCCCCTTACAAGGTTAACTCACAAGGAGATCCGATATGAATGGAGTGAGGAATGTGAAAGAAGTTTTCAAACTCTCAAAGATCATCTCACTACAGCTCCGGTCTTAGCTCTACCGATAGAAGGAGAGAAATTCGAGGTCTACACAGATGCTTCTGGCATTGGCCTCGGATGTGTCCTAATGCAACAAGGAAGGGTCATAGCATACTCTTCACGTCAACTGAAGAAGCATGAGGAGAATTACCCCGTCCATGACTTAGAACTGGCCGCGGTGGTATTTGCCCTAAAGATATGGAGACACTACTTATATGGAGTGCAGTTTACTGTATACTCCGATCACAAGAGTCTCAAATATCTATTCTCACAAAAGGAGCTAAACATGAGACAAAGACGCTGGCTAGAATATCTCAAGGACTTCGACTTCAATATACAATACCATCCCGGAAAGGGTAATTATGTTGCTGATGCCCTTAGTCGAAAGCCGAGAGCAATGATAGCCAATTGTATGATACAAGAATGGAGGTTACTTGAACAATTCTCCGAGCTCAATATAAGCTTGGACACGGAATCCAAATTTGTTACATTATCTCATGTAAGCATACAGTCAGATTTATTATCTGAGATACAAGCACTTCAGGGTGATGATCCTGTATTAGTGGAAATCAAAGGCAGATTAGAAGGACAATCTGATTTTCAACTAACTTCTGATGGAAGATTGTTGTTCAAAGGTAGAACTTGTATACCCGATTGTCCAGAATTAAAGAAGAAGATCTTAGATGAAGCTCACCGATCAAGGTACACTATTCATCCTGGATCAACTAAAATGTACCAAGATGTAAAGAGGAACTTTTGGTGGCCCAATATGAAAAGAGAAATAGCGGACTATGTAGCACGCTGTCTCATATGCCAACAAGTCAAGGCGGAACACCAAAAGCTTGCTGGAAAACTACATCCTCTAGATATTCCTAAGTGGAAGTGGGAGGATATTGGTATGGACTTCATCATGGGTTTGTCTAAATCTAAAGGAGGACATGATGGAATATGGGTTATCATTGACCGATTAACTAAATCGGCGCATTTCTTGCCAATAAAAAGCCGATGGTCAATTGATGTGCTAGCTGCACTGTACATCAAGGAAATAGTCAGGATACATGGAATTCCTGTCTCAATCGTGTCTGACAGAGATCCCCGTTTTACTTCTCATTTTTGGAAGGGATTACAACATTCATTGGGAACAAGGCTTAACTTTAGTACAGCTTTCCACCCACAAACGGATGGTCAGACCGAGAGAGCTAATCAAGTTGTTGAAGATATGCTTAGAGCATGCATCATTGACTTTGGAGGAAGCTGGCATGATCACTTGCCATTAATTGAATTTGCATATAACAACAGCTACCAAGCTAGTATCCAAATGGCACCTTTCGAAGCTTTATATGGAAGGAGTTGCCGATCACCCTTATGCTGGAACGAAGTTGGAGAAAAATAACTGTTAGGTCCAGACATGGTAAGGGATACAACTGAGAAGATACAAGTAATCAGAGAAAGATTGCAAGTTGCTCAGACAAGACAAAAGGCTTATGCTGATACAAGGAGTAGAGATCTTGAATTCCAAATCGGAGATCATGTATTTCTCAAGATATCGCCTGGACGTGGCATACGAAGATTTGGTGTTAAGGGCAAGCTTATGCCAAGATTCATCGGACCATTTGAGGTACTTGAAAGAGTTGGCGAGGTTGCTTATCGCATCGCGTTACCTCCTCAATTGTCCGACGTGCATAATGTGTTTCACATATCTATGTTGAAGAAGTATGTGCACGATCCATCTCATATTATTGAACATGGAGATCTGGTGATCCAGAAAGATCTCACCTATGAACAGAAGCCTATGAAGATCTTGGATCGAGAAATACGAGCTCTAAGGAATAAGGTTATTCCCATGCTTAAGGTACAATGGAATAAGAATCCTGAACACGAAGCGACATGGGAGACCGAGGAATCTATGAAGAAACGATTTCTCGAGTTATTCTAAGAGGTATATGTTCTACACTCTCCACGTGTATAATTATATATAAATTGAATTTGGGGACCAAATTCTTTTTAAGTGGGGGAGGGTGTAGCAACCCTGATAAATGAATATTGAAATAAAATTAAAAACATATATATTACAGAAGTAATACGGATAATAAGAATAGGGTTAATTAGACAAAAATAAAATAAATTATAAATAACGCCTCTGAGTAAGGCGTTAATTTAAAAAGACACGCCTCTACAAACAGCGTGACTAAAGAAAGGACGCCCACACGTGCGGTCGTCAACTCTCACGCGACCAAATAGGCAAGTAAAAAAACCGCCCATATCTTGGGCGTGTTTCAAAAATAAGGAACACCCTTATACAAGACGCTTCTTAAGAAATGACCTGAACAAGGTCGTTAATTTAAGAATAGAGGCCCTGACCAAAGGCGTTAATTCAGTTCGTGAACCGATCGAACCCAGAACTTATCCAGGGTAAGTGATAAGCATTAGAAAGAGTTCAAACGCGGTAATGACTCTATCATAGAAGTATTACTTCCACACGATCACCAACCCTAATAGGACACCCAAAACCCTATAAAAACTCTCGTTCATCTGAACCCTAAACCATTTGATCGTCTGCGGCTATTACGGTAAAGAACTGAACGTTCTTTCTTTCTATTTTACTGTCAAAAGAAGAGTTACTAACTCTTCATCTCTTTCTCTTCTTACAGATCGAAGAGAGCACCTGCGTACGTGAAGAACAAAGGTAATGTTCTTCTTTCTTTTATCTTCAGCCAAAACATGATGAAGTGAGGATTGATACATCTTCACGTTTCTCTGTAGGGAATTCAGTCGAAGAACAAGGGTTCTTCAAAACAAACGATTCTTCCTGCTGCTGTTGCGGTTATATAGTTGCAGTAGAAAGGGTTCCCCTCAATTACTTCACAAGTACTCTTCCAGATCATCAATTAAGGTAGGATCTTCTCAAGTCTTGTAGCCCAAACTAAATATATATATACAAGAAGCATCATGCATATCATGTATTAGTTTTATTTTAGTTTCTCGGACGTTGCTGGTATATTTTAAAAGAAACGCCCCTGTCAAGGGCGCTATTTTACAAGATACGACCCTCACAAGGTCGTTAATTCAAAATTATACGCCTTATATATAGGCGTTAATTTCATGAACAACCGCATGTAATTAATAATTGATCATGTTTAAAATTCGATAAATATGAAATATCGATTCTAATATCTTGCATGACTCCACCTGTAAATTCCTACTAATTTTCTTGTCATGACCATGTCTCCTGTCACTTGAAATTTTATTTCCTGGAATATTATAAATTTCTTGAATTCACGACTTGGACAAAGTCATTTTTTTATATGTTAACGCCCCAGAACAGGGCGTGATTCTGAAAGCTAACGCCTCTTCCTAGGGCGTTTCTCTGTTAAAATCCTGAAATATATTTATTCTGTAAAATAGAATTAAACAGTAACGCCCCTTCCCAGGGCGTGTTTTCTATCAATCCTGAAAATTATTTACATTCTGACAGATATGTAAATAATAAGACGCCTTCTTGTGAAGTCGTCAACTCTTGAAGAAACGCCCCTGACCAGGGCGTGTTTTAGATAAATTACTGAATTATTAAAAATTCTGCAAAATGGAAACATATGTAAACGCCCTTCTGTTAGGCGTTACTTACTTGATAAAATGACTTTACCTAAGTCGTTATTTTCCTGTAAAACTGATTTTTCATCTGTTTCTGTTAACCGATGGTTTCATATGTTACAATATATATATATATCGGCACTATTCTCCACTCCGTGAGTATAGTCCCACGTTTCATGTTGTTTCATCGATCACACTCAACTCTCATTGACATACAAGCTCTCCATTGGACATTCCGTTCCTTTGGACTAGCGAGTTAGTCATAGAGACCTCCGTAAGACTCCTCGTAGCCTTGGATTCCCTCAAGGCCGACTGAGCTGGTTGTACCCTAAAAACCCATTACACGATCTTTGCCATGTTAATCTAAAGAAACATGGTATACCGGCCCTTATGTTTATACAAAGAGTATATCATAAGAAAATTCTTAATGGGATGATGATATCATGCCATATCATGTCGTTCTTGTAAACCTCAATTCTATGATAAGAATGAGGGTATCTTGCTTTGATATACTATTCATGTGGACCTCAATTCTATATAAAGAATGTCCATACTGATTTGTCATGGTACCTAAGTTAAGGGAACCATATTCTACCTAATTTTATCGATATCGTGATTATACCGTTATTATCAATCTATGTCCTTTGTCATATTTTGGACTCTATTCTATCCAAGTTGTCATACAAGTCTACAAGCTTGATTATTGAAATTCTATATTGGCTATATAAACAAGAGTGGATGTCAAAAATACATGATAAATGCCTGCGCATATAGGGCCCGATCTGGTCCTGGGAGGAGCACCCGAAAGTACTTGTGCCCATGGGAGTTAAAATGATAAGGTATCTGGCATTATACCGAGTACTTGACTTGCTTGATTGGACATTCCACACACATCTTGTACTTGAATCGTACTTGACTTGACATGAAATGCGTGGCCCGAAAAAGGGTAAATTACTTGCTTGATACATGATAGCCAAAGTTCTTGACATGACTTGTTAAACGTACTTGCTTGAATATCTTGAATACACTTGTTATCTTGTTGAAAGTTCATGATTAGTTCATCTTATTTCCTTGATATTACATACTCTCTATCTTATCGTTTATGCGAGCATGCATAGCTTTATTGCATTCATGAAAGATGTAATTACTTAAACCCCTTGCTAGTACTTGAGATATAATTTCCTACTGAGCGTTCGCTCATTTCGTTTGTCCCTTTGTACTTTTCAGGTAAGTCCGACGACGATGGAAGTCAATCGGATGGGAATGGTCAAGAGTGAAAGTGATAGAGCTGCTCAAGTGTCATCTAGTCTTTTCTATAGTTTCTTGAGTCAAATATGTATTCTTTTCCTTTTTTTTATTTGATTTGTAATAGTCTATACATTATGAAATAAAGGATTGGGTTATCTTGCTATTTTGCGCGTCTCTGTCTTTGTGTCGAATACACGACCACTCTGATTGACATGATTGATATAAACTCGTCGCGCATCTCCGGGTATCTTCCACGCTCGGGGCGTGACACTTTCAGTTACAGATTTGGTTGCAGAGAAAATGAAGCCCGAGGAGGACTTCATAATATTTGCTGATAGGTGGCGATCAATGGCCGAAAAGTTGAAAGATACGTTGTCTGAACTGGAACAGGTTAAGATGATTATATCCAATGCAACCCCTCAGTTCCGGCATATATTGGCCATGAACAGATTGACCACCATGGAGGAGCTCTATGAAAGAGCTCGTTATATTCAAACCCAAATGAAGGATTCGCCCATCATGGGCATGTTTGAACTAAAGCCAAAGTTGTTCAAGAAAACTACAAATGTCAATAATAGCGGGCACACGACTGAGGGCACCGTCATCAATGAGCAGGTTGGCGCGGTCGGCAACCCCACACCTTTTCGCCAATCTAACCCACGACCCCCGCCACCTCCATCATAAGGCACCCTCTTCAATTCACCCCCACAATACCAATTTACTCCTCAACCTCCCTTGCTCCTCCACAAAACCAAGCGCCCCACGCAGATCCCTCAGCTCCGCAACAGTACCACCAAGTTTCGCCACCCACTAACTATGGCACGCAACAACAACAACAAAGGAGACCACTTGGCCCTAAAAGGGTCCATTATCCGCCATTACCAGAAAGTCTCCCAGACATATTCAATGCCTTGATGGCTGCCAATTTGCTCATGCTACCAAAGGAAAGGGCCGCGTGGCCCGCTAATGTTGACACGTCCCGTTACTGTGTTTTCCACCGCTCTCCTGGCCATAATGTCGACCATTGCTTCCATTTCAAGGATTATATTTATGATTTGAATTACCAGGGTGGCATTAATTGGGACGAGATGAGACAGTTCATCACCACCATGAAAGTAAGAAAGCCTCCTTGGCAACAGCAGGCTCAGCAGCCACAGCAACCTATTCCACAGCCGCAACAGCAAACTCCAGCACCTCAGCAGGATATGGGGATTGTCCACAATCCATTGCCGGAGCACCCGCCAAATCAGCACTTGAACCCTGTCACGTCTCTCCGTGAGGTGGAGAGAGGACAGGGATGGCATGAAGAAAACGCCTCTGTCGGGGCATTTAATCATAATCCAAATCAACCTCCGCGCCTTTTGCGCACGCTTCCTTCTTCTTCTACTCCCCAATTGAGCCGAGCTCTTCTACGCCCTGTTAATCCACCTGCTCCCACCAATTCTCCATCCATGCCAACCCGATCTCTCCTTACCCACTTACCGCCTCCGCAGCCTACCACGTAGCAAACTCCACCATCCACCACCAACCCTTCACCTTCACCGTCTAGACCACTCCTTATCCGCCCGTCGCCAACACCCGCTACACCCGCCACCACTACTCCTTCACCGGCAAGGATCCCCCCACCATCAGCTCCCCCATCTCTTATACCCAAATCTCTCCTCATTCCGCCCACTAACCCTTCCCACGCTCGGGCGCCCCTTCCTACTCCTACGCCTCCTGTAGGGGCTTCTTTGTTGAACTCCTCTCCACCACCACCCACGGGAGCTCCTTCTTCAAACACCGCTCCACCACTTCTTAACGCCAATACACCCTCTTCTTCTTCCAACCCTCCTCCTTGACTTGCCCCGACAGAGGCACGGCAGAACATGGCACCGCTCCGCAGTGGACAGATGTTCCACCATATTTTCCCTCAAAGAGAGCAAGAGCCCGTGCAGGGGCCGAATGAACAAGAGCAAGAGCAAGAGTCCGTGCTGAGCACTGAATATGATTTATTGAAACATTTGGACCGGACTCCAGCAAGGATTTCAATTTTAGAACTGATCAAAAGGTCAACCACTCATCAGATGGCCCTGAAAGAATATCTGCAGAAAGTTATGGTCAGCGAGGACATTCCGGTCGAGCAGATAACCACAGTATTAACGCCCGCTAGTAGTCAGCCGGCGATTACTTTTCATGAGCATGAACTGGCACCACTCTCAGCAAGGAAATATGCTCTGTGCATCACGGTTGATATTAATAAGGTGGCGGTGAAACAATGTCTGGTGGACACTGGGGCATCTATCAATGTATTGCCGCCGAGCACTTTGAAGATGTGCGGCATTCCTGAAAACCTAATTCGGCCATCTACCATAATAGTCACAGCATATGACAATACCAAGAAGCCTCCTCTAGGCATGATCACATTAAAAGTCAGTTTGGGTCCAGCCACAATCACGGCCGATTTTCATATTCTAGACATGGATCCAACATTTAATGGCATTCTGGGCCGCCCCTACATTCAACAGCTCGATGCAGTGCCCTCCACAAATCATCAGTGCCTTAAGTTTCCACACAAGGGACGCATTATCAAAGTTACCAGTATCCCAATTCTGCCAGAGGAAGATATGCACTTGGCTTCATCAGTTCCTTCTATTTGGCCTGCCAACAAGCCGTTGCTATCAATGCTAGACCTCCCTCACCCATGGCCAATGTCGCCCGAGATAGTCACGACAATTGCTATGACACCCTTGCCTTCCAAGGGGAAGAAGAAGAAAAGCATGATAAACACCCCTGGCTGGAAAATTCTAATGAAAATGGGGTATCAAAACGGCAAAGGTCTGGGGTGCCAGTTGTCAAGGCAGGACTAGGCCTATTAAGCCTCAGAAATTGATTACACGAGGCGACCTGGGCTACAAAGGGCCAGGCAAAAATGAAGATGAACAATGGGCAGTTATGACATCCACCTTGAAGACAGATCACCAACCGCTTACTTGGACGTTGAAGACACATTTTGTCACAGGTGGCGTTCAGAATCATGAGCAGACTACAATAATCACCTCCATTCTAGACTGTCAAGATGTTCATGCAGGACAGTTTGCTCACCATATTGCACCATTGGCCACTTATAAAGCCCTGGAGTCCTTAAGGCCTGATAAAAGAAGGAAGATAGATGATCCAGAGTGTGATTGGTACAGATGGTTCGATATGCATGATATTACTATTGCCTTGAGCCGTCTCTTTATGCCGACTGATCCGGAATGGCCGCCACTAATACATGAATTGATTGAAAAGCCGACTGTGATTACAGATAAGAGGCAGTTGCTGAGTGACTACACTGACACTGGAGAGCCGGATGTTCCATATGAAGAGGGTTTTACAATAGATAGGCTGTGGGCCGACCTCTTTTCCCTCACTTCCATGCATCTGTCTCTTCTTGTTTCTTTATATTCTCATTAGTTTGGTCGAGTGCCGAGACCACCTCCGATTATGGTCAGCTGTCATCCAGATTCAATGTAGATTTCTCTCCCGATTCCTCCCTTGCTCCTCGAGCAATTTTCCAAACTCTCCATCACACCCCCGCGTGGGTCGTCTTTGATTCAATCTTTTTCTAAACTTTCAATCTCCACTCCTCCTGTTATTCTCCCTTCACATTACTTTCTTCTAGAAAAGGAAAATAAAACTGAAGATAAAGATAAAAATGTCGAAAAAAAATGCCAAAAATCCAACTTTCCATACCTCCGTCTCCGTTGAGGAGACTTCTTATCTCTTTTCTGAGTGTGTCCCGAGTCGGGGGCCACTCTTCCATGATTCATTGATAAATCCTTTCTCCCCCTCTGGTGAGGGGTCTTCATCTGTATCTCCTTCTGTATCCACTTTTTCACCCCTTTCTTTTCCTCCTAATGATCAAGCTAGTTGCTCCTCCTCTTCTTCTAATAAAATTCATGGGGTAGATTTTCATAAGAAATCCAAGGGTAAGCAGATTCCCCGTAGGTTTCTGTTGGAGTTAGCCAGAAGATGCCAGGCTTGTTTAGCTCTTCCTAAATTTATAGAGAATCCGATCATCCTGCCAGAGTTGGAATATGAGGATACTAATGTTTCCTATGAGGGTTTCGGTGTCTATGAAATCATGAATGATGAAGACCCTATTGAAGAGGGGGATGAAAGTTATGAAGAATATGAGGACGAGGTTGATGCCTTTGCCAGTGGCATGAGAAGATTCGACGAACCATCAGCCTCCGTAGAAGAGCCTACCAAAGAAGTTAATTTGGGTACCAAGGAAGACCCTAGGATTATCCTCATCAGCAAGAATTTGCCGCCCTCCGAAGAGGAAGCGCTTATTTTGATACTTCAAGAATACAAGGACACGTTTGCGTGGAGTTATGAGGTTATGCCTGGATTAGACCCTGCACTCGTTGAACATCGGCTTACACTTAAGCTAGGGTCTATCCCGGTCAAGCAACGGTTGAGGCGTTTCCACCCTAACATGGCTTTAAAGATGAAAGAAGAGGTCGGCATGCTTCATAAGGCTAGATTTGTTAGAGTTGTCCTCTACCCTAACTGGGTGGCTAACATCGTCCCGGTCATGAAGAAAGATGGAAAGGTTCGGATTTGTATAGACTTTCGGGACCTCAACCGTGCGTGTCCTAAAGATGACTTCCCCCTCCCTCATATTGATGTTCTGATTGATAATACGGCAGGATTTGAGACTCTCTCTTTCATGGACGGTTTTTCAGGTTACAATCAGATTCATCTGGCTGAAGAAGATCAGGAGAAAACATCATTCACTACACCGTGGGGTACTTACTGCTATGTCGTCGTGCCTTTTGGACTCAAGAATGTTGGAGCCACCTATCAGAGGGCAATGATGGCAATTTTTCATGATATGATCCACATTTATATTGAGGTGTATGTGGATGACCTGGTAGTAAAATCAAGGACAAGGATTGAGCATCCTGGGGTTCTCGCTAAAGTCTTGCAAAGATCACGAGAGTATCAGTTGAAAATGAACCCCAAGAAATGTGTATTTGGCGTTTCATCAGGGAAATTGCTTGGATTTATTGTTAGCAAAAGGGGAATTGAAGTTGATCCCAATAAGGTGAAGGCCATCAGAGACATGCCTCCTCCCAAGAATTTGAAGGAAGTTCGAGGATTAATCGGGAGGTTGCAATTTATTCGCCGCTTCGTCTCCCAGCACTCACAAAGATGCAGGTCGTTTTACGAGCTCACTAAGCCGGGAGTCAAGTTTAATTGGGATGACAAGTGTCAGGCAGCTTTTGACGGATTGAAGGATTATCTGGCCAGTCCTTCTGTCCTGAGGCCACCAATTCCGAGCAAACCGCTTATCCTCTATGTTTCTGTCCTGGATGACTCTGCAGGTGCTGTCCTAGCTCAAGTGGATGAAGAAGGTAAGGAGAGGGCAGCATACTATTTGTCTAAACTTCTCAACCCTTGTGAGCAGAGGTACTCAGCCATAGAAAAGACTTGCGCTGCTTTGGTCTGGGTAGTTCAGAAAGTAAAACACTATTTCTTAGCTCACGAGGTTCACCTCATTGCTCGCATGAATCCGATTAAATTCCTTCTTGAAAAATCTATCCTCACCGATCGATTAGCACGCTGGCAAAGTTTCCGTTCACAATTCGACATCACTTACATTCAGCAGAAAGCTATCAAAGGCTACGCCATTGCCGAACATCTTGCTCACCACCCTCTACCCCGATTTGATCCTGTCAATTCGGAGTTTCCAGACGAAGAATTGATGTCCATCAATCAACCCCATGATCCTATGTGGACATTATATTTTGATGGAGCTCTAAATTCCCAAGGAAGAGGGATCGGCATGGTTCTTTTAACACCAAAAGGGGTCACCATCCCATTTGCTGCTCAGCTTACTTTCCCTGTCACAAACAACATAGCTGAGTATGAGGATCTTTTGGCCGGCCTTCAAACCGCTCATAGATATGGTGTTACCCAATTACGAATTGTTGGTGATAGTCAGCTCATTCTGCGCCAGGTGCTTGTCAAATGCCGCACTATCAATCCTAAGCTCAAACCCTACCAGGAGCTTGCTTCAGCTTATGCCAAACTCTTTACCAAGTTAATCTTTGTTCATGTCCCTCGAAGCCAGAACATCCTAGCCGATGCTCTTGCCTCTTTGGCCTCTACTCTAGTCTTCCCTCCTGAGCGTGATTTTCATGTTCCTCTCATTCATCAGCGTGACACTCCAGCTATTAAGGATCGTACATTTCTCGACGTTAGGGATAAGGTGCTCGAGAAGGTCAGGCGGAGTGAAGCTCTTAAAGGCAAAGAGGTCATGCTATTGGATTGGCAAGAAGAGTTGGCTGACAAAGAGAAACCTTGGTATTATGAGATTGCCAGGAATTGCAATGATCAGTCCTATCCCGAGGAGGCCACAGCAGAAGAGAAGAAAGCAATTAGAAGAGTGGCTCAACGTTATGTTTTAGTTGGAGGGGTGCTCTATAGAAGAGGGCTCACAGGTGTGTTATTAAGATGCCTCGACGATGATGAATCTTGGAAGGTTGTGAAAGAGGCGCATTCAGGAGTGTGTGGTGGTCATGTGAATAGCCAGATGCTAGCTAAGAAGATCCTTAGGCTAGGTTTCTATTGGCCAACTCTAGAAGAGGATTGCTCCATCTATGTTCGAAGGTGTGTTAAGTGCCAACTGCACGCCGACAAAATTCATTCTTCTGCTTCTTCACTCCATCCTATGTCCTCCCCATGGCCTTTCTCCATGTGGGCTTTTGATATCATTGGACCTCTTGGTGATTCGAACCTCCTGACCAAGCAAAAGTCGTTCATCGTGACGGCAACGGAATACTTCACCAAGTGGGCAGAAGCGGAAGCATTCATGGAGATCAAAGCATCAACTGTCTGCAAGTTCATAATGAAGAACATCATCGCAAGGTTCGGCATCCCGAGTACCATCGTCACCGACAATGGACCTCAATTGATCTCTCAAGAGCTCAAGGATCTCTGCAACAGGTATAACATTGCATTGCATCATTCTTCTCCCTATTATCCGCAGGGCAATGGCCAGGCAGAGGGCACTAATAAAACTTTGATCAAAATCGTTAAAAAGACGTGTGAGGCTAATAAATTTTTGGATTGGCCAGACAAGCTAGTTGAAGCTCTCTAGGCCTATCACACTTCCATTCGTACCCCTACTGAGCAAACCCCTTTCGCCCTTACTTATGGAATGGAGGCGGTAGTCCCTTATGAGATTCTCATTCCATCTCTGCGAGTACAATTGGACAAGGAACTCTCTATTGATGAGCGTCGTGATTCACTCCTTGCACAGTTGGAACTCCTAGATGAGAAGCGTCTGGTCGCCGCTGAGCATGCGCGCGTTTATCAAAACAGGCTGTCACGTTTTTTTCAAAAGAAAGTAATTGAGAGAAAATTCAAAGTCGGTGAGATGGTAATCAAGAGAATCTTCGTAAAGCCTGGTGGACCCCGCTCAAAACTCCAACCAAACTGGGAAGGACCATTTGTCATAAAAGATGTTTATCCTGGCAATGCTTATAAACTGATTAATGCTGAAGGACAAGAGCTAACTCATCCTTGGAATGGTCTGTACCTTAAGAAATACTATCCCTAATTCAAAATCCAACCAAACAAAATAGAAATTTTCAAAATCTATCCAAAAAAAAATAGAAATTTTCCAAAGTCCAAAACAAAATATAGAAATTCTCCAAAATCAATAAAAAAAATAAGAATAAAAAACCAAAAAGAATAAAAATTTTCAAGATGGTTGCCATGATTGTAAGGACGCAAGGTCCGAAAGGTTAAAATTCAGTATTCATTCATCAGTCTTGTTAACTCAAAATGGGGTCGACTCCCGCACACACTACACGCTTACCCTTGAACTCAAGCGGTGCGAAATCTGATGGAAAGTCAAAACCTGACTGAAGGTGAAGACAATGCCCATTCTTTTCCTCTTCGGCCCATAAGGGAGGAAGGAAGGTCTCGGGGTAGACCTGCCAAGCCTATCCACCGCCCTAGTAGGTGGAAGTCAGGGCCCAAAAGGGAACAAATGCCACTAAAGCCCAAGTGCAATTAGATTTTTTTTTCATCAATGCAAATCAGTCTCGAAGTGAAAGTCAAATCATGAAAGAAAAGCATGTCAAGAGGGCAAAATCCCCGCAAGGAAAACCTTGGGCGTGTGCATGCAATATAAAAGAGGCAAAAGGTAATAAAATTTCCCTATGCGAAAGACCAAACCCCAACAGGCATAGGGTAGGGGAGGTAGTTTTACCTTGAGCTTTTCAGAATCCCTTATGGGCTTCCTTATATTTTCTTCCATCTCTTTCTTGGTGGTAAGTCATAAACCAACAGAATGGTCGAGGCTGACCTAGGAGATTGCACCGGGCGAGATCTTGCATATAAGTTTAACCATTGACACGTCGACTCCCTTTTTGATTAATCAAGAAAGGTCAATGAATCCTCAATGATGACCGTGTAGGACCCAATGCCCTAGTAGCTTTGTCAACCTAATGCTGAAAGCAGGAAAATTAACGCCTTTGAATGAGGCGCCTTTTTAAATTAACACCTTTGATTGAGGCGCCTTTTCTGAAATTAACGCCTGTGGAGAAGGTCGTCCTTTTTTTAAATAACGCCCTTGTGTGGACCGTCTTTTCAACAAAATTCAAAAACATTTTTCAAATTCACGCCGTCACCTAGGGCGTCTGTTGTTTGAATAACGACCTAATCTAAGGCGCGTCTTTTGAAAAATAAAAGAAAAAAAATAAATATAAAAGGAAAAGAAAAGAAAAGAGGAAATGGGGTTTATTCTTCATGAGTGTGCTTGCATTTTTGCATAGGGCATCTTGATTATTGTTTGCATGCGTGTGCTTGCGTGTTGCATCTCCCTTTATTGGTTATTTCATTTGCCTTATTTTGATTAAAGGCTTGGCCCCTTGACCCGTTATCAAGGTCAAAGTAAAGACGTCCCTCTTATTGAGCAAGGGGCCAAGTCGAACAGATGAATTAACCTGTTTATTCAAGTGTGAACCACAGCTGCAGGTATAGGGCAAAGTAAGGTAAAATAAAGAACGTGGAAAAGAAGCAAAGTACACAACCACAAGTACACGACTACACAAGTGCTCAGGTAACAAAAAATCTCAGTCTCATATATATATACATCATGAATATCTGAGTACAGGTGTGAGGGTTGGGGAGTACAAGTAAGTCTCTCAGCTCCCGCCTCCACCCTCCTCTCTCCTACTCTCTACCTCGTCCTCACCGTCCCAAGGAGGCGCTGGTGGAGGGGGCATGGGCCCACGTGAAGAAGATGGAACTCGAACCTGGCCCCCTGCCTCGCTCCTCTCTCAAAGAGAAGAACCCGCCACAAAGGTGGAGCTGGTGAAGGAGTACCCCACAGCACGCGCTCGCTCACGCCCTCACTGGAGACGCTCCTCTGACGCTCGTAGCCGCTCCTGGGTGACGGCCAGCTGCGTCCTCAGGTCCGCCAGCTCACGCTCGCGCGCCGCCACCTGCTCCTGGTACCGGGCACGATCCGTCTGCTGCTGCTCGTGGTGCCGATCACGGTCCGCCAGGTGCTCCTCTCGCTCTCGAGTGCGCTCCCTCCGCTCCAGCTCAAGAGCAACCCGCAGCTCTGCCACGTCCTGAGGCAGCTCCTCTCGTCGCCTCAAGGACCGCTCCAGCTCTGTAATCCGCTGCTCGTGGATCGCCAGCTCTGTCCTGGCCAGGGTAGCCTGAGTACATGCCGCCTGTAGCTGTCTGGTCTGCAAACAGGTAAACAAATCATCAGTTCCATAATGCAATAATTCATGAAATAAGCAACACATGGCGGAAAGTAAATCACTCACCTGGGCAGTTATCGCCTGTTGTCCCTCGCAGACCCAAGTGAGAGTGGCTCGAAGCTCCTCAGTCTGAAAAATGAATTTCATCAGTGCACAATGAAATATATAATCAATAATTGAATGAGGTTTGAGTTTTGGAATTTACCCGTGAGGCGAGGTCACCCTCTGCTGCCTCGGCCCGTGTGACCGCTCCCTCTAGCTGCTCTGCTAGTGCGGTCACCTCTGCACTGGGTCCCCTCGAGCTGGAGGCTTCCCCTGCATCTCTCCCTACGGCTCCCTGATGGGCACGCTGCATTCATTGAAATCGTCAGTGGCTAATCATCAATAATTCAACAAAAATTCATTTGCATATAGAAATAATTTAAACACTCACCAGGGTCTCGAGGTCGGCCCGTGTGGCAGCTAGCTGGTCCTCCAGGCTGTGTAGATGGGCCTGTGCATCCATCACCGCTATGTCCCGTGCATCCTGCATCCATTTCACATTAGTCGCATAAAAGAAATACATAAGCATTTGCATTTAGTTTAGAAGCAATGGCATTCATACATACCCCTAGGACCCTCATCTGGGGTCGGCCGGCGTAAACCTCCCAGTAGCGCCGGAGGTACTTGGAGCTGTCAGTTGCCCGCGAGGTGACTCGGGTCCCGCCTCACCGCCAGTCGGCATACTGGTCCTCGAACTGCACCCTCCAGTCGATCGCCTTCGTGCGACCGCGCGTCTTCTTCCCGATCCCTCGCGGCTCCCCGACCTCTATCCACTCCTGGTGTAGGCCCAGGGTCCTCATCACCAGCCTAAGCCGTAACAGCTCGATCTTGCTCAAGCAGTGAACCCAAAGCTCATGCTCAAAGCAAGGTCGCCCTGCTATTACCCATGGCTGGCCCTCGTCGGTCATCCCCTCGTAAGGCCTCCATCGCACCTGGATCCATGAACATGCATGTCATCTCATCATAATCATAATAAATTCAAATAAACATAAAAAAATGCATAACATTCATACCAACGAGGGAGGGAAGTCTCGGAACTCTCTCCGTAGCACCCACAACTCATAGCCGAGTGGGGCACCGAAAACGACTGGCAGCCAGCGCCATGCTAGAGGGAAAAGTCCCTCACCTTCTGGCCGCGGGTCGGTGCGCCCCATCGGCATGTACAGATGGCTCCAAACCTGCATCCATGCATTGCATTAGTGAGGCATTCACATGCATAAAAAAAGAAGAAAAAAAAAGAGGGAAAAAATATATAAGTGCATACCTGAAGAAAAGGTGAGAAGCCACTGACGGTCGTCTCTCGTCCTGTCCCCGTGGACAGGTCGGCTAGTAAGTGCGCCAGCAGTGCCGCTCCCCAGGCGTATCTGCTGACTCCCTCTAAGTCCTCGAGGATCCCTAGGAATCGGCAGTTGATGACGTCGCCCTTCGTGCCGAGCAATAGCCTCCCAAGCAGCAGCAGTAGAAACCTCCTCAAGTCCCGGTCTGCTCTCTCCCTGTCAGTCGGGTCCTGGCAATAGACTGCCCTAGCCCCCTCGGTCAATCTCTGTGAAAACTGCTCTAAGGACTCCCCTGACCTATGCCTAGCATCCCCTAAGCCCATCACTGTAGTCAGGTCGGTGCGGAAGATAGTCCTACACTCGCTAGGTGTCTCGTAGACCATCTCTAGCCCTAGCAGCCTCTGGGCAAGCTCGGTATTGTAGCAACCCTAATAAATGAATAATTGAAATGAATTAAAACATATATATTACAGAAGTAATATATATAAAAGGAATAGGGTTAATTGGACGAAATAAAACAAATTAAAAATAACGCCTCTTATTAAGGCGTTAATTTATAAAGAAACGCCTCTATCCATGGCGTGAATAAAGAAAGGACGCCCACACCTACGGTCGTCAGTTCTCACGCGACCAAATGGGTAAGTAAAAGAAACGCCCCTATCTTGGGCGTGTTTTAAAACACGAAACGCCCTTTTTCAAGGCACTTTTTAAGAAACGCCCTTATGCAAGGCGTTAATTAAAGAATACACGCCCTGACCAAAGTCGTTAATTCCGTTCGTGAACCGTTCGAACCCAGAGCTTATCCAGGGAAAGATTAACCTAATCTAGTAAGTGTCTAATAGAGTAAGGACTCTATTAGGGATATACTACCCTCACACAATCACTAACTCTAATAGGACTTCCAAAGTCTTATAAATAAACCTGTTCGGCCAACCCTAAGTCTATTTGGACGAACTACTGCTGCACGGTACGTGAAGAACAAACTGTTCTTCTTTTTCCCTTTTGTTTTTCTTGCTTCAGATTATATGAAGAATAATTAGTTTTCTTCTTGTTCAGGAAACTCTGCTACTGCCGTCGAAGAATAGGTAATATTCTTCTATCTTTTTCCTTAAACGTCGATTATAACTATGAAGATTATTAACATCTTCATCTTCCCTCTTTTTCTCTTCCTCTACAGGTTCTGTAGCGTGAAGATCTTTGAAGAACATTTGTTCTTCTTCCGGCTGCTGCTGCTGTTGCGGATTTTCGTTGCAACAGAGCTCATCTTCTATCTCATCCTTCACGTTCCATTAAAGGTAGGATTTTCTCAAGTCTTGTAGCCCAAACTAAATTTATATATACAAGAAGCATCATGCATATCATGTATTAGTTTTATTATAGTTTCCCGGACGTTGCTGGAATATTATTGAAAGAAGCGCCCTTGAATAGGGCGCTACTTTAAAAGTAACGACCATAACAATGGTCGTCAGTTTCAGAATAAACGCCCTGTACACAGGCGTTACTTTTATGAAAATTAATAAATACCCACGTTATAAAGATGATATATTTGAAATCCTGATTCTAATACAATGCATGACTCTACCTGCTAGTTTACCTGTCCTGTCTTGGAAAATTGCTTGATTATATAACTTCGTTACTATTCATGACCCTTGACGAATTAACGACCTAAGTTAGGTCGTGACTTGTGAAACTAACGCCCTGAACTAGGGCGTAATTATGTTAATAACGCCCCTTCAGAGGGCGCGTTTTCTGTAAATTCTTGAAATATATATATTCTGAAAAATAGAATTAAACAGTAACGCCCCTTTTAAGGGCGTGTTTTAGACAATTCATGAAATTATTGATATTCTGTCAAATATATAAATAAGGAGACGCCTGCTACTGTAGTCGTCAACTCTTGAAGAAACGCCCCTTCCCAAGGCGCGTTTTAGATAAATTATTGAATTATTGAAAATTCTGCAAAACGGACCATATGTAAACGCCCTTCTGTTAGGCGTTAATTACTTGAGAAACGACTTGACCTAAGTCGTTATTTTACTATAAACTGATTTTCATCTGATTTGCTAACCGATGGTTTTATATATCATAATATATATATATATCGGCACTATTCTCCACTCCGTGAGTATAGTCCCATGTTTTCATGTTGATTTACCGATCACACTCAACTCTCATTGACATACAAGCTCTCCATTGGACATTCCGTTCCTTTGGACTAGCGAGTTAGTCATAGAGACCTCCGTAAGACTCCTCGTAGCCTTGGATTCCCTCAAGGCCGACTGAGCTGGTTGTACCCTAAAAACCCATTACACGATCCTTGCCATGTCAATCTAAAGAAACATGGTATACCGGCCCTTATGATTATACAAAGAGTATATCATAAGAAATTCTTAATGGGATGATGATATCATGCCATATCATGTCGTTCTTGTAAACCCCAATTCTATGATAAGAATGAGGGTATCTTGCTTGATCTAATGTTCATGTGGACCTCAATTCTATATAAAGAATGTCCATATTGATTTGTCATGGTACCTAAGTTAAGGGAACCATATTCTACCTAGTTTTATCGATATCGTGATTATACCGTTATTATCGCCATTCTATGTCCTTTGTCATATTTTGGACTCTATTCTATCAAAGTTGTCATACGTGTCTACAAGCTTGATTATTGAAATTCTATATTGGCTATATAAACAAGAGTTGATGTCAAAACACATGATAAATGCCTGCGCATATAGGGCCCGATCTGGTCCTGGGAGGAGCACCCGAAAGTACTTGTGCCCATGGGAGTTAAAATGATAAGGTATCTGGCATTATACCGAGTACTTGACTTGCTTGATTGGACATTCCACACACATCTTGTACTTGACTCGTACTTGACATGAAATGAAATGCGTGGCCCGAAAAATGGTAATTTACTTGCTTGCTTGATACATGATAGCCAAAGTTCTTGACATGATTTGTTAAATGTACTTGCTTGAATATCTCGAATAAAACTTGTTATCTTGTTGAAAGTTCATGATAAGTTCATCTTATTTCCTTGATGCTACATTCTATCTATCCTGTCGTTTTATGCGAGCATGCATAGCTTTATTGTATTCATAAAAATGTAATTACTTAAACCCCTCGCTAGTACTTGAGATATAATTTCCTACTGAGCGTTCGCTCATTCCGTTTGTCCCTTTGTACTTTTCAGGTAAGTCCGACGACGATGGAAGTCAATCGGATGGGAATGGTCAAGAGTGAAAGTGATAGAGCTTCTACAAGTGTCGTCTAGTCTTTTCTATAGTTTCTTGAGTCAAATATGTATTCTTTTCCTTTTTATTAAACAGAGTATTGGATTTGTAATAGTCTATCCATTATGAAATAAAGGATTGGGTTATCTTGCTATTTTGCGCATCTCTGTCTTTGTGTCGAATACACGACCACTCTGATTGACATGATTGATATAGACACGTCGCGCATCTCCGGGTATCTTCCGCGCTCGGGGCGTGACAGGTATAGTCTGGTAAGGTGATCCCGCTCACTGCCTCACCATCTACCCTCAACCTTGTAATCCTAGCCACATCCTCCAGGGTAGGGACCATGTAACCCCAAGGCATCAGGAATGCTCGGCTAGTCCTATCCCACCTCTCCCTCAGAACCTGGATAAGTGGTAGGTCGGGTCTGACTGGCTCTATGGTAAGGAAGGCCCCGAACCCCATAGCATCTACCCTGGCTCTCTGGAACTCGGGGAGGCCGTAATATGATGCCCGGACAATGACCCACGAGATCCGTGTCCTCATCAACCCCTGCATACATAAAGAAAGAAATTTGGCTTAATTATTTTGATTATTCCTGAGGAAGTTCACTTAATTGCCTTGGTTTGAGATGTTGATGTTTGATTTAATTAACGATGGCCCTTGGGTCATGGTTTGTTTAATTGGCGCCCCTGAGGGGGGTGTGGTTTCTAGGTGAGCTTTGAATTTACGACCTGCCCTAGGTCGTTCTTTATTTAAGAGACGCCCCTGTGGGGGGCGTGGTTTTGAGGTTAATTTCTAATTTTCTAAAGATTTTTCAATTGACGCCCGCCCTAGGGTCGTCATTTGTTTAGGTAACGCCCTTGTGAGGGACGTTTTCTGAAAATGAACTTTTAGTAATTTCTGGAATTAATGAATTGACGACCGCTGGTTTGGTCGTTCTTTGTTGAATTGACGCCCCGGTGGGGGGCGTTGTTTTCCAGGGTTTTCAAAATAAATAAAGGACAACATGCGAAACAATTCATGGCAAAGACATTAAAAATAATAATTGGAAAAGAAATGCATGGAAATTAACAGCATGGTTGATATTAAAAAATGATAATTTAAATGGACGACATGCTACAAGGCGTGTTTTCATGAGGTTAATTATTTCGCAGAAAATGAGTTGAATTGATGACCCAGGTCTGGGCGTCTCTCTGTTAAATTGCGACACCCATGAGGGCGTCTTTTTTCTGAGTTTCAGGTTTTCTAGCCCGAGGGATATGGAAATGGAATAAAAATGAAAATAAAATTACAAAAAAAATGGAAAGAGGGGTTGGGGGCCTCCCTTGTGTCGCATGGGTTCTGCTAATCCTCCCCGGAGTTGGGGCTGTGGCTGCCATGGCCGACGGAGTCGGCCGAGGCGAGCAATGGCCGCCGCCGTTGCCGGCGGTTCCTCATTCCCTTCTTCCCCTCCTTGTTCTTCTTCTCCCTCTTCGCCTTCGTCTTCTTCTTCTTCACTTTCATCTTCTCCATCTCCCACGGCCTCGTCGTCGCCGTGTTCTCCCTCGTTGCCGGTCACCGCCGGCGGTGCCTCGTCGGCCACCGCGGGGGGAGCCTCCTCCTCGAGATGGGCGTGTTCGCCCTCCAAGTCCACAACCTCCGGGGCCGAGACCCTTTGTCTTTTTTTACCACCGCCGGCCATTGCTTAGGGCTAGGGGGCGAGAGGGTTTGAGAGTATGAGAGAGAGATTGAGAGAGGAAAGGGGGGGTTCTTCGGTTAGGGTTTGCAGAAGAAGGAGAGGGAAAGAGGACGAAGGAAGAAGAAGAAAGGAGGGAAAGAAAAGTCGAACGGTCAAAAAGAATTAACGACCTAAGGAAGGCCGTGTCTTATGGAATTGACGACTGAGACCATGGGCGTTTCTTGACAATGGATGACGCTATCTGGGGCGTTAATTTCTTTTGCATGGGGAATGATAACCGTCGTCAGAAGCATTAAATAGAGATTGATTCATGCAATGGAAATAATCATTACTATTTTTGATTAACGTCTGAGTTGGAGGCGTTGTTTATATGAAACGTGGCTTTGCTGAAGGCGTTACTTTTGGAATTTCAACGAATATCTTTTCAGAATTTGAATAAATTAACGCCTTGTCTTAAGTTGTTATTCAGTTAACGCCCACCGGTGAAGGCGTCAATTATGAGATCAATCATTGAAGACGACGTATGCTGAGGCGTTATTTATGGAATTGACGACATTGGCTGAGTCGTTATTTGCAACAGAACCGTAGGTTATTGGAAGATTTGATCAGAATCATTGTGTTATGGCTCAATCAGAATATTATCATTGATTTATTGGAAGAAAAAGATTTCACTACTTCAATGAGCCATTTTGGGCCTCAGGATCCTTAAAGCAATTACATAAGACTTCCACTGTTCTCTGTCTTCTTCTAAGTTCTCCACAGGATGATGAGCCTTGTTGATTTTCCACAGAGCTTGGATAGTTGTGCACTCTTCTCCATCTTCGTTGCTGCCAATATCCCGTGTCTTGATCGGAGGAAGATGAGATGGATCTTCAAATATTTGCCGTGGAAGCCCAAGTTGAGGAAGGCACCGATGTGAGTTATACAGAACGAATTCTGAAGCACCTATGAGTCGAAGGTCCGTGCCGGGGTAGAATCGTGCGCGGAGTTTTTGAGTCTTGAGTATTCCCGGGGCACAAGTAAAAAGGTTCTTTGGCATTACCTTGAGATGTTCTCTCCATTCCACTCTCTTTTTGATTTGAGGTAACCGGTTCATCACTCTATTGCTTATTCCTAATGAACCGGCATGTAAGAGAGTGGGCTTTTTGGGAAGATTCTAGAAGGTTGTTGGGTCTCCTTGCATGGATCAAACTTGAAGTGGAGATCTACCCAACTTGAGAGTGCTAGCATGCATCCATATATGGGTCTTCCCATTGCCGCCGAGGTAAGCCCGCTATAGAGATAGGCTAGAATTGCCGCTCCCGCTCTCTCTCCTTCCCATTGGCTCGCTGCGGCGCTTAATTGGGTCTCCTCTAGAAAATCTTCCGTGAATGGAAATAGGATCGCTCCTGCCAAGCACACCACGAAAGCCTTTGCCACCTACTCTATCTCTTCATCTTCTTTAGCTTGATCGGATCTCTTGTACACCCAAGAAGCAAGCTTTAAGAGATTGATTGCCTTGGAAGCTTTGATTTGGTTCACTAAGTTTGGGCTGGGAATTAAACTTGTTAGTAGCTCATGTGAAGAAACTGGTCTTGGCATGATGGCCTTCTTTTCCTCATCTCCTAGCTTCATTCTCTTTAAGCCTAAGATCATCTCTAGTTCTTCTAACAAGATTGAGGCCTCAAAAGTCGAGAAAAGGAAGGTATGAGTGGAAGGGTGCCATATTTCAACTAAAGCTCCTATGGCAGCCCAATCAAGGTGAATCTGGTCATAATGTTTGGCATGGGTGACTAGGCCTAAGAGGTGCCATCTTGCTAAGTAGACCCTCATGTCTGAAGAGAACTTGGAGAGAAGAAGAGGCAGCCACTTAATCTTTGTGAATCTCTTGATTCCTGGAACATTTGGATAATCCTGTAGGTAAAAGAAAGGAACAGAGAGAAGGATGAGAATACAAAACAGAAGGACTATGAAGATATGAAAGAAAGAACAGAAAGAAACAATTCCACTTTACCTGGTTCATGGCAATTCGACTGCTGATATGACCATTGATTTCGGTTAGTCTGAGAGTGGAACTCTTGGATCTTTTAATAGCTCCATCCATCTTCGGTCTGCAGGTAGAGCTTGAGCAGTCGCAGCACCTGTGAACAGACAGAGGAAGCAGAAGAAGTAGGAATTCGACGAATGTGCTTTGATCATAAAGGAAGTTCCTTCCTTTTTATAGAAGTTTGGAGAGTTTAATGCCCGTTCGGAGTTGCAGGTTGATTACAATTAGGATTCGAATCGGAGACGGAAGCACGTTGTTAATTAACGTCCTCTCTTGGGGCGTCAATTGTTGAATTAACGACTTGACCGAGGTCGTGTTTTATTTCACGTCTCCAGGAGGGTCGTCTTCTTCTTGAACTCACGGTGCATTTAACGCCTTGATGAAGGGCGTTTTTCATATTTTGACGCCTTGATGTTAGTTGTCTTTCATATTTTGACGCCATGCACCGCAGTCATTATTTTATTGGCTTGAAAGTTTGGTTCCTCTATGCTTTGATGAACTTAAGTGCTATCTTTTAATTGAAGTTATTTTTGGTTAAGCACTTATGATCATATTTTGCTTTGCTTTGAGAGAACTAATGAGTTTTCAAGTGCAGAAGATTACAGAGTTCGAGGAGCGTGGGTCATGTGTCGGAGTATCATCGCTCTGTTTTTGTATTTCTTTCCTGTAAGCATTGTTACTATATAGTATTCTACGCTATTATAGCATATCAAGGACCTTGTGGTTCTGATGAACCTGGAATTTGAGTTCCCCTTCATCAAAAACGGTGATAATTCCAGAGAGTCTTGATCACACGGATAGGCCGTTGAGTGATTAGAGGTTTGGGACGATGGTTCCACTTTTCTGGGTTGATGCATGGATAAACAGGCTTCGGCTTAGTGTTAGCTCAGAGATCTAGATTCTTGACCAAATCTAGATGGCTTAACAATATTATCCTTGATTATTTTCTATTCTTAGTTTGTTTTCATCTTTCTTTTAGCCCAGCATGCATCATATAGGACTTTGAGCTTCATGCTGAAAATCTTCATATTATGGCAATAATGAAGGTCACTCGCTCTTGATTGAGTTGACATGAGATATTCCACTCCAAATTGAGTACTTTATTCTCTTTGAAGCCGCTCAGCTAGTTCCTTGAAATTATTCCTTTGCTGGATCTTCATCTCGATTCCCTTTATTTTTTCTGCAAATCCACCTTGGTTGTAGCACGTCCACATTGGTTGGTAACCGCTCTCCAATGGTGCCTCCCTGTCGTGCCCACGCGCACATTTTATTTACTTTGTTTAGTCTCCTATATCCAGCAAATCGATGCTTCCTTGGAATCACCCGGAGTTTGTTTCACTTTGAATCTTGGAAAGATTTCTAATGCTTAGTGTCTGAGGCGTGTCACATCACACCTTGGCATCTACTTATCAGTTCGCTCCACTTCATTTCGCTTATTGCACTTTCATTCTGTCTCACTCCCTTCTAAAGCAGACGCCAAGGCGGGGCAGCTGTAGACACGCTAAAATTGACGCTTTGTTGATCAAATTTCATGTCACTATGATAACGCCCCAAAGTGAACTTCAATATTTCTATAATATAAAGTTTTTCTATTTTTGTGTGTTTTTATGATTAATTCTTACATTTTTTGGAATTCACGACTTGAAGAGGGGCGTGTTTTAAATAGCGACCTAATCTGGGGCATGTTATTAAGAAAGGACGACCACAGGGAAGGGCGTCAATTCCTGGTATTTTACGAGTCCCACCACATTGGAATCAATGATTAACGTCCTTGCATAGGGCGTGTTTTTGTTTAACGCCTTTGCTTCAGGCGTCTCTTTACAATTTTTCAAATTAAGAAGGCCTTTATTACCAAAATTGAATCCAGGTAGTGACGCCTTTATCCTGGTCGTGTTTTGAATTAACGCCTTAGGGTAGGTCATCAATTTTAATTGACGCCCTTTGGTAGGTCGTGTCTCACCCTTTCATATCCTGCTTAAACTCACCTTTCCTGAAGAGTTCCCTGCCTTTCTTGATCACCTTGCTCGATCTGGGAACTAGAGTCCTTGCCATTGATGACCACTGCCTATTCTTATCTTCCCAAATCTGTGTTTGTCTTGATTGAAACCCTATAAAAGAGTCGCATGGTCGATCTCACGCGAGGTTAGAGATACACACACACATAGGTTACGGGTGCAAGGTTAGAAGCAGAGCTGTTAAGAAAGAATCGTGAGTTGTGAGTTGTTACAGAGGTTAGACACACGTATACATACAGAAGCTCTCTGCTTCCTCCTGCTGCCGCATCCAAAGTGTTTTCCCTTTACTGTTTACAGGAACAGCAGGGATCTTTTTCTTATCTTCGTTTGTTGTCTTCATTCATCTCTGTTCATCATCGTATAGCTTTTTTCTTGCATTAGTTTTTCATTGCATCTCTTTTCCTCTCCCTAATTCTCTAGGGGTTTTAAAACAAACAAAAGGTGCACACTTTATGCTCTTCCTTCATCACCATCTTTCATCTTTGGATTGATACCACACTCACATTTGGCTGATCTCCTTTTTCTTTTACTTGTTTGTTCTTTGTTCAAAGGTAATCAAAGAGGAAAAACCCCCTTCATCGGCCGGCCGATAGAAGGTGGAGGAAGAAACCCACATCCATCCCGCATCCTATTATCACCAGGTATTCACGATCATCTTTTCTTCTTATTGAGGTAACCCCTCTGGCGATCACTCTCCTTAGTAGCACCACGTGCTCTTTTACTCCCTTTTTCATTATTCTTCTTATGCATATTCTTATATTTTTTCCTAAAAGTGGATTATTTTCCATGATTCACAATGTTGCATAAGCTAATTGGCCTGAAATCTAAAATTTCTATTGAATTAGACTTCTTGGGGATGAGAGCTATTATGGTAGAAGTCACACTTCTAGGGAAGGGTTGCTGGGTACTGAATGCTTCTTTGACAGCACTGCCAACCAGTCCAGCTATAATAGGCCAAGCTGTTTGATAAAAAGAACCTGTGAAACCATCGGGGCCTGGAGCACTATCTGCAGATAATGTAAAAATAGCTTCATGAATTTCATCTTCAGATGGGATAGCACATAACAGCTTGTTATCATCCGGATTAACCAGGCTAGATATGCAGTTAAAGGAATACTCTTCAATATAGTGATATTGTGAGCTGAAAGCCTTATGAAAATGGGACGCTGTAATGTCTTTCATTTCATCATGATCAGAAGTAAGTAGACCATCATAATTCCGAAGCTGAGTAATATTGTGTTTATGTCTCTTGGCCATGGTGGAAGCATGAGAGAATTTAGTATTTCTATCCCCCTCTAGAAGCCAACGAATCCCAGACTTTTGTCTTCAAAAGCATTCCTGCTGAAGTAATCTATTAGATTGGATTGTCTTGGCCTGCTCCGGAATGGCATAGTTATCCTCCGTGGGTTGTAAATCATAGGAGTGCTCAGCTTGGAGAACAACATCTTCAGCTGCCATCACATTCAAATGGACATTCCCAAATGTGTGCTTGTTCTAACTCCGAAGCATTTTCCTCATGTATTTTAATTTCAGGTATGGGTAGTCATTGGAGAAGAAGCCACCGAGCTGTTGTTCCAGCAAGAGTGAATATCCCCAAGATATTTATCATGCATGGTCCACATATTGAGAAAGCAAAATCTGCTCTTAAATCTGACCTGAGAATGTGATTTCACCAGTAAAGGGGCATGGTCGGATGCTTCTCTGGATAAGTGCTCAACAGAAAAAGGAAATAGAGTCAACCATTCAGAATTAGTGAGCACACTGTCCAACCTTGCCCAGATACCTTTACTCCCAGCTTGATTATTATGCCATGTAAATTTTGAACCCATGTATCCAACATCTACAAGAGAACAGTCGGAGACACATTGGAGAAAATCCGAAATAGCACCCAAATTGGGGGGATTACCACCTAACTTCTCATCAGTATTCAGAATGCAGTTAAAGTCTCCTGCAACTAGCCAAGGTCCAGTGAGTTGAGAATGAATTGAGGTTAAAGAGGCCCACAGGAACTCTCTCAGCAGTAGTACACTTAGCATAAACAAAAGTTAAGTGAAACACAGGAGAAGAAGGATTAGCTTGAATAATAGTGATTTGCTGATCATCTCAACTCACAATAGAGAAAACCAACATGTCCCTCCATAACACCCAAATATGAGCAAGATCATCATTATTAGCATAGGC
This sequence comes from Amorphophallus konjac, assembly GCA_022559845.1. Lineage (NCBI taxonomy): Eukaryota > Viridiplantae > Streptophyta > Magnoliopsida > Alismatales > Araceae > Amorphophallus > Amorphophallus konjac. The sequence goes on along the minus strand of CM040127.1, from coordinate 197,451,967 downwards.
TTTATTCATACCCAACCTTCTACAAATACCATCTAGATTGCTGACATTAATTTTAGGCTCCAATAGAATAATGAAGTCAATGTTATGGTTTTTGATAAGAAATTTCACCCGACCAACAGAAGTATCATTCCCAATGCCTCTTATATTCCAGATAATAAAATCCATGATGATGGAAGAAGACCAGGGATATTACCCTCCGACCTAGACTTAGTCATGGATCTTGTGATGGCCCCCGAACGATCAGTAAGCATGACTCTCACATTATCAGATGTGGCTGTCTTAGCAATAGCCCTTCTTCGAGAATCTAAATCAACATTCTACTGTTGCTACTTAGGACCAATGGCCTTGGAAGCAGTTTCCTGTATAACCAATGCAAAATGAGAATCGACAACTCAAATTTCAGGAAGAGGGACAATAGTACCAAGCTGAGTAATAAATTGGTCTGAAGGAAGCTCCAAAGGAGAATGAGGCATCAAATCTTGAGCATTAGATACATTATTTATTTCCACATTGCAAACATCGAGAGTCACCAAAGACTTCTTACAAGACACATTAGCCATCTGACAATTAGGCGCCAATGCAATCAAGTCCATAGAAGTGGCAAGCGTCAAAGAAGAATTCCCAATATTTATTTCAGTAATCTTCTGAACATCAAATGTTTTTGGGGACCCCAACACAACCTCAGCCATATCATTAGGCTTAGGATCGGACACTAGATCAACCAATGGGCCATGGTTAGGGGCATTGTCCCTAATTTCAGCCTCATTTTCCGCTGGAACAATAACATTGGCGTTTGCATTATTATTTGGAACTACCGGGAGCCAAACTTGTCTGAGCTGGTGAATAGGACGAGCAAGACCATGAGCTGGCGGAAGATAAGAAGACTGCTGAGACCTTTTCCCTTTGCAATCATCCAAACTGTGACCAAGTCTTGAGCAACCTGAACAGAACTTTGGGATATCAGGGTAAATAATATCTTTCTAGGCACCACCCTTGGGGATTCCAATCCATAACCTGTGTGGATGAGACTTTGTGACATCCAACTCCACACACACACGGGCTTCCATGGTATTGGAAAGGTTCAGGGTATACGGATCAATCTTCAGCACATTGCCAATGTTGCCAGCTATAGAACACAACATTGGTTCAACAAAGAAATTAACCGGCAATCTAGGGAAAGCAATCCAAATCGGAAGGATGGGTGAGTCCTCATCAGGAGAAAAATTCATAGACCATTTGAAAATTTTGAAAAGCCGGCCATGGACATAGAGACTTTCCCTCAAAAGCAACTGGAGATAATCCTCCTGATTGCAAAAGTGAAGCAGAAGATGGCGAGAGTCCAGAGCACTGATAATAAAATCCTCCTTGAATCCACAGTGGTGAGTAAGATGAGACCTAATATCTGGGAATGCCGATCTGCCATTGGGGATTCGAGCTACTAAAGAAAAGGTAAAAGGTTCCAATGAGGCAGACAACTCCTCCGCACTGAAGAAAACTGCGGGTTCGCCACCATCCGTGGAAGCTGGAGCATGAACAACACCGTGGACAATCGGCGGCTTCATGGACGAAGTAAGCACCTCAGCAAACGAACGACCATAGCCGAGAGGATTAACAGAGGGGGGAGAAGGCGAAGAAGAAAGGAGGGGAGGGAGGGCAGTGGGGTCCACCGCCCCCCCCCCCCACGGCCGCCATGGGCCCTAGGTCAAGAAGACGACCATAGTCAACGAGAGAGGAAGGTCTAAATCCAAAAAGCATATACAAATTCAGCCTTTAAAACTTCATCCTCCGTAGCCAAAAGATTCATGTGCACATTGCCAAACACTTCCTCATTCTACACCCCTAGCATTTTCCTCATGTGTTTCAATTTTAAGTATAAGGTGGTAATGGAAGATGAAGCCAATGGGCTGGTATGCCAGTGTGACTTAATATCAACAAGGAATTTATCATGTAGTGTCCACATTTTTTGAAAGCAGAATCTGCTTCTATACTTTCCCCGGGCTGGTAACTTCACAAGAAGTGGGGCATGATCTGAAGCTTCCCTCAACAGATGCTCGACAGTAATGGTATGAAGATTCATCCAATCAGCATTAATCAGGACTCTATCCAGTCTTGCCCATATACCTTTAATCCCACTCTGATTAATATGCCATGTAAATTTAGAGCCCAAAAAACCAGCATCAAAAAGATCACAGTCGAACAAACATTCCTTAAAATCTGAGATGGACATCAAATTTGGAGGATTACCCCCTAACTTTTCATCCACATCCAAAATGCAGTTAAAATCACTCGCCACAAGACAGGGGCCATTGATTTGTGAATGCACATTTTTTAAAGCTGCTCACAGATTGTGTTTCTCAGATACAGAGCACTTAGCATACACAAAAGAATAGTAGAAGGAAGGCATATTTGAGTTTGTTTGAATAAGGGAAATATGCTACTCATCCCGACATAGAACATAGAAATCCAATGATCCTTTCCAAAAAACCCAAATGTGCACCCTAGAATCATTTATATCATTTTACTTATGTTTATTAATTCTTATAGGTCCCAGTGCCCTCCCACATGTTGTTGTATAGACACCATCCCCACTAGCTCCCACTACTGGTATGTATGTTTTAATTTTCAGCACAATTTTTGTTTTACTTATGTTTATTAATTCTTACAGGTCTTAGTGCCCTCCCAGATGTTGTTGTATAGACGCCAACCCCACCAGCTCCCGCTACAGGTATGTATGTTTTAATTTTCAGCAAAATATTAGTTTTACTTATGTTTATTAATTCTTACAGGTCCTAGTGCCATCCCACCTGTTGTACAGACGCCACCCCCACCACCTTCCGCTGCAGGTATGTATGTCTTAATTTTCTGCAATATATTCATTTTACTTGTGAAAATTAATTCTTACAGTTCGCAGTATTTTCCCAATTTTGTATATTTTAATTTTCAACAAAATATCTGTTTTACTTATGATATTTAATTCTTATAGTTCACAGTCCCCTCCCACTTGTACATGGCACACCCCCACCACTCAGCCACTTGATGATGCCGGCAGTCGTCACGAGGGAGGCACGGCCCACGATGGACGTCGCCGGTGCTGGATCTCAGGGTAAATTTATAAGGTTATTACATTCATTATTTAGCCTTCAACTGTCTAATATGAATATTTTGACATTTGCAATTGTAGTAAAAAATTTGAACCTCATGAGGCTATCCATCATTCCAACTCTGTAGTAATGGCACATGTGCCCGGCCTAGTAACGTCTTTCAAAGAATTTCCTGTGGAAGTCCGCGACAACTTATGTGACATGTTCTCAGTACGTAATTACATCATTTAATTTAAGTATTTTCCAAACTCAATTCCCAATAGTATACTAAGTGTGAAACTTAATTTATTTACAGCGGACTTATCAATTCACGTGTGGACATGACGCGGCGAGATGTCATTCTGCTTGGGAGAAGACTATGAAGTCAATTTTTTGAAGGAAAGTACATGAGGCCCGAGAACACGCTAAAAATATGGCTTGTATGAATGAAGACCGATAGTTGTGTAAGGAGCACCGCCCTCTATGGATGAGGAAGGAGGATTGGGACATAGCATGTGACAAATTTGTCGACCCCAACTGGATAGAAAAGTCCCGAAAAGCCAAAGTGAACAGGGTGTCAAAACCGGGCGCAAATTTGCATACGAGTGGGTGCATCTCTTTCGCGGCTCATAAACAAAAAATGGTAAGTAATGTTTCAATTTATCTTCTTATATTTTGTTAATATATATGACATTTTTTTACTATGAATTGTATAACATGCTGTGGAGCTTAATCGAGCTCCATCGTTCCTCGAGGTGTTTGATAGAACACACAAAAAGAAGGAGACAGATCAATTTGTGAGTGAGAGAGCTCACTCAGTAGATGTAAGTTTATCTACATATGCAACTTCTACCGTTCATTTAAATCGGATTGATTCTTATGAAATTGACTAGTCAAGCTATTCAATTTGTAGGAAACATATAGCAGAGCTGTGACAGAGAAGTACAGGGAGGGAGACATGCAGCAGCTGGAGTTTGATCCGGCGGAATGGGTGGTAGAAGCTGGCATACCGAAGAAAGGCCGGCTATATGGTTTTGGGGAGAGCTTGGACTCTAGCGCGGTGATATCATTGTGTGCGAGTTCAGGCTCTACCCAAACCAGTAGTAGTGCATTTAGTATACCTCCACCTGCCCCCAGTTCTCAAGCCAGCGACGTCATAGACATCATCTGATCACAGATTTCTGATTTACAGCAGCAGATGTTGCGGCAGATCCGAGAGGAGATATCTAGCCAGCAGGCAACCATGTTGCTGGCAATCAGTGGCCTCCTCTCCCAGGTGAGAATTCTCCCTCATAGATCCACCACCACCACAGCACTAGCCCATCAGGTTCGTGTTTATTATGTTTTTATTTTGATAGAATTACTCAATTATATTCATAATTAATTTCAAAACTAAGTTAGTTTTCAAAAGTAACTTAGTTTAGAAGAATAGGGAAAATTCGGAGTTCGAGGGTCCAAAATGTAAAATACTGGCCTGATCGGCGTGCCGATCTTTCCAACAAAACTTGCGAGGTAGACGTGAGTTATCAGAGCTGAGTCAGGTGGCAGATTCCAAATCGGATATCCGATTTGACCCTAATGCTCAAATAACTCACTTCAAAACTAAGTATGCTTTCAAAACTAACTTAGTTTAGAATAATTCATTTAATTTGGGGTTTCGGGGGTCTAAAATCTGAAATACCGGTTTGATCGATGTGCCGATCATTCCAACAGGACCTGGGAGATGAAAGTGACTTGTCAGAACTTACGGAATCTAAATCGGATATCTGGTCTGGGCCTGACGCTCAAAAGTGTATTTTGTAAATGCACTTAGTTTAAAATTAAAGACGTTGGGTCCGGGGGTCTAAAATCTGAAATACCGATCTGATCGGCATGTCGATCATTCTAACAGGACCTGGGAGATGAAAGTGACTTGTCAGAACTTACGGAATCCAATTCGGATATCTAGTTTAGGACCGATGCTTAAAAGTGCATTTTGTAAATACACTTAGTTTAAAATTAAAGAAGTCAGGGTCCGGGGGTGTAAAATCTGAAATACCGATCTGATCGGCATGTCGATCATTCCAACAGGACCTGGGAGATGAATGTGACTTTTCAGAACTGACGGAATCCAAATTGGATATCTGGTTTGGGGCCGATGCTCAAAAGTGCATTTTGTAAATACACTTAGTTTAAAATTAAAGTCAGGGTCCGAGGGTCTAAAATCTGAAATATCAGTCTGATCGGCATACCGATTGTTCCAACAAGACTTGGGAGATAAAAGTGACTTGTGAGAACTGACGGAATCCAAATCGGATACCCGGTTTGGGCCCAGCGCTCAAAAGTGCATTTTGTAAATGCACTTAGTTTAAATTTAAAGAAGTCAGGTTCGGGTGTCTAAAATCTGAAATATTGGTCTGATCAGCATGCCGATCATTCCAATAGGACCTGACAGATAAAAGTGACTTGTGAGAACTGGCGGAATCCAAATCGGATACCCAGTTTGGGCCCAATGCTCAAAATTGCATTTTGTAAATGCACTTAGTTTAAATTTAAAGAAGTCGGGTTCGGGGGTCTAAAATCCAAAATATCGGTCTGATCGTCATGTCGATCATTCCAATAGGTCCTGGGAGATGAAAGTGACTTGTCAGAACTGACGGAATCCAAATCGGATATCTGGTTTGGGCCCGACGCTCAAAAGTCCATTCTCTAAATGTAATTAATTTATAAGATAGATAAGTAGGGGTTGGGGGGTCTAAAATCTGAAATACATGTCTGATCGGCGTGTCGATCGTTCCAACAGGACCTGGGAGATGAAAGTGACTTGTCAGAACTTATGGAATCCAAATCGGATATCTAGTTTGGGCCGGACGCTCAAAAGTGTATTCTCTAAATGTAATTAATTTAAAAGACATATAAGTAGGGTTTGGGGGGTCTAACATTTGAAATACATGTCTGATCGGCGTGCAGATCGTTCCAACAGGACCTGGGAGATGAAAGTGACGTGTCAGAACTAACGGAATCCAAATCGGATATCTGGTTTGGGCCCGACGCTCAAAAGTGTATTTTGTAAATACACTTAGTTTAAAATTAAAGATGTCAGGTCCGGGGGTCTAAAATCTGAAATACCGATCTGATCGGCATGTCGATTGTTCCAAGAGGACGTGGGAGATAAAAGTGACTTGTGAGAATTGGAGGAATCCAAATTGTATACCCGGTTTGGCCCCAGTGCTCAAAAGTGCATTTTGTAAATACACTTAGTTTAAAATTAAAGACATCGGGTCTGGGGGTCTAAAATATGAAATAGTAGTCGATCGGCGTGCGGATTGTTCTAACAGGACCTGGGAGATAAAAGTGACTTGTGAGAACTGATGGAATCTAAATCGGATACCCGATTTGGGCCTAACGCTCAAAAGTGCAGTCTCTAAATGTAATTAATTTAAATTACTGATGATAGCTAGATTAGTTGGGGTCTATAAAATGTATGCAATTATCGATTTGATATTATGTTTGATTTCAATTTATGCAATGTAATAAAATATTTAATTTATCTTCGCACTAATTTTTTTATCTATGAATGAATGTTATTATTTTGTTAATGTTGGAGGATCCTTCTGCGGGCGGCGACAGAGGAGATGAGCAGGGCAGGGACGAGGAAATGGATGATGTGGAGGATGATATTTGATCAGCATATTTTTTATCTTTGAATGTTGAGTTTCTTATTTATGTGTTTTGATTTTAGTACATTAGTTTGAATTTTAACAGATTTTTTAAAAACAATTTTGTATTTTTTAAAAAAAATCAATGGAAGTTATTTCCGACGGATTTTCAGACGGATCCGTTTAAAATTTCTGACGGTATTTCAGACGACACTTATCTGTCTGAACGTACTTGTGCGTCTGCGTCTGAAATTTCAGACGGATTTCAACCTCATACGTCTTAAACGTACATCTGAAATTTCAGACGGATATTCAAACGGTATTTCAAACGAAATGTTTTCCGTATGAAATTTCAGACGGAATAAATTTCAGACGGTATTGCAAACGGAAAATTTTCCATGTCAAATTTCAGATGACATTTGTGACTGATATTAATCTATCCGAAAGTTGTATTTTCAGGCGGGATTTCACACGGAATATTTCCGTTTGAAATTTCAGACAGAATTTGTGACTGATATTAAATATGTCTGAAATTTGTGACCAAGAATATGAGACGGCCTCGTTCCGTCCAAAATTCATCTAAAATCCATTACAAAAGTGTCTTCAGATGGATTACAGACGAAAACTGGCCGTCTGAAATCCCGCCTTTTCTGGTAGTGACCCAAGAAGTGACGTGGACTGTGTCATGATATGACAAGTCACATGTGTTCATGAATGAGACAGGATGGTAAGTAAAATATGAATAACTGGGGAGTCTAGCATCTGATCAATGCGTCTTGTCATGTTAAAGGAGTACACTAAACCTGATTGTCCTTGTAAAAGGGGCAAATTGAAAAAACAATTGGTTTCAAATGAAAATTCAATTTTTGTCAAGAAAGTAAATGAATTTCAGAAGGCTAACCCTAAAAAGAATTCTGCACCTCAAGATGTTTATCTTCAATACTAGTTAAGATTCTTTCTAAGGGTGTCTCATGAAATCATTAAGCAAGATAAAAAGGAATGGGGGCGAGACTTTTGATCTTAAAAGATCTATTTTAGCTCTATTAAATATACTAGAACATATTTTCAGGGCTATTACACTGAGATTTTGAGCTTATAAACTTTAAACCACTACTGCATATAATGGTCTTGAACAATGCTACTTTAAAAGGAGAATATTGACTCTTCAAATGAAAACCCGTGACATGTGAGCCTAGTTTACTGCCTCATTCTTTATGAGATGTTCAATCCCTGTTGAAGAGGAGTGATCTCGCGCTGGTCCTGAGCTGAGGAGATGATCACCGGATAGTGAACTACAAGGAAGGGAAACGGATCAGGGGGTCCAGGGATGGTTGCCTGGGACAAACCCTCCGATGCTCAAGTCAGTAGAGCAATGGTGGAAGCTATGTAGGGAAGAGGAAGGAGATGCACGAGATCCCTCTACACCAAGGTGGTGAAGTGGTTCCTCCATAGGGAGTTTAGGCGTATGTTTGCCCTTACCTTTTGTTGGAGGGAGTCCTAGGTTTAAATAGTGCACTGGCCTCATGAGTCCCGTAAGTTGAGGGGTTTCAGGCGGGAGTTACGTCCTCAACGTGGGCTCTTTACATCCTCATCGTGGGATCTTTATAGCCTTGAGGGATCATGGGTCCCTTATCCTCATAAACTCCTGCTTATAAAGGGTTCTCAATGGTAGTATGGATAAGCGTTCGTCGGTTGACTCGAGCATGAGGGGTGCCAACCCTGTCCGGGTGATAGGCATAGCTCGGATGAAGGTAGGACGGAGTGGGCGCTGAGCGCTTGCCTCTATCCCGGTGAAGGGATAACTCGGACATGGGTCTTCCTTCGTTCTGACCGACGTTCGGGCCTTCCGAGCCTAAGGGCCGCCGAGGAAGGGTTTGATCCCGAGTAATCTTATTGGGCTTTTTATCCTAAGTGGGTGTCACACCCCGAGCGCGGAAGATTACCCGGAGGCGTGACGCGTCTATATAGATTGTGTCAATCTTGTAAATATCAGAGTGCGCAAATAACTAAGATTTAACTCTAAGTTAATACAATTATGATGAGCTGACAATTGATACAACTAACCCAATGACAATTACATACATATCCAAGTCCAACTACTAGGCTTCAAGCCCTTATTACAATTATTGGACTAATACAGCTGACGTCTGACATAACTTGATATGACTGACATAAATGAAATTACAATAACATCATTTACACAAGCACAATTTACAAGATAACAAGATAACTCTATTTTTACACTCATCACTCTGACTCATTCCCTCCTGAGTTCTGGCTGATATCTGAATTTCCTGGAAAGGTTAGAAAACAACTAGATGAGCGAATCGCTCAGTAGGATTTACATCTCAAATTTTAACATGCTTTAAGTGAATTACACATTCATTTAATGTACGTAACCTATGCATGCAGACAGATAGATATCAAAGAATTGTAAAATCGACGGGAGTAGAAAGTGAGAGTATAGATTTCACAATTTCAAGCAGCAGTGGCAAGTGATAGTAAGTGATGTCAAGTTAGTGATAACTGAATAGCAACATGTTATTCAAGCTAGTAACTGAGTAGAAACATGTTATTCAAGCTAGCAATAGTAAGCAAAGTAGTTTCAAGTATGTATAACTGGAACTGGCTATTTATAATGCATTCAAGTAAGCACTTTTACCCTTTTGTGGGTCTCAAGTCAATCAATCAAGTAATATCATGAGAATGAGTGGAATGTCTAAAGTCTAGCAAGCAAGTACTTCGGTGCAATGCCAAACACCGTGGTCAATAAACTCCCATGGGCACAAGTACCTTCGGGTGCTCCCCCCAGGACCAGACCGGGCCCTATATGCACAGCATTCATCATGTATGTTGACATCCACTCTCATTTATAGCCAATATGGAATTTCAAGGTTTGACCAGTATGATATATAAGGTGGAATTATGGAATGGAATCCAATGGCGCATTGATGTGTAAGGATGAACTAGGAGTGGAAACCAGTAACGTTTGATACATGGAAAAATTAGATAAGAGAGGTGCCTTATAGGCCACCTGACAATTTTGGAAATGACACCCTCACTGTGGGATGCCCTTCCTGGGAATTATACAGGGTTCAGAGGACCCTGTAGGAGTTAAAATCACCTCTCCGGCTACCATCTGTCAGTGGAGATGGCAAAAGTGAAAGCCTAATGATCACGTTAACGTAATGAGCTAGCTGGGTCGACTCAATAGTCCATCGCGTCAACTCATCAGTTCATCGCGTCAACTCATCAGTTCATCGCGTCAACGCGATGAACTGGCAGGGTCGACTCATCAGTTCATTTTCACAGGCAGGGTCGACTCATCAGTTCATCGCGTCAAGGCGATGAACTGGCAGGGTCGACTCATCAGTTCATGTGAACAGTGCTGCGTTAACCCATCAGTTCATGTGAACAGTACTGCGTCAACCCATCAGTTCACAGCGTCAACGCAGTGAAGAGACAGGGTCGACCCTGTCAACAGGCAGGGTCACTGCGTCGACCCTGTCAACAGGCTGCGTCGACCCTGTCAACAGGCAGGGTCGACTCATCAGTTCATCGCGTCAACGCGATGAACTGGCAGGGTCGATACTTTCTTTTGTTTCCCAGTTTTCATGCCCTTTCAATCCTCTTTTCACTCTAAGTTCTTCACAAAAGTTCTTCTTCTCTTATAGATGTAGATTTTATTCTTCTATCATGACCTCCAATTCTTCTTAGTTTTTAAGTTATAATTAATTTTCTAAGGTTCTATTTTTTTTACTCAGTAACTGTTCACATATGCCTATAGATCTCGATTTTTCACATTTTTCACCTTCTTACTCTCATTTTCTCTCTCTGCACTCTTCATAAAACTTCTTTCTAACATTCCAATCTACGATTTTCTCTTCTATCATGTACTCTCATTCTCTCTAGATTCTTCGTTATTCTCCTTCTTAGAACCCCCCTATTTTCAATATAATTTCTTGATCTTTTTCAACTTGGTCTCTTTTCAACTTGGCCTCTTTCAACTTGGTCTCTTTTCCACATTTTTCATCCTCTTGACTACAATTTCTTCTTTCACTATTTCAAGTTTTAGTTTCACAGAAATTGACATAATGACAGCCCTTTACTAAAGCATGAACTATATCAAATATAGATACTAGCTACTACATGTTAATCATCTCAGATTTAAGCCAACATATGTTAATCATTCTAGATATGATACTAATACTTGCTAATTCTTCTGGGTAAAAGTTAATACATGCTAATTATCTTAGGTATGAAGTTAATATATGCTAATCATCCTAGATTTAAGCCAATACATGTTAATCATTCTAGATATGAGACTAATGCTTGCTAATACTTGCTAATTATTTTCGGTATAAGGCTAATACATGCTAATCATTTCAGATTTAAGCCAACACATGTTAATCATCCTAGATATGACACTAATACTTGCTAATACTTGCTAATTATTCTGGATATAAAGTTAATACATGCTAATTATCTTAGGTATGAAGTTAATATATGCTAATCATCCTAGATTTAAGCCAACACATGCTTTATAAACACTAAACATCGCATGGAAATGAGCCTAATACTAAAGGCCTAGACTAATCATCCTAGATTAGCTACTAATTTAGTTAAAAGTTGAGAACACCTACCTCTGTGAAGTTCGTAGTAGCAGACCCCTTCTAGCAGAGCTTTGCCCCAACCTTTAGCTAAGCTAGAATGGGAATGGGGTAGCAAAAGGGGATGTTATAGGGTCTAGTATGAACGGATAGGGGACAAGATCTGAAATAATGAGTCTTTACAGCTTGCACAGGCTGGAGAGATAAGAGATAGGCTGGAGAGATAAGAGACAATTGTTTGGACATATAACCCATGGCCCAATTCGTAAGTGCAAGATTAGCTTATAACATATAATTATTTGGCAAAAAGGGTAGATACATGGTGGATGCTAGGATTTGAACCCTGGTCATTGGGTTGGAAGGAAAGTCACTTAACCAACTACACTAGGAAGCCACTTGTTAAGTGAATAACCTTTACATAACATAACAGGGTCGACTCATCAGTTCATGTGAATAGTACTGCATCAACCCTTCCAATAGACAGGGTCGACTCATCAGGTCATGTGAACAGTACTGCGTCAACCCTTCCAACAGGCAGGGTCGACTCATCAGTTCATGTGAACAGTACTGCGTCAACCCTTCCAACTGGCAGGGTCGACTCATCAGTTTATGTGAACAGTACTGCGTCAACCCTTCGAACAGGTAGGGTCGACTCATCAGTTCATGTGAACAGTACTGCGTCAACGCGATGAACAGTACTGCGTCAACGTGGTGAACTGGCAGGGTCGACTCATCAGTTCATTTCCAGTTCACAGGGTTGACTCATCAGTTCATCGCGTCAACGCGATGAACAGTACTGCGTCAACGCGGTGAACTGGCAGGGTCGACTCTGCAGTTCAAATCTGCTCAAAATGGTTTAAGGTATTAATCTTTACATATGATAACTTCGTTTCCACTTCTTACATAAACTTCCTAAAGAGTTTATTTAAATTTTTTGTGTGTGGCAAATATTAATAATAATAATTTTTTTTTCATTTTTTTAAGGGTGCTACACCCTCCCCTACTTAAAAGAATTTGGTCCCCAAATTCAATGGTATAAGGGTAAATTCAACTACATAAGGATACTGTAGAAAGTATAAGATACTTGCCGACTAAAATAGTTCTGGGTATCTTCTCTTCATAGATTCCTCGGTCTCCCAAGTTGCTTCTTGCTCCGAGCATCGATTCCATTGAATTTTTACCATAGGGATCGTCTTGCTCCTTAGAACTTGAACTTCGCGGTCGAGGATCTGCATCGACCTTTGCTCATTAGTAAGATCCCTTTGAATCACCAATTCAGCATGATTGATGATGTGAGAAGGATCATGCACATATTTCTTCAGCATAGATATATAAAATACATTGTGCACTTCCGAGAGTTGAGGAGGTAAGGCAATGCGGTAAGCCACCTCGCCTACTCTTTACAATACTTCAAATGGACCGATAAACCTTGGTGTAAGCTTGCCCTTAACACCGAATCTTCTAATACCTCGGCCGGGAGATACCTTGAGAAATACATGGTCACCCACTTGAAATTCCAAATCTCTCCTTCTATTATTAGCATAAGATTTTTGCCTGCACTGAGCTACCTTGAGTCTCTCTCTGATAAGGTGTATCTTCTCAGTTGAATCTCTAACCATATCTGGGCCTAGAATTTGTCTTTCACCGACTTCTTCCCAGCATATTGGAGAATGACAACTCCTGCCATAAAGCGCCTCGAAAGGAGCCATCTGAATACTAGCTTGATAGCTGTTATTATATGCAAATTCGGCTAGTGGTAAGTGGTCATGCCAGCTTCCGCCGAAATCTATAATACATGCCCTTAACATATCTTAAACAACTTGATTTGTCCTTTCAGTCTGACCATCTGTCTGGGGATGAAAAGCAGTGCTGAAATTAAGTTTCATCCCCAGAGAGTGTTGTAGACCCTTCCAAAAATGAGAGGTGAAGCGTGGGTCTCGGTCAGATACGATCGAGACGGGAACTCCATGCAATCTAACCATCTCCTTAATATACAGGGCAGCAAGTACGTCGACTGACCATCGACTTTTGATGGGTAAGAAATGGGCCGATTTAGTTAATCGGTCGATAATTACTCAAATTCCATCATATCTGCCCCTAGTCTTGGGCAAACCCATGATAAAGTCCATGCCAATGTCCTCCCACTTCCACTTGGGAATATCCAGCGGATGTAGCTTTCCGGCGGGTTTTTGATGTTCCGCCTTCACTTGTTGGCATGTGAGGCAACGAGACACAAAGTCTGCTACCTCCCTTTTTATGTTAGGCCACTAGAAAGTTCTTTTCAAGTCTTGGTACATCTTAGTGGCTCCAGGGTGGATTGTGTACCTCGATCTATGAGCTTCTTCAAGAATCTTCTTCTTCAATTCGGGACAGACGGGCACACATGTCCGTTCATGAAATAGTAATCTACCATCAGGTGCCAGCTTGAAATCCAGTCTCTCGTCTAGCTTGCTCTTTATCTCCACTAGCGAGGGATCCTCTTCTTGTAACTTCTTGATTTCAGGTAGCAAATCTGGATGTATGCTCATATGAGATAGAGTAATACACATGTTCTTCTCATCTGTGCTGATATCAAGCTCAGAGAATTTCTCCAGCAGTTTCCATTCTTGTATCATGCAGTTGGCCAATATTGTTCTCGGCTTTCGACTAAGGGCATCAGCTACGGAATTACCCTTACCAGGATGGTACTGTATAGTAAAGTCGAAATCCTTGAGATACTCGAGCCAACGCCTTTGCCGCATGTTCAGCTCCTTTTGGGAGAATAAGTACTTGAGGCTTTTATGATCGGAGTACACGGTGAATTGTTCTCCGTAGAGATAGTGCTTCCAGATCTTTAAAGCGAATACTACTGCGGCCAGTTCGAAGTCATGAACTGGGTAGTTCTCTTCATGTTTCTTCAATTATCGGGAAGAATATGCAATGACCCTTCCATTCTGCATCAATACACATCCGAGGCCAATACCCGAAGCATCGGTATATACTTCATATTTTTCTCCTTCAATAGGTAATGATAAGACTGGAGCAGTGGTCAAGAAATCCTTCAAAGTTTGGAAACTCTTTTCACAGTCTTCCTTCCACTCATAAAGCACTTCCTTGCGGGTTAACCTTGTCAGGGGAACAACAATTTTGGAGAAGTCCTTGATAAAACGCCGGTAGTAACCAGCTAGACCCAAGAAGCTCCGAATCTCAGTTGCATTTGTGGGTCGTCCCCAGTTCTTCACAGTTTCGACCTTTGATGGGTCAACAGCAATTCCATTCTTTGAAATGATATGACCTAAGAAGGATACTTCCTCGAGCCAGAACTCGCATTTGCTGAATTTGGCATATAGCTTGTTTTCTCTTAATATCTGTAATGCCTTCTTGAGGTGTTCTTTATGATCCTCTTCGGTCTTTGAATAGATCAGAATATCATCAATAAAGACCACAATAAATTGGTCTAAATAGGGCCTGAATATGCTGTTCATTAACTGCATAAAAGCTGCGGGGGCATTTGTTAGTCCGAAAGGCATAACAGTAAATTCATAATGCCCATACCTGCTTCGGAATGTAGTTTTATGAATGTCTTCTTCTTTGATCTTCAATTGGTGGTAACCAGAACGAAGATCAATCTTGGAGAAATATAAAGCTCCAGATAGTTGATCGAACAGCTCATCAATCCTTGGTAGTGGATACTTGTTCTTGATTGTAAGGTGATTTAGCTACCGATAATCTATGCATAATCTCATCGATCCGTCCTTCTTTTTGATGAATAGCACGGGTGCTCCCCATGGGGAAGTACTCGGCCCGATGAAACCCTTTTTCAATAATTCCATTAGCTGCTCTTTTAGTTCCTTCAGCTCAGCAGGGGACATTCTGTATGGTGCCCTGGAAATAGGACCAGCACCAGGGATAAGGTCGATGGTGAATGACACTTCCCTCTCCGGGGGTAAGCCGGTTAAATCTTCTGGAAAAACATCGAGAAAATCCCAAATTACACGGATGTCTTCAAGTTTAACCTTCTCGACTTCCGTGGCAGTCACGAATGCTATGAAAGCCATGCATCCCTTATTCATAAGTTTACTAGCTCGGAGTGCTGATATAAGAAGTGATTTACTCCGAAGGCTATTGTAAACTAGCTCTGGGAAATCTACGAAAGTTACCTTGCCATGCAGGCAATCTACAGTTGCTTGGTATGTGGATAGCCAGTCGGCACCTAATATGACATCATAACCCTTCATATCTAGGCATATCAGGTCAGCAGGTAAATTGCTTCCCTTAATCATCACTTCACAATTTGGATAGTGTTAAGTGATATCAGACTCATTCCCAAGGGGTGTAGATATGACCAAATCTAACAGTTCATGTTTCTTAGAAAATAAAGCAGCAAAGTTCTTGGAAACGAATGAATGAGTTGCTCTGGTATCGAATAAAACTTGAGCAGTTTTTGAACAAATAGTGAGAGTACCTTCCACAATTCTGCCTTCAGAGGGTTCCGTCTCTCGGACAGCTTGTAGACGGCCTTGTTTCTTTATCGGAAGCTTCTCGTCTTTGATGTCCTGCTCCTTCATCAGTGGGCAGTTTGGGATTCGATGCTCTCGGCTCCCACATCGAAGACAAGCTCCTAACTTTCTCCAGCATTCCTCGGTCTTATGACCAGCTTTATCACAATACTTGCAAATCTCCTTTGATGGTGTGGTGGAGGAGAATGGCCTGTCATTCTTCTGAAATTTCTTTATCTTGGAGGACTCCCCTCCCATGAAGAACCACTTCTTGTTGAAGGATTGTTTGAATTTTCCCAGGCAAGTGACGGGTTCCTTCTTGTCTCTTCCTCGAATCCTCTCGGATAACTCGGTCGCGTCTTCTAGCAGTTGAGCATGCCGAACCATCTCCGAATAGACTTGGATGTCCATCGGGGCAAGTTGTGTGATATAATGGGGCCGAAGCCCATTGAGGAATCTTCTCGCCTTCATCTTTTCCGTACACACCAAATGGGGTGCATACCTTGATAATCTGGAGAACTGGGCCTCATACTCGGCCACTTTCAAGCCTCTTTGTTTTAGAATGGTGAATTCCGCAGCCTTCTTTTCCTGGATATGGTTGGAGAAGTACTTGTTGTTAAAATGCTCCGTGAATTCATCCCATGTGACATGGTATCCTGGCAGTGTTGCTTCTATAGATTCCCACCAGCATCGAGTGTCCCGCACTAGTTGGAAAACGGCCAGTAAAACCTTCTCTTCATCCGAGCATTGCATCACACGAAAGATCCGTTCTATCTCCTTCAGCCAATTCTCGGCATCCTCAGGGTCAGACGAACCCGTGAACCTTGGTGGGTTCATGTTACGAAAACTCTGGTGGAGATCTCCCGCTCCACGGTTTGCTCCGCCTTGGGCCACTTGTTGTAGTGTCTCGGTGAGGTTTTGCACGGTGCGCTGCATCTCACGCCATTGTGCTCTTTCCGCAGACATGATCCTACAAAAGAGTTAAGTATGATAAAGATCGGATTTACTGGTAAGGTCGAAAGTCATTGTAGAACTTAACCCATGGCTCTATCCATCTCACTGGGTAAGGTATATCTATCCTTGAACTCAAGTTTTTTTTACTAAGATTTCAATTTCTAACAGTTTATTTTTTTTTCTAGTTCCCTAGGTTTGGAAACCTAGGCTCTGATACCACGAAGACTATCACGCCCCGAGCGCGGAAGATTACCCGGAGGCGTGACGCGTCTATATAGATCGTGTCAATCTTGTAAATATCAGAGTGCGCAAATAACTAAGATTTAACTCGAAGTTAATACAATTAGGATGAGCTGACAATTGATACAACTAACCCAATGGCAATTACATACATATCCAAGTCCAACTACTAGGCTTCAAGCCCTTATTACAATTATTGGATTAATACAGCTGACATCTGACATAACTTGATATGACTGACATAAATGAAATTACAATAACATCATTTACACAAGCACAATTTACAAGATAACAAGATAACTCTATTTTTACACTCATCACTCTGACTCATTCCCTCCCGAGTTCTGGCTGATATCTGAATTTCCTGGAAAGGTTAGAAAACAACTAGATAAGCGAATCGCTCAGTAGGATTTACATCTCAAATTTTAACATGCTTTAAGTGAATTACACATTCATTTAATGTACGTAACCTATGCATGCAGACAGATAGATATCAAAGAATTGTAAAATCGACGGGAGTAGAAAGTGAGAGTATAGATTTCACAATTTCAAGCAGCAGTGGCAAGTGATAGTAAATGATGTCAAGTCAGTGATAACTGAATAGCAACATGTTATTCAAGCTAGTAACTGAGTAGAAACATGTTATTCAAGCTAGCAATAGTAAGCAAAGTAGTTTCAAGTATGTATAACTGGAACTGGCTATTTATAATGCATTCAAGTAAGCACTTTTACCCTTTTGCGGGTCTCAAGTCAATCAATCAAGTAATATCATGAGAATGAGTGGAATGTCTAAAGTCTAGCAAGTAAGTACTTCGGTGCAATGCCAAACACCGTGGTCAATAAACTCCCATGGACACAAGTACCTTCGGGTGCTCCCCCCAGGACCAGACCGGGCCCTATATGCACAGCATTCATCATGTATGTTGACATCCACTCTCATTTATAGCCAATATGGAATTTCAAGGTTTGACCAGTATGATATATAAGGTGGAATTATGGAATGGAATCCAAGGGCGCATTGATGTGTAGGGATGAACTAGGAGTGGAAACCAGTAACGTTTGATACACGGAAAAACTAGATAAGAGAGGTGCCTTATAGGCCACCTGACAATTTTGGAAATGACACCCTCACTGTGGGATGCCCTTCCTGGGAATTATACAGGGTTCAGAGGACCCTGTCAGGAGTTAAAATCACCTCTTCGGCTGCCATCTGTCAGTGGAGATGGCAAAAGTGAAAGCCTAATGATCACGTTAACGTAATGAGCTAGCTGGGTCGACTCAATAGTCCATCTCGTCAACTCATCAGTTCATCGCGTCAACTCATCAGTTCATCACGTCAACACGATGAACTGGCAGGGTCGACTCATCAGTTCATTTTCACAGGTAGGGTCGACTCATCAGTTCATCGCGTCAACGCGATGAACTGGCAGGGTCGACTCATCAGTTCATGTGAACAGTGCTGCGTTAACCCATCAGTTCATGTGAACAGTACTGCGTCAACCCATCAGTTCACAGCATCAACGCAGTGAACAGACAGGGTCGACCCTGTCAACAGGCAGGGTCACTGCGTCGACCCTGTCAACAGGCTGCGTCGACCCTGTCAACAGGCAGGGTCGACTCATCAGTTCATCGCGTCAACGCGATGAACTGGCAGGGTCGATACTTTCTTTTGTTTCCCAGTTTTCATGCCCTTTCAATCCTCTTTTCACTCTGAGTTCTTCACAAAAGTTCTTCTTCTCTTATAGATGTAGATTTTATTCTTCTACCATGACCTCTAATTCTTCTTAGTTTTTAAGTTATAATTTATTTTCTAAGGTTCTATTTTTTTTACTCAGTAACTGTTCACATATGCCTATAGATCTCGGTTTTTCACATTTTTCACCTTCTTCCTCTCACTTTCTCTCTCTGCACTCTTCATAAAACTTCTTTCTAACATTCCAATCTATGATTTTCTCTTCTATCATGTACTCTCATTCTCTCTAGATTCTTCGTTATTCTCCTTCTTAGAACCCCCCCTATTTTTAATATAATTTCTTGGTCTTTTTCAACTTGGTCTCTTTTCAACTTGGCCGATTTCAACTTGGTCTCTTTTCCACATTTTTCATCCTCTTGACTACAATTTCTTCTTTCACTATTTCAGGTTTTAGTTTCACAGAAATTGACATAATGACAGCCCTTTACTAAAGCATGAACTATATCAAATATAGATACTAGCTACTACATGCTAATCATCTCAGATTTAAGCCAACATATGTTAATCATTCTAGATATGATACTAATACTTGCTAATTCTTCTGGGTAAAAGTTAATACATGCTAATTATCTTAGGTATGAAGTTAATATATGCTAATCATCCTAGATTTAAGCCAATACATGTTAATCATTCTAGATATGAGACTAATGCTTGCTAATACTTGCTAATTATTTTCGGTATAAGGCTAATACATGCTAATCATTTCAGATTTAAGCCAACACATGTTAATCATCCTAGATATGACACTAATACTTGCTAATACTTGCTAATTATTCTGGGTATAAAGTTAATACATGCTAATTATCTTAGGTATGAAGTTAATATATGCTAATCATCCTAGATTTAAGCCAACACATGCTTTATAAACACTAAACATCGCATGGAAATGAGCCTAATACTAAAGGCCTAGACTAATCATCCTAGATTAGCTACTAATTTAGTTAAAAGTTGAGAACACCTACCTCTGTGAAGTTCGTAGCAGCAGACCCCTTCTAGCAGAGCTTTGCCCCAACCTTTAGCTAAGCTAGAATGGGAATGGGGTAGCAAAAGGGGATGTTATAGGGTCTAGTATGAACGGATAGGGGACAAGATCTGAAATAATGAGTCTTTACAGCTTGCACAGGCTGGAGAGATAAGAGATAGGCTGGAGAGATAAGAGACAATTGTTTGGACATATAACCCATGGCCCAATTCGTAAGTGCAAGATTAGCTTATAACATATAATTATTTGGCAAAAAGGGTAGATACATGGTGGATGCTAGGATTTGAAACCTGGTCATTGGGTTGGAAGGCAAGTCACTTAACCAACAACACTAGGAAGCCACTTGTTAAGTGAATAACCTTTACATAACATAACAGGGTCGACTCATCAGTTCATGTGAACAGTACTGCATCAACCCTTCCAACAGACAGGGTCGACTCATCAGTTCATGTGAACAGTACTGCGTCAACCCTTCCAACAGGCAGGGTCGACTCATCAGTTCATGTGAACAGTACTGCGTCAACCCTTCCAACTCGCAGGGTCGACTCATTAGTTTATGTGAACAGTACTGCGTCAACCCTTCCAACAGGCAGGGTCGACTCATCAGTTCATGTGAACAGTACTGCGTCAACGCGATGAACAGTACTGCGTCAATGCGGTGAACTGGCAGGGTCGACTCATCAGTTCATTTCCAGTTCACAGGGTTGACTCATCAGTTCATCGCGTCAACGCGATGAATAGTACTGCGTCAACGCGGTGAACTGGCAGGGTCGACTCTGCAGTTCAAATCTGCTCAAAATGGTTTAAGGTATTAATCTTTACATATGATAACTTCATTTCCACTTCTTACATAAACTTCCTAAAGAGTTTATTTAATTTTTTTTTGTGGCAAATATTAATAATAATAATATTTTTTTCATTTTTTTAAAGGGTGCTACAGTGGGCCCTGCAGGGCTATCACTTGGATGAGCTGGGCCTTGTTTGGTCCTGACGGACCTAGTTCGGCCACTCTTAGATGGACTACCGAAATCCCCCTCTCCACTTGTCCCCCTCCTACTCCCAAGCCTTGGTGGACTCGGAAGAGTAGCCGTTAGGGTTTTGGACCAGCGTGGCTCGGGTGGGTGGAGATCTGGCGGTGTTAAGAAGCCACGTGTCGTGGTCACCTGGGCCCGTAATAATGATAATCTTGACGGATTTGAAATGAAGGGGCCCCCTTTTTCTCGGAGGTCAGAATGGCGCGCCACCTCCCGCGTGGGGATAAAGGCGTTGGGTGCTTGTTGTCATTCTAGACTCCCTCTGTCTTTAGGGTTTGGCTCGCCGTCGTGCTTGCTTTAGGCTCTTTGATGCGTCGTGAGTACACGATGGAAGAGCAGAGGCTTGCAGCGGCGTTCGCGGAGTTGGCGGAGATAACCGCAGAGGCAGTCCGGTGGCTTCCTCTTCCTCCAGAATCTTCGGGGTCCCAAGATCGTCTTTCTTCAAGCTCTTCTTCGGATTCCATGGCGGATCAGCGTCCGGATGCTGAAGAGTGGGATGATGAGCCGGTGGTGAAGGTGGCGGCTCCAAGCTGCAGTGAACTGGGGGAGGCGGAGGTGAGAAGGCTGGAGCACCAGTTTTGCCTGCGCCACAAGTTTTACTTTGCCGCGACTGCTCCGCACGAGACGAGCTTGGACTCTCGTACATGACATATCTGTACCTTCCTTCTATCGTGGAAAGGTGGGTTCCGCCTTCCCTTCGAGCCTTTCGTTCTTAAGCTTCTCAATTTTTTCCAGTTGGCACCCATTCAGTTGGTAGTCAATTCCAATCTTCTCCTTTCTGCCTTTCGCATCCTCTGCCGCCAATGCGGGGTTCCTCCTTCCTTGGACCTCTTTCACTATTTTTTGGAGTTGAAGGCGCATCCCTCGGCCGGGAAGGGCTTCTATTTCATCCAGACGAGGCGGAATAGGAGCTGTATCTCCTTGGCCGCGAAGGATTCTTCGCACAAGGGGTGGAAAATCCAGTTCTTCTGGGTGGGCATCCTCTCGGTGGAGGAGACTTGGAGATGTCCCGTAATCCCCAATTTTCATCCGAACATTCCTCCAAGGCAGCATGAGTTCCCTCCACACGCGGAGGAGTATGCGGCTATCTTGCTGAAGCGCCGCTAGTCCACAGAAGAGCTGGTTACTCCAGAGAACATCGAGCGGTGTCTTCTTTTGCGGCTGCATCCGTCAGGTTCAGGTGCCACAAATTAGACTCTTCTTCAGATGTTGAGACCATTTTTTCTTTTTCTGGCTATATCTTTCTTCTTTGCAGACACCAGGCGATCGACTTTGGAGGAGACCATAGAGGTGATCGATCTCGGCAATGACTCGGCCACCGACAAGCCGCGATCTCCCGAGGGGGGCACCCGAGCCCGAGGTAAGGGCAAGAGGGCGGCCCAAGAGGGGTCTTCCAAGCCGCGGAGGGCTAAGCGCAAGGATCCCATGGAGGGCATGATACGGGATGCCGTGAAGGCCAAGAAGCGGGCCAGGAAGGTCGGATCTGTCTCTATCGTCGAGGGCGGCTCTAGCTCGGTGGCTCTCCCCTCTTCTGAGCAAGACAAGGACGACCTTGTTAGGCCGGCTCTCCCATCTGCCGAGAAAGAGATGGCCGAGGAGGTTGGAGCTGCTCTTGTTGTTGGTGATGATGCTGGTTCGGCTCTCCCCTCAGTCGGAGCCGAGGGGGCCGAGGCTGCTTCTGTGATTGACAGCGGCGCTGGCCCGGCTCTCCCCTCGGTCGAAGCCGAGGGGGCCGTGGACGAGGCAGGTGACGTTGGGGCCGCGACAGAGATTGGGGTGGGTGACGCTCCAGGTGGCGGTGCAGGTGCCGAACCGGTCTAGGACGGAGGGTCGTTGGAAAATCTGACCGAGGCACGAGGGTCAACCGAGGCCGCAGCTCGGTCTGGGTCGACCGGTGGGATACCGACCGAAGGGGGGATCTCCACTCCGACGGCCTTGGAGAGGCTTGGCATCCAGGGCCCTTTGTATCTGGTGTGTCGCGGCATAGCTGCGAAGGTGAGGGGGGGAAGTAGGCAGCACTCCCCGTCCGTAGCCCTCGAGGCAATTATGGAGGGCGGCTTGGTCTTGGCCTGGATGGGGGCCACTCTGACGGAAGCATACGCTCGGTTGGAGTCAGAACGGGCGACCCTGGCCTGGACCCTTGGTGGGTCTGACAGGAAGTTGGGTCTGCTTGTCGGGGAGCATGATGGGCTTTGACGGGAGCTTTCCTCAATTAGGAAGCTGGTACGGTCGAGCCAGGTGGAGGCCAGGGCGCTAACCGAGTAGCTAGCTAAGGCCCGCGACTTGCTCGAGAGGAAGAGCAGGCTTCTTGAAGTGGAGCGCCTTGTTCGCATCGAGTTGGATGGCCGGTGGGAGGACGAGCGCTCCGAGCTGGTGGACCGGGCGGAGGAAGCTGAGCACCTTCGGGGAGAGGCCGAGGCCAATCGAGCCAAGGCGGAGAAGCGGGCGGCGGAGGCCGAGGAGCGGATGGCTGAGGCCAAGCGAAAAATAGATGAGGCGGAACAGGAGAAGGCCGAGCTCATTGGTAGGGTGGGATTGGCCGGGGCGAAGGCGCTTGAGCAATACAAATGCTCGGAGGCCTACCGGGTCGACCTTAAGGAGGCTGACCTCCCCTACTACGAGTCAGCGCTTCACCACGGCATCTGCAAGGGGTTCAAGCAGGGCTACGATCGGGCCGTATCTTATGCCGAGGAGAAGGCGTTCGGGATAATTGAACTTTTTTCCGATCAATGCTACGACTCGGATTTGTCATCCTCCGGCTCCTATGCTTCGGCGTCGGAGGAAGAAGATCAGGAGGGCTCTTCGCCCGAGGGGTCGCCAGCTCCGGATGTCTCGGGAGGGCACGTAATCGAGACAGTTCCCACGCCGGTGGGGTCAGTGCCAGGGTTGGTCGTCGCCGAGGGTGCCGGGGGAAAACCGCCTGAGCCTTCCACTTCCGAGCTTCATGGTGGGCTAGAGCCCTAATGTATCTGCTTTGCTTCCTCTTTTTGTATGTCTTTTTCCTTTTGAAGGAAAAACTTTCTCTGTTGTGTAGGAAAATAGATAAAGCAATAGCATTATGACAAAGACTTAATTGTTCTGTATCGCCATTGCCATATTTTGTTCAACGTATCCGCAGTACTTGGAAAGTGCCGATACTTTCTGCGTTGTTTTCGCACGATGGTTGGGCAAGCCTCTGACAGGGTGTCTTTCCTTTTTCTCATGCTTTGAATGTTTGGCCGCTTCGTGTGTCCCGCTGGGGTGGAAACAAGGAGTTTTGAGGTGACCATTCGTAGGAAGATGTCCCTTTGGCGTGTTTTTGAGGAGAGAATCATTTAAGGCAAATAGCCTCCCTTCGCCTATAAAAGGTCTGAAGGGTGTCCCTTCCTCTCCACCGCTTAGGGTTTTCCTTGACAGTCTTTCCTCATTCTTTCTTCACGTAGCGTTGTGTCGCTATATTTGAAGCATGGAAGACGCTCTGGAAGATGAGGCTACCGATGACGGAGGGCAGAGAGTCCTTGCTGCTTCGGGTTTAAAGAGGGTTCGACGGCCGGCGGGCAGGTTTAAAGAAAGTTTGACGTGCGGAGGCACGTCGTCTTCTTTTTATCAGTTCCGGCGGCGCTTGTGGGGGGGGGGGGGGGGGGGGCGAGATGGTAGACGGATGGGAGCATCAGGCATCCCTACCGCCCATCCCTTCCTGCTCGCTCCATGGAGGGGAGGAGGACGTCAATTAGGCTCCCTCCTTTCCGGGCTTTCCCCTGCCTCCACGTCCAACTCTGCTGGTTTCTTTTTCCCTCTTCTGTTCTTCTCATCATTTCTTTCACTCTTCGGAGGGTGCCTGCACTCTCATCCTTCCAAAGAGTTGGCAGATTGGTGGGGAGGATGCCTTCATATGCCTTCCCTCTTCCCCTTTCTCCATCTCGTTCAACTTGGAAGGTAGCCTTCCTCTCCCTAGTCCCTCTGTCACCTTTGTTCCGAGCTACCCGAGCCAGTGGCGTCGACTTCTCTTTATCCGAGCCAGTTTCTGCACGAGGCAGAGTCAGTGGCTGGACGTAGGAAGGTCAACCAAGTCAGCCTAGCGATGGGCTCATATGGCGGCGCCAGATGGACTTTTTACTTTTTTGACATGTATTTTCTTGGCTTCGGCCTTCCTGATGTACAAGCGAGTTGTTTGAATAAAGGAAAGGGAAAACTTTTTGCTTTATTCCATGTTGTTTACACAATGTTCGGTATTCAGAAGTAGAACTTGCGTAGTGTAGTCACATTTCAGGTCCGAGGGATGGGCTCTCCTTCCATCATAGATAACCGGTATGCTCCTTTCTCGAGCATCTCGATCACTCGGTAGGGGCCTCAAGTGGTCGAGAGGCTTCGGCTTTCCTAAGAATAAAATCTCTCGGTTGAAAGTGTCTATCTGGGACTTTGGGGTTGTAGTATCGAGTGAGGCGGCGCTGGTATTCCGTTGCTCGGATGTGTTGCATCCCTATGGTTTTGATGATGTCTCACACTATAAATCAATCTTCTATCTCTAGATGAATGTTGTTTCGTCATGTGAGTGAGTACAGTTCATTTGATTGTTAGATAAGCATGATATCTTAATTCTATCTACACTGTTTAGTTAATATGAACAGCAGTGGGTCGACTCATCAGCAAGGGTGGGTCGACGCATCAGAGCAGTGATGGTTTGGGCACAAAGTCTATACACCAGCTTGATCCATTTAGTCTATACATTGGCATATCCTCTTCTAGTCTGTACATCGGGCACTTTCTAACTGAAGTCCATACACTGGTCTCAATTGCCAAAGTCAGTTCAGCTCAACCCTATACATCCTTCCAAGCTTCAACTCTATACATTGGATTGTCAAACTTCATGTCTATACAATGGCTGCTGCATTGTCATGAAGTCTACACATCCGATAGTGTAAGTCTATACATCACCCAGAGTCTTGTTTGCAAAGTCTGAACAGCGTCCGTTGTCAAGACTTCTTGAAGTCTGTACATCGGACTGCTTCTTTTGAAGTCTACACATTAACTCGTTCACTTCTGCAAAGTATGTACATTAGACTGTGGCAAAGTCTATACATTCGGTTCCTTGGGCAAAGTCTGTACATCGCTTAGTCTGCACATTGCCTTCAGCCCAAGTGTTCAAAGCCAAGTCTATACATCGCCAACCCAACACATTGAACAGTTCTCCAAGTCGATACACTAGACTTCATTTCTCTAAGTCTATACACTGGTCTGTGATTCACCAACTCTGTACATTCCATACACTCAACATTTCCCTACGCTTTCCTGGCCAAGTCCATACACTCAACATTTCCCTATGCTTTCCTGGCCAAGTCTGTACATCACTAAGTGTGTACATTGCATGCTGCTCAAACGTTCAATGTCTTCAAAGTCTGTACAGCGTCCGTCTCAGCCAGCGTCTCATGCTGCGTCTTAGGTAAGTCTGTACATCGGCCTCACTCGTTCAAGTCTATACATTGAACTGCTCTTCAAAGTCTATACAGCGTCCGTCTCAGCCAGCGTCTCATGCTGTGTCTTAGGCAAGTCTGTACATCGGCCTCACTCGTTCAAGTCTATACATTGAACTGCTCTTCAAAGTCTGTACAGCGTCCGTCTCAGCCAGCGTCTCATGCTGTGTCTTAGGCAAGTCTGTACATCGGCCTCAGTCGTTCAAGTCTATACATTGAACTGCGTCTTAGGAAAGTCTGTACAGAGGCTTCGATTTACCAAGTCTGTACATCGGCTTCATTCGCTCAAGTCCACACATCCACAGTGGCTCATCAAGTCTATACATCCTCTTGAGCTTCACCAAGTCTGTACAACGCTGAAGTCTTCATAAGTCTGTATAGTGCTTGAGCTTCACAAAGTCTATACATCGCTTCAAGCGATTCAAGTCTATACAGACTGCCTTTACATTCAGAGTCTGTACATCAGTTCATCAGCCGATCGTTTCTTTCAGAAATCTCCAAGTCTGTACAGCCGAATGTCTAACGCATCGTCTCACCCTGGCAGAGTTTATACACTGGCTAAAGCTGTCGAAGTCTATACATCTCCGTTGGGGTTCAAGTCAATACTTTGCTCACCGTCTTATTAAAAGTCTCAGAACAGGTTCCAAGTCTGTACACTGTTTAGGCTTCGTGAAGTCTATACAGTGGCTGAAGCTTTGTTAAGTGTACACATTAGTAAGGCTTGTTTGCTTTGTTCTTCTTAAGTCTATACAAGGCCCTCACATGCGCTTGTTCATAGTCTATACACTGCCATCCGTCTGCATCGTTCATAAGTCTATACACTGCCATTCATGCGCATTGCTCATATGTCTATACATTGCCTTCACACATGCGCTTCTCTCATTAAGTCTGTACACTCTCTCACGTTGTACACACATAATCAGTTGAAGGTTCTGAAGTATATACATTCATGTTAATAGCCTGAACTAACTAAGTCTATACATTCCATTTGTCTATCTGCAGGCGATTCAGGCTGATGATTGGGCACGTGAACCGAGGTTGGCACCTGGCACGTGATCCAAGACAACAGGCGCATGACACGTGGATGGCAACCTGGTCAGGATGCTGCCATGTGGTCAAAATTCAAATGATCTGGCCAAAAGTGCATGGGCGGGAACCTGGCAGCCACACGCCAATATCTGCTATAAATATAGAGCTTCATTCTTCAGTTGAAGCTCGATCGTGAATAGAAAAAGTAGAAGCCATTGGTGAGAGCTTGCACGATCCAAAAAAGAAAAAGAGCAGAGAGTTCCAGATCCAAGAGGAGTTTGTTCGAGAGAGAGAGCAGTAGTTGTGTATTGATGAATTGCTTCATTTGAAGCTACATTTGTATTGGGTTTTCAGAACCGATTTCTTCTTCATTGGTTTTTGTTTCTACTTTGCTTTCGTTTCATTTTGTTCATCCTTTTGATTTGAATTATTTTCCCTCCGGTGTGTGGAGGAAGGGAGTATCACTCCAGTTTCCCTCTGTGTTGCAGAGGAAGAGAGATCGGTGATCTCTGGTGGTGTTAGTGACTGATTATCATTAACAGTTTCCCTCCCGTGTGTGGAGGAAGGGAGACGATTCTCCGGGTGTGTTCTAGCTGGGAGCTAGAATAGGTTTCAAGTTCTGTGGGTAGCAGAACTTGGTTGAGGGATTTGTTTCCCTTGGTGTTCAAGCTGTGTGGCAGTGTGTTGTTCGCAGACTGAGTCTGCATTGATCTAGCATCGTCTAGTGGAATCCTCACTCTAGTTGGAGTGAGGGGTGGATGTAGATTGCGGACTGCAATCGAACCACCTAAAAACCGAGTGCCTCCTCTATGGTTTGCTGTTGTTATCTACGCTCTTCATCTGCTTGTCTCTTTGCTTCCATGTGATCAGTTCGGCATTCTCAGTTACAGTTCTCTGTGTACGGGTTAAGGAGGTGCATTAGCAGTAGAATTTATTTTCCGCCTAAGTTTCTACAAATTGGGAGTGATCTATTCATCCCCCCCCCCTTCTATATCACTCTTGCTGTGCTAACAGGATGCCGGCAATCTCTCGGAGTTCATCTGTTAGGTCGAGATTTTCGAGCAGTTTTTTATCGTTTACCTTAGGAGAGAAAAAGATGACTCGAAGGGAGGGATTGGCAATCTCCAACGGGATGACGGCCTCTGCGCCGTACACCAACTGAAAAGGACTTTCACCGGTTGCCGTTCTGGGAGTTGTTCTATGTGACCAAAGTACGTTCCCACAGATAGCGCCAAGGGGAAAGCCCGGAAAAGAGGGAGCCTAATTGACTTCCTCCTCTTCTCCGTGCAGTGAGCAGGAAGGAACAGACGGGGAGTGCTGGCATTGGAGGGGGGATTTTGTGAGGCTTGAGAGGGGCTCTCTCCGGTCGCCACCATGGCCTTTCCCCTGTCGCCGGCGGACCTCCTCCCTGAACTTCTTCGCGCCATGCTGGCTCTTTAGTCGTTTCCCACAGATGGCGCCAGATGAAGAGGCGTGATCTCGCACTGGTCCTGAGCTGAGGAGATGATCACCGGATAGTGAACTACAAGGAAGGGAAACGGATCAGGGAGCCCAGGGATGGTTCCCTTGGGCAAATCCTCCGATGCATAAGTCAGTAGAGCAATGGTGGAATCTATGTAGGGAGGAGGAATGAGATGCACGAGATCCCTCTACACCAAGGTGGTGAAGTGGTTCCTGCTCAGGGAGTTTAGGCGTATGTTTGCCCTTACCTTTCGTGGGAGGGAGTCCCAGGTTTAAATAGTGCACTGGCCTCATGAGTCCCGTAAGCTGAGGGGTTTCAGGCGGGAGTTACATCCTCAATGTGGGCTCTTTACATCCTCATTGTGGGATCTTTATAGCCTTGAGGGATCATGGGTCCCTTATCCTCATAAACTCCTGCTTATAAAGGGTTCTCAACGGCAGTATGGATAAGCATTCGTCGGTTGACTCGAGCATGAGGGGTGCCAACCCTATCCGGGTGATAGGCATAGCTCGGATGAAGGTAGGATGGAGTGGGCACTGAGCGCTTGTCTCTATCCTGGTGAGGGGATAACTCGGGCATGGGTCTTCCTCCGTTCTGACCGACGTTCGGGCCTTCCGAGCCTAAGGGCCACCGAGGAAGGGTTTGATCCCGAGTAATCTTATTGGGCTTTTTATCCTAAGTGGGCCCTGCGGGGCTATCACTTGGATGAGCTCGACCTTGTTTGGTCCTGACGGACCTAGTTCGGCCGCTCTTAGATGGGCTATAGAAATCCCCCTTTCCACCGGTCAACTATAATTCTTTACTTCAGCTCCTGTTTTAGCATGCATAAGTTCCACATCCTGTACATCTCCTACCTTGCCTTGTATTCAACTTTTGATGGCCTCACAGGAGGAGATAATGTGAAGTAATTATCATATGGATTCCTTAGTGTCATCATGTCATTCTGTAATTGGCATAAGTCTTCTTCATGCATGTAGTTCGATTTCTTTTATTAATTCTATGCATTGCATAGAAAACACTAAAAATCGGAAAACCTACAAACTTAAAAAAATTGTATATTGCTGCTTCAGAATTCATGGCATGTAACAAAAATGAAGGGACCCAACAATCTTGTTGCTGAATTGTGTGGTCTGTTTATGCCAAGGAAGGGACCCAACAAGCTGTCTATCTGCTTGCTTGCTTGTTTTTGGCATTTAAATTTTAATCATCTCAAGCAACCCCATGTTCTCATATTGTTACTTTGTGATTGGCTTTAATCTAAGCCCTCTTTGCTGATGGCAAAGGGGGAGAGATGTTTTGCTGTGTTATCATCTATTAAAAGGCAGAGAGATGTTTTGATGAGTCATTGTCTTTTTCATGAGTACATTCTTTTGAGAGGTGACTCATATGACACATTGTTGCCATCATCAAAAGGGGGAGAATGTTGTGCATGTGTGGTTCAGGCATGATTCTATGGTTTTGATGGTGTTTGAGTATGATTCATTATAATACTTTTGAATTGATTCAACTGTGCTTTAATGTGCATGATAATGCTTGTGATGCCTCCATGCTATGCTCATCATGAAAAGACTCTCTTATGTAAAGATCTCAAGATGAAAGTGAGATTAAAGAGTGATATTGACAGATCAAGCCACTCAGCCAAGTTGACTTGGGAAGCAACAACAAGATCAGCTATAGCAGTAGAAAGCCATGCAAGCTCAAGCTTGCAATAGTAGCAGAAATGGGAGTGCAAGTAAGGAACGTTGGATATGCAAAAACAAACGAGCAAAGGGCTCTCCTCTTATTGAAATTAATTCACAAATGATTGGGAAAAACATCAAGGGAAAAGAGTTATGGATTTGATGAAATTCAGTCGCAAGGATTGAGCAAAATTTCAAGAGAACTATAGGCTGCGTCCACCCCACCTCATGGATGCATCGACTCTAGATGAACTCCTAGCAAGCAACTCAGGCGGTCTTCTCATCGCGTCAACCCCACCATCACAGGGCGTCGACCTCATGTCCTGACAGAAGCCATTTTAATCGCATCTTGCAAAGGATGTGTCGATGCACCTACTGCCTGCGTCGACGCCACCAAGGCTTGGCTCACGGATAGCCTAGACAGAAGGCGGATGCGTCAACCCCGCTCATCTCGCAGCGTCGACGCCACTCACTTCGCAGCAGTCTGACAGGCTACCACCTACAGATGTGTCGACCCCACCCTCTCAGGACGTCGACGTGAGGGGGCTTCCCAGAAGACGTTTTAAAGCCGTGTGCAACGGGTGCATCGATGCAATAACTTTGCTGCGTCGACGCATCAGAAGTCTCTAAAGCCAAATATCATTTAAACCTGCAACGTTTTAGAAAATTATCCAGAGGCTATAGAATAGCGACGTAAACTCCCAAAACACGCTTTTTAAGGTCTAAAAAGAAGCTCTTAAGATAGAGAACTATCCTCTTCATCATGAGGATTCAACATAACTTTTTGGGAGAAGCCTTTTGGCGGATACCAGATTTAGGAAAGGTAAGCTTTCCTGGTACTACACATTTTGGTCATAACCAATGGGATTTTAGTCCAAGGAAGGTACCTAGGATGGAGATCTGTCCTTGTCTGCCATAGCCAATGAGGTGACAGATTTGGTAGAGCCCCTTATCCAAGAAGCATCATTTCTTTCCAATAATTCAAATGGGAGGATCTTGGATGGAAAGTTATGTGCCTCTGTCATGAGGGCCAATCAAATAATGGTCTAGAAGGATCAAAACCAATGGGATGCCTCCACAGTAATGACCAGGATCTACAGAATTACTCCAAGCTCATGGCATATGATCCAGCATCCTAGAACCAGGCTACAAGAGATCTGAAGTGCCTCCAGTATCCAATGGCCCAGATTACTTCCTCTATGTTCAAAGGTGCAGCTTCAAACTTCATCCTATAAATATGTTCCCTCTGCCACCTTGGAGAGGTTGGCCGAGCAATGCATTAAGGTAGTATCCTTTAGCTCGTCCCAAGGAGAGAAAGAGAAAGAAGAAGAGAGGAAGAAAAGAGTGAGCAGCCTTGAGCTTCATGAGAAATATCTGAGGAGAAAAAGAGAAAGAGAAGAGAGGAAGGAAAGTGAGAAGGCCCCAACTCTCGTCCGACCCAGTCTAGAGGTGAGAAGAAAAAGATGAGAGTCTAAGAAGAAAGAAGTTCAGTCCTGTAGAAACAACGTCATGAAACTTTTCCAAAGCTACATTTGTATTGCTTCTTGTTGTCTTACGTTTTCCACTTGTATTTCTAAATCAATTTTCAGTGTGCGTCCGTGCTCTGGTTAGAGACCGGAGGTGTTGTTGGCTGGTGTACAACTGTATGCTCTTGGGGAGTTTTTCCCGTGTTTTTGTTGCACTTGTAGGGTGTTTTCTCTTTGTCTGTGTGTGTGTGGGGGGGGGGGGTTCGTCCCCGTGGGGCTTTTCCCCGGGTGCTGCTCTTGTAGTGGCAAGAGGACTTCATCCTCGTGAGGAGCTTGCTCCTCGTGTGTGTGTGTGTGGGGGGGGGGGGGGTTCGTCCCCGTTGCTGCAGTTACAGCATGTGTGTTGAGGACTTCATCCTCGTGAGGATTCATCCTCGTGTAGTGAAGCCTCACTGGTTTGGTGAGGGGTGGACGTAGGTCTGAGGGTTTGCAGACTGAACCACCTTAAAAATTCATTGTGTAGTGGTGTGTCCTTTTGTGATTGCTTCCATTCTTCTACCTCCACTTCACAGGCATTTACTGTTCTGTTTCTGCATTTCTGTTATGACCAAACACTGCACATATTATGAGCCATTCACCGTTTACCAGCATTCTTGATGTTTGAACAAAGGCTCACACTCACACCTAAAAAAGCACTATGTTATTTGGACTCTCCGCATGTAGATCTTAGGTGCTTGTGATCATTCCGTTGCATGTGTCTTCTAAGACGTTGCAACTTTAGGTCCATTGTTTTCAATGGCTCCTTGTTTGTATCATCTTCTATATTGTTATATCCGCTGTGCGCTCAAACAAGAAGCTTTTCTTGTCAAATAAAATTTTAAGAGGGCATATTTTTATGGGATCTATTCACCCCCCTTCAAGATCCTGTTGCACCCTAGCAAGGGACCCAACAGCCCTCATTTCTATAGCCAGGATGGCGATAGAACGGGTCAGAATCTACACCGACTCTGAGTCAGTCACCAGCCAGATCAATGGGGACTACGAAGCTCGGGAGCCATAGATGGTCAAATACCTTCATATGGTGAAAGAGATAGCCCGACTTTTCGAGAGCTTTCAGGTAATCCAAATAGCTCAGGAGGAAAACTCCCGAGTAGATGGCATCTCCCGCCTGGCCTCTTCTATCAACTCTGAAGGGACCCGGTCTATCTTACTCGAAGAGTTAGAGCGACCAAGTGTGGAAACCGAGCTCGTAGCAATTGCACAAGCATCACCTGATGACTGGAGAGTCGCCTACGTGGCCTGGCTAAGTGACTCCTAGGAACCAGCCGATCCTCGGGAAGCAAGGAGACTCAAGTATCAAGCTCGGCGGTTCATCCTCCTTGATGGAACCCTTTACAGACGATCCTTCGCCGGCCCCCTCCTCAAGTGCCTCGACGGCCCAGAAGCCCATCAAGCAATAGAGGAAGTGGAGAAAGGAATCTATGGTGCACACCATAAAGGACAATCGATTGTAAGAATTCAATTATGTCGAGGCTATTGGTGGCCCACTCTCCAACGTGATTGCTCAGTGCACGTTCGAAAATGTGACCGGTGCCAGTGGTTCAACCACTTAATCCACCAGCCAGCCTCGGAACTTGTGATGCTGACCGAGCCTTACCCCTTCGCTCGGTGGGTAATCGTTATCTTAGGTCCATTTCCTGTGGCCCGGGCCTAGAAAAAGTTTCTTATCGTTGTCATCAACTATATTGTCTAAGTGGATCGAGACTGAAGCTACTGCAAAAAGAATAGAAGCAGTAATCTGGAGCTTTGTATGGAGGTAATCATCTGTCGCTTTGGCATCCCCCGTGTAATTGTGAGCGATAACAGTCGGCAGTTCAACCGTGCTTGTTTCAAGAATAGGTGCGCTGACCTACATATTCGCAACCACTTCACCTCGGTAGGCCTCCCACAGGATAACGGACTGGTCAAGAATGCCAACAAAACTATCATCAAAGGCATCAAAACAAGGCTCGGGAAAGCTAAGGGTAATTGGCTTGAGGAATATCCTTGTGTACTATGGTCGCACTAAACCACTCCGAGAGTTGCCACAGGTGAAACTCCATTCCAACTAGTATATGGCATGGAGGAAATCATTCCACTGGAGATCGGTAGCCCTTCTCTTTGGGTTATCGATTTCTTGCCCGAGCCAAATGAGCAGAAATTGTTTGAAAACTTGGACCTGGTAGATGAAGTACGCGAGATCGTGGGAATCCAAGCTACATAATACCAACATCTCATGACTTGCTACTACATTGCCCGGGTTTGAGAAAGATAGTTCCAGCCAGGAGACACCGTCTTGAGAAAGGTTGAGGCCTCTCGACCACTAGAGGCAGTGGGGAAGCTGGCCCCTGATTAGGAAGGACCCTACAGAGTGGTCAAGACGCTCGAAAAATGATCTTACCGGTTGTCCACCATGGAAGAGAAACCAATTCCTCGGACTTGGAACTTTGTGGCATTATTAAAATTCTATTTCTAAGCTCATCCATACATGTAAGAAGTCAATTAAGATGGCAATCCGCATTTTTATTGCATCAACATTTTTTGTACATTAGATAGGCCGTAGCCAGTACAATATATTTATAAAAAAAAGACAAAGGTACAACATGGACTAATAACTCAGCGCTGACAGGGTTAGCCACCTCAGACCGAGCCATTGCCTCCACCAGGTATGGAAACTGGCTCGAGTAGTAAGGCAGACGACCTAGTCTACTCGGGTGGTAAGGAAGAGATGGTATCAATAAAGAAAAACAAGAAAAGGCTCCATTAAGAATTGATGGTGCAAGCAAGAAGAAGCAAGAAAAAAATAATAAGAACAGAAGAGATAGAAAGAAATAGAACACTCCCTTGGGGTATAAGGAGTGGGAGGAGAGGAGGGGAGACAGATAAGGGAGGGAGATGGACATGCGGGAGGCCTCTCTCGAACCATCCTCTCGGGCATTATCCCCTCTCCCCTGTGTGGGCGGCAACCCAGAAGTGAAGGAAGAACATCCCGTTACGTGTCCTCCCTTCTCGTACGCCGTCCACCAAGTCATCTTCCATTCTCCTACGCCGAAGTATCCCGAATGCCCCAGCAGCCATAAAGGCCTTCGTCTTCATCATGAGCCTCCATGCTTCACCAGAGAAAGGCAACAAAGAAGGAGATGTGGGGGAAACAACGAAGGCCCTTGTACAGTGTGAAGAGAATTAGGCACCCTTCGAAGCCTTTTTTAGGCCAAAGGGGGAGGCACTTCACCTTAATATACCCTCCCCTCAAAAAGATGCGAAGGGACTTCAAAGAGAAGGTGGATTATAGCAACCCGATATAATAACGAATAATTTTTTTAAGAAATTAATACGTAATTCCTTAAGAAATAGGATAAGTAAAAATTTGACCATTTTATAAAAATCTGTAAAAATGACAATCTTATAGAGGATAAAACGTTTAGTAAAATTATCTTCTATGACCAGCCCAAAAAAACTCTTAAATAAGCCGAATTAGCATATTAAGGCCCAAATCAACACTTAGCCAAATCGGACCTTAAAACATGAAATTAGAGCCCAATACTAAACCATTTAAGCTAAAACCGGATGCAAATGAAAGGTAAGGATTAAGAGATCATTTCCCCTCTTATTATTCTCCGAAACCCTAACCCTAGGATGTGTATTCGGCGGCGCAAGGTGGCTGCAACCCTATCCGGCGCGTTTCGCGCATGACTAAGTTGCGTGGACTCTATCTTCGCGATTAGAACTCTCCACACCCTATAGAACCTATAAAAATGATCCTCTGCCACCCTAAAATCATTTTAGAAGCTGTGGCGGCCAGAGAGGAGCTCGATCAAGAGAGAATCGAGGTGATCATCGGCGGTGTGTACCTAGCGCGATCAGCATCCCTCTTCCCCCGTCATCCTTCGATTAAGGTAGGTGATAGCAAGCCAAACCCTAAGTATTATATATGGTTAGAAGCATCGACTAGTCCTCTTTCTTTTGGTCTAAAAAGCCCTAAATGTTATCTAGTATCCTGTGATAATTTTAAGTTTTAGTGGAAGCATGTTAGAATTAGGGTTAGCAATGTTCCACTTCATTTTTTGTAGGAATTGCAGGCACTAAACCTTTAATTGATCAGGCTATCTTATACAA
Organism: Amorphophallus konjac; assembly: GCA_022559845.1. Taxonomy (NCBI): domain Eukaryota; kingdom Viridiplantae; phylum Streptophyta; class Magnoliopsida; order Alismatales; family Araceae; genus Amorphophallus; species Amorphophallus konjac. The sequence goes on along the minus strand of CM040127.1, from coordinate 197,415,957 downwards.
CTTTTTGTGCTACTTCGGTTGATAGTAAAAGCCCTAAATTTCCTGCTCCATGTTGTGTGTATTTAACTGTTTTAGCTAACCCTAGCCAGACTCGCCGGAGGCTGGCAAGGCGAAGGTAGCAGAGACCGCCCTGACATGCGCGGCCTCTCGATAGACCGCCCATCCTAGATAGGTGGCCGGTGCTTGACCGTTCATGTGTTTTATCTATGATGTGTTTCGTGGAACGAGCGGCAGACCCCTAACCGCCCTTCCACCAGGCGGCATGTCCCAGACCGTTCGTCTTCCCCAGTGGCACTCTACAGACCGCTCATCTCCAGCAGGCCTTTGGACCTGAGAGGGCATGAACGGCCTCTCGTGCGACCGCCTAGGCATATGAAAGGTTCTGAACAGACCGCCCATCTATATAGAACTACTTCATTATCATTTCAGTCTGATTTATTTTAGTAGATTAGTGGCTAATGGTAAATTAGCAACACACATAATAAATTGGAATTTATGGAAGTAAACATTTATGAATTCTTCCTAGTTTGTTCTCACTTGATCTTGATTCATCTTTTCCAATGAATTTAATCTTAATTATGATCCATTGATAATTGAAATTGTTATTAGGATTGTTTGACAGTCGTTCTACTCTGGTAGGATTGACTGACCGCTACACTGGTTTTCGATATTTTATTAGCCTCATTTCCTTGTAATGGTTGGCACTCTCCGCCGGATTCTCCTTCCGTCGGACAAGGACCTTCATTACAGGGCCTCCATAAGTCCCCGCGAGCCTGGGATTCCCACTAGGACGCCGAGCAGGTTGTACCACCAAGACCTGAACCTGTTCACGTGATCGAACCGCTTGGATTGCTGTGTTGTGAGTCACGGCTCAATTTGGACCGATTGAGTTTTGAACGGCCGGATTTGGACCGTTTAACTCAATAGGCGGCCCATTAGGAACCGTGCATCCCTGGCTAATTGCCATTTAAGGTTGGTCGATTATCCTTGTCCTTTCTTAGACCAAATCACAGTTTGATCGACCTAGTAAGCCCTAGGCTGACCAGTGGAGAATGGGCTGGACCCTGGTTTAGTTTTGCCCCACTTATGGCAGCCCAGAGCCCATTTGGGTATATTTCTAGTTTATTAAGTTAAGCCCAGTTGAACGGACTGATTAGGCCTGTTCATGTACTCGAGCGGATCTTATTGGACCGTTCATCCCTCGAGCGGCCCTATAAGGCCCGTTTATCTTGTTCTTAGGCTTCCAGCCCTTCTGGCCATGTGCGGCCCATTATTGACCGTCCTTGATAGTTGAAAGGCCCATTTCTGACCGTTATTACAAGAGCAGCCTAGAATGGTCCGTTTATCCTTGACTTCGTTGAGGCTGATCCTCAGCCCAATTCTGTCCTGAACGGCCCAGTGGAGATCATACATAGCTTGAGCGGCCCAGTTTAGACCGCGTATCATCCAGAATTGATTTCCGTGTTTTTTGATATTGAATCCAAGGACCTGTGATAACGGCATCTCTTGCCCCTCCACATTTTCTCCGGACTCGGATTGTTCGTCGGCAAGCGCCACTATGTTAGTCATGTATTTCTGAGTGTAGTCATGTAATCTTCACATTTTCTTAGAGTCAATATCATGTAATTTTCCCTTTATTTGAGTCATGTACCTAGGTTGTTAAGTCATTTTCCTAAGTATTGAGTCATTATGTTGGTTTGATAGGTTAATGGGCCCAATTCATTGGGCTAGGCCCAGGGGCGCCCCTCCCTTAGACTGTTTGGTCATTAGTTAGTTTGTTAGGGTCAGTTTGGTCTTAGGAAAAGTGTGGAGTCTATAAATAGCCCCACCCCTCTCTCATTTGTAACAATTAATGCTTGAATATTGAATCTAGAAAATTTCCACACCTTTTAGTTCCCTCTCAATATCTCCCTCTCTCTCTCTCTCTCTCTCTCTCTCTCTTACTATCACTCTCTCTAAGTGGGTTGTGCCCCCTCTCTCTCTCTCCTCCCCACCCCAATTTTGAAATTGATTCTCTCTCCTCCCCATTCACCCCTCATTAAGGCCCCTTCCCCTTCCCCATGCACTCATTCAATTCCCCCTCCAACCCCTGGGTGGAAACCCCTTCTCCTAGGCACCTTTCCACTCTCCCAAGCAACCCTCCCTCTCCCCAAGACTGAAAGAGCCCTTCCCTAGGCCAAATTTCAAATTTCCCTCTCCCTTGGGCTGTGCCCTTTCATCTCCCCACCTCCCTAACCACCCAAGGTCGCACCCCCCCTTCCCCATCCACCAAATAACCCCTTGTTCATGCCCTTCCCCATACCCTCTTCTCCACCTATTCTGTCCCTGTTGCAGGTTTCAGACAAGCAGTGATTTGCAGCAGCAGCCACGACTTCCCCAGAAGGCTCCAGGCGGCATATCCTACATTGCTGGAATTGTCTCCAAGTCTTCTTTCCAACGGTGGTACTCTTGCCTGCATCCGAGTTCAGAGCTGTCCGGAGGAACGTCATCTTCAACGACTGCGCAATCTGCCCTAGATTGAAGACCAGAGTGATCTTGGAAGCTATTCTGCGGTCAACCTTGGAGGAATTCGATCATGCTTCCTTCTAAAAAATTCTTCTTCGTCAAGTCCTCCAACAGTAGCAGAAAGAACGATGGCAATCGCCTTCCGAGCTATTTGTTCTGAATTGTTTCGTCAGAGTGTGCAGTCTGCCCCCTGCAGGTCCAGGTTCGACCTGTCTTCACTTCTCCGGCCACCATTTTCCTCTCCGACATCGGATTGTGGCCCCGTCAACTTCTGCTCAAAGCTACTCCGACCAAGATCGCGTCACCGCAAGTCTCGTCCCAATCGTAATTTGGGAGCATCTGTAGTATCTTCTGCAACTGACTGCACCAACCCTACACCTATCAGAGACAGAAAGTTGTGGCCAGGTTCCAGTTGCCGGCTCGATCAGCCCCGAGCTTCAGAGCCTTCCCAAAAAATCAGACATCACCCTAAGTCAGTTGGGAAACTTTTGGCATAGGTTTCATCAAGATCTGAGCTCTGTGGAATTTGTGGCAGCATCATCACCACCCCCCTGTCCAGCAATTCTGAAGGTTGGCAGAACCGGAGGGGATCGGCAAATCGGGTTTCCTTTACATAAGTCCCCACCCCGCTTGGCCGGCTGAAGGCCCCTCCCTGCGTGGAGGTAGTATTGGATGTAATAAGATTAATCCCCACCCCAAGATCACCCCTCCTGTGAGAGGCGTAGTGGTGTAATCATTTCATTTCAGGTTGAAGCGACACCAACGTGGCGTGCGGGTGCATACCCTCGCCTCCCCGCTCGCCCCCGTCTCTGGCCGGAGTCGGCGTCTTGACGCCGGCTAGGTGAGCCTCGGTCCCCCTTTCCTTGCTGGTTAATATCACTTACTTAGCTTAGTATTCTTGCTTTGCTGCGTCAGACGGAGAGCGAGGGCCCTGCCCAAATTACCGATCACGTGAGTATCCATCGCGGGCGAGTTGTGAGTGAGCTATTTCAACCCACACCCATGGTGTGACGGCCGCCCATGAGTGGGCATCCCTGGCCCAATTTGGGTTCTTCCCAAGATTGCCAAGCACCGGAGCATCATTGTCCCACCCTGGACCCTCTCCATTATCGCTTAGTTGCCCACGGGCACAAGTGTGCACCAAGCGAGTGAGCCGCTCGAGTAGTATCATCGCCAATTTGCTTGCTTGCAATCTTAGGTCCAAGGGTAATATTGTCTTGTGGTCATCACCCCCCAGGTGGTATTACATCAAGTGGTATCAGAGCAAGTTCACAACTTGTCTCTATCAAGTTGGTCCTAGGGCATGTCTATACATTTAGAGTCTTCAAGTGCATCACTCTTGTCCCCTAGTATGGCCACCTCATATCGACCTTACCAATCGGCCCACTCCATAAGTCCAAGCCACCAAGAGATGCCTACCACTAACACCCATAACTTCCCTGGCCATGTCAACTACTTCATGAAAGCCTTGACCTATGCCAATGAGCGGCTTGATAACATATCGGGCCGACTCAACCAACTTGGAGAAAATTAGCCCGCCCTAAGGACGGACGATAGGATGGTCCCTTTCCCACTTCCCACCTTTGATGGAACCTCTCCTACAGAATATTTAGATTGGGAAGCTACAATGGACCAATACTTCACTTGGTATCATATGTCTGAGGATGAAAAGGCATTGGTTGCCAAAATGTAACTTACCAAACGGACAGAAACTTATTGGATGCAAATTGTCGGGCTAAAGGTACTTAGAAGGGAAACTCCCATCACCACTTGGAAGGACATGAAGGAGCAACTTAGAGCAAAATATATGTCCCCTTCCTACCCGGGTTACCAAAACTCGAGGAGCACTCCCACTCCTCCAACCCCACCCATCCAAACCCTTACCACTAGAACCCAAGTGGCCAAGGCCTCCACCTCCCCACCTAATCCCATAATGGCCACCACCCCCGAACCCAAAACCCCTCACCCAACCCACCTCCCACTTCCTACACCAATCTTTCTCCAACCTAGGCCTCCTCTGCTTCTCCTTCCTATCCCAACCCAAGCCCATGCTTGTTCACCACCCCGGGTGTGTCATACGCTAGCTATCACCCAACCACCCACCCTAGATCCCCCTACTCCATTAGCAATAGAAGTTGCTACCCACACACCTACCCAAGTGGAGAAGGATGCCCATCCGAATCCACCTCCCAATATAGAGGAAATCCAAAAGCCAGACAACTCACACACCTCTAGCCTAGCTCCTCTAGAAATACCCAACCTCACCATAGATAAGTCCATACTCCAATGGCTCAAGAAAGCTCTCACCATTCCTAGTTCACAACCATGCCACCTACCCATGGGATATCAATCCCAAATCATTCCCATTCAACCACCAGTCACTTATCAAACTTTCTATTGTGTGGAAGATTTGGAAGACTTAGTGAACTACCTACATTGGCAAATTCACTTGACCAATATGCTAGCCATGAGGCCGCCCGAAACTAACACCATTAGCCTAGCATATCTCACCATTGGCTTCATCACTTCCATCTACACTAATGGCCAAGTTACTAGTGAGATCATCCTCCTTCTTCCCATGGAGGAAGAACCTATCCTAGTCCACTCCCCAACCATTGAGATCCCAAGTGCTTTGATCGGCCAACCCATTAGCAACCTTGGCCCACTTATTGAGGAGGATGACTCACTATTCGAGGATCTTGATGACATGGAGTACCCCTATCTAGGTGACCCTTACCATGATCCCTTCGACCCTTTCCTATGGGAACTTAGATCTCCATGTGACCCACTTACCTTATTCACCACCCACCTTACCCTACCCTTACCACCCATGATGAACCAAACCCCTCCCTTCCTAGACTCAGGTTACACCATGGGAGCCTTGACCTTCGGCAACATACACCTTGGGATTGATGAGTTGCCCCACTCCATGATTTTCCCCTTCTTAGATCCCTTTGATCCATACGAGTGGAAGCTCAAGGGCCACCCCATACCCATGCACATAGAAGTCATCTCTAGGATAGGAGTGCATAAGTCTTGGCACCATACACCACTTGGCATGATTAGAAAGACGGGTCCATTCATTCACATCACCCACATGTCAAGTAGGAAGCATGAGTGGTCCCTATTTGGGTGTAACGGCCCTCCCCAATTCACCATTGGTCTTATGTATGCTAGGAGCCTACATGGGTGTCCGGGTCCTCCAACATTCATCACACTCACTTGTAAGAGGGACACCTATGGATGCCCCGATCCTCCCAAATCCTTCAAAATCTTCATAACATCAATGCATGATAGGTCTATATGTGGTTGTCCTGGACCACCTTTTCATACCATACATTGTCAACTCACATTGCATCATAGTGCATGGCATATGCATTCAAGCAAGTATCAAGCAACAAGCGGTGGGATTCATAAGAAGAGAGCACAAACTCCTAAGCACCACTTTGAGTTCCAAGTTGATAACTTGGCGATAATGGCTTTGAGTGGCTCTACTTTAGGGTCACCTCCAAATTGAGGGCACGAGGACTTGGACCTTGCCAAGTTCCGAGTGGCTTTGGCAACCTGGCTTATGGGTTGAACTTTCAAAAGGGTTTTGGGATTCTCCCCATTTCTCATGTGGCGGATCCAGCACCCTCTAAGGGCACCGCGGTGGATCCTAGTGAGTGCCTCTAGCTTACACCTACCTTTGTGAGAGACACCCTCGGAGTGCCACCACAAATAGCCTGAGAGCCCGACGTGAGCACACAGCGGCAATACTAGGCAAGCAAGATCCCATCGCCAGCATGAGGGTATGACCGAGCCACTTTGTCGAGCTGAAGCGCCGTTCCCCGACTATGGTCGCGGGTTGAGTATGGAGATCATGGATCGCCCAGAGCCGCAGTTTGATATACTACTTCCCTGGTGGACCCATACTCGACGGGGTCGAGTTTTCCCCACCCCGGGGGTATGATGAGGGCATCTCTTGCCCCTCCACATTTTCTCCGGACTCGGATTGTTCGTCGGCAAGTGCCACTATGTTAGTCATGTATTTCTGAGTCTAGTCATGTAATCTTCACATTCTCTTTGAGTCAATATCATGTAATTTTCCCTTTATTTGAGTCATGTACCTAGGTTGTTGAGTCATTTTCCTAAGTATTGAGTCATTATGTTGGTTTGATAGGTTAATGGGCCCAATTCATTGGGCAAGGCCCAGGGGCGCCCCTCCCTTAGACTGTTTGGTCATTAGTTAGTTTGTCAGGGTCAGTTTGGTCTTAGGAAAAGTGTGGAGTCTATAAATAGCCCCACCCCTCTCTCATTTGTAACAACTAATGCTTGAATATTGAATCCAGAAAATTTCCACACCTTCTAGTTCCCTCTCAATATCTCCCTCTCTCTCTCTCTCTCTCTCTCTCTCTCTCTCTCTCTCTCTCTTACTATCACTCTCTCTAAGTGGGTTGTGCCCCCCCTCTCTCTCTCCTCCCCACCCCAATTTCGAAATTCATTCTCTCTCCTCCCCACCCCAATTTCGAAATTCATTCTCTCTCCTCCCCATTCACCCCTCATTAAGGCCCCTTCCCCATGCACTCATTCAATTCCCCCTCCAACCCCTAGGTGGAAACCCCTTCTCCTAGGCACCTTTCCACTCTCCCAAGCAACCCTCCCTCTCCCCAAGACTGAAAGAGCCCTTCCCTAGGCCAAATTTCAAATTTCCCTCTCCCTTGAGCTGTGCCCTTTCATCTCCCCACCTCCCTAACCACCCAAGGTCGCACCCCCCCTTCCCCATCCACCAAATAACCCCTTGTTCATGCCCTTCCCCATACCCTCTTCTCCACCTATTCTGTCACTGTTGCAGGTTTCAGACAAGCAGTGATTTGCAGCAGTAGCCACGACTTCCCCAGAAGGCTCCAGGTGGCATATCCTACATTGATGGAATAGTCTCCAAGTATTCTTTCCAACGGTGGTACTCTTGCCTGCATCCGAGTTCAGAGCTGTCCGGAGGAACGTCATCTTCAACGACTGCGCAATCTACCCTAGACTGAAGACCAGAGCGATCTTGGAAGCTGTTCTGCGGTCAACCTTGGAGGAATTCGAGCACGCTTCCTTCTACAAAATTCTTCTTCGTCAAGTCCTCCAACAGTAGCAGAAAGAACAATGGCAATCGCCTGCCCGAGCTATTTGTTCTGAATTGTTTCGTCGGAGTGTGCAGTCTGCCCCCTGCAGGTCCAGGTTCGACCTGTCTTCACTTCTCCGGCCACCATTCTCCTCTCCGACATCGGATTGTGGCCCCGTCAACTTCTGCTCAAAGCTACTCCGATCACGATCGCGTCACCACCAGTCTCGTCCCAATCGGAGTTCGGGAGCATCCGTAGTATCTTCTGCAACTGACTGCACCAACCCTGCACCTGTCAGAGACAGAAAGTTGCTGCCAGGTTCCAGTTGCCGGCCCGATCAGCCCTGAGCTTCAGAGCCTTCCCAAAAAATCAGACATCACCCTCAGTCAGTTGGGAAACTTTTGGCGCAGGTTTCATCAAGATCTGAGCTCTGTGGAATTTGTGGCAGCGTCATCTCCGCCCCCCTGTCCAGCAATTCTGAAGGTTGGCAGAACCGGCGGGGATCGGCAAATCGGGTTTCCTTTGCATAAGTCCCCACCCCGCTTGGCCGGCTGAAGGCCCCTCCCTGCGTGGAGGTAGTATTGGATGTAATAAGATTAATCCCCACCCCAAGATCACCCCTCCTGTGAGAGGCGTAGTGGTGTAATCTTTCCATTTCAGGTTGAAGCGACACCGACGTGGCGTGCGGGTGCATACCCTCGCCTCCCCGCTCGCCCCCATCTCCGGCCGGAGTCGGCGTCTTCACGCCGGCTAGGTGAGCCTCGGTCCCCCTTTCCTTGCTGGTTAATATCACTTGCTTAGCTTAGTATTCTTGCTTTGCTGCGTCGGACAGAGAGCGAGGGCCCGGCCCAAATTACCGATCACGTGAGTATCCATCGCGGGCGAGTTGTGAGCGAGCTATTTCAACCCACACCCATGGTGTGACGGCCGCCCATGAGTGGGCATCCCTGGCCCAATTCGGGTTCTTCCCAAGCTTGCCAAGCACCGTAGCATCATTGTCCCACCCCGGACCCTCTCCATTATCGCTTAGTTGCCCACGGGCATAAGTGTGCACCAAGCGAGTGAGCCGCTCGAGTAGTATCATCACCAATTTGCTTGCTTGCAATCTTAGGTCCAAAGGTCATATTGTCTTGTGGTCATCACCCCCCAGGTGGTATTACATCAACCTGATTGGTTCTTGATAACTTGAACTTTCTGGACAAAGTATCTCTTCGACTTATCCTTGGGTTTTTCGAGGAAAGTTCATACCTTGATATAATTGGCCATTTAACTTGATTAATGTCTAGACATAACTTGGGATCTTGGATCCATTAAATCAATGCCAACGGATCATAAGGGCCCGGTCTGGTCCTGGGAGGAGTGCCCGAAAAGTACTTGTGTCCCGGAGAGTTTGAATGACATGGTGAGGCATTGCACCGAGTACATGACTAGCGGATGTGTACGACATAATCTCTTACTTGAATCTTTCTTGACTTGCTTAATTCTTGCTTGTTGGCCAATTTTCAGTTACATCTTGATCTTGCCTTCTTTTTATTATGCTACTTTGTCATATCGTCATTTCATTTCGTTCTTTTTTTTTGCACATAAATACAATTAATTGGTTAATTACTTAAACTTGCCTATTATTACCTACTGAGCGTTCGCTCACCCAGTTGTTTCCCCCCTTTCAGGTAGCTCAGGTGAGGATTCGTAGACCGATGGGGATGGGCAAGAGTGGCAACCCTGGAGCGAGCCAGTTGGAGATTTCGAAGAGTCGTTATAGATGTTTTGTGTCTAGTTATGGTTTAGAGTGCATCTCAAGCAGAGTTGTAATTGTTGAGTCAATATTGATGTAATGATGTCCAGTGAATGTTATGTTAGAAGTTTTTCTTAAGTTGGTTTAAAAGGATGATGTAATTGGATTATGGAGCATTTGATGTTTATTTAGTTAATGGAGTTATTTTCTATTCATGGTGTTGTGTTGACCCCTTAGCTTTAGCATAGAATGTCTGAAAATGGGCATAATATTATTAATTGTTTCTACTGCCAGTCCCGATATTCCGCGTCAGGGTGTGACAGTTTGGTTGTTTCAGAGCCTAGGTTTCTAATATTCCCAGGTTTTCTAAGTTTTAGGATCCTAAGTGATGTCGTAGAACCTATAACCTTGTTATAAGTCTAAGAACCCAACCTAGTGAGATTTGGGTAGAGACTTAAGTTGAGTTAATAATCTAATTCTAAGATTCCCTTCTTAATGACCCTAAAATAATTCTACGTGTAGGAGGTTCTAATGGAGGCAGGGCATGCACAATGGCGAGACATGCAGCGAACAGTTCAAAGACTTACTCGGGCCTTGCAGCAAGTGGCCCAAGGAGGAGGAGCGAACTACGGAGCTGGAAATCTTCACCGAAACTTTCGTGGGATGAATCCCCCACGTTTTGGAGGCTCGACCGACCCCGATGAAGTTGAGCACTGGCTAAAAGAGATGGAGAGGATCTTTGAAGTGATGCAGTGTAGCGATCAGGAGCATGTTCTTTTAACGACCTTCCAGCTGGAGCGTGATGCAAGAACATGGTGGGATGCAGTGAAGGCTACCCTTGGAGATAGACAAGTTTCATGGAAGGAGTTCAAGGAACTCTTTAATAGCAAATATTTTTCTGATAGAGTGCAAGAAAAGAAAGCGGCTGAGTTTGCTACTTTGAAGCAGCGGAATCTATCTATAGCTGAGTATGAAGCTGAGTTCTCTCGGTTATCTCGTTATGCCACTCACTTGATATCTACAGAGAAGATGAAGGCTAAGCGTTTTCTCAACGGGCTGAAGTTGCAGTATATCAACTTGTTAGCGCCAATGGAAATTTAAACTTATGCGGAGATGGTAAGGAAAGCTCTAGTCTTGGAAGACACCTTAGAAATGACGGAGAGAATCCGTGGAAAGGTTGTTAAGAAGGAACAACATACTGGTTCCGGGAGTATCAGACCCGATAATGGCAAGAAAAGGCCCAATGGCGGGTTTGGATCATGGAAGGGCAAAATGCCAAAGAATGATGACAAGAAGCCTGGCCCTATTGTGCCATTTAAGGGCGTATGCAAGTATTGTGACCATCTAGGTCACATGATAGAGGAGTGCTGGCGCAAGCTGGCACCTGCCTGCGTTGTGGTAGTAGGGACCACCGTATTCCAGAGTGTCCCCTTTTGTTTGATCAAGCTACCCCGACTAAGCTGCAAGGAATTAAGAAGCAACAAGACAAGCTCCAAGCCCTATAGGAAGATGATGTCGGAACAACCGAGGAGGGTGCACTCGTTGAAGGTACTCTTATTATACATGATAAGCCAACATTCGTTCTCTTTGATACTGGTGCCACTCATTCTTTTGTTTCTCAAAAATTTGCTAAGTCTTTAGCTGTGAAGCCAGTCTTGATGAATTCTCTGTTAGAGATTTCAACCCCTATTGGTTCCAGTTCAGCAATTAAGTATTTCTATCCTTCTAGTAAGGTTATGATTAATGAACAGAACTTGCCAGCTAATTTAGTTTGCATGGATATTAAAGATTATGATGTAATTTTAGGAGCAGATTGGTTGGCTAAGTATGAGGCCAATGTTCATTGCAGTTCTAGTTCTGTGTCTTTTTCTAGACACCTTGGACTTTCTTTTATAGGGGTTAGGCACCATAAGTCTGTGCCACTTATTTCGGCCCTTCGAGCTGATAAGTTCATGAGGAAAGGATGTCAGGCTTTTCTAGCCTTTGTTTATGTGACCCTTGAGAAGAAGAGCAAGATTAAGGACATTCCTGCCGTCCGAGACTTTCCAGATGTCTTTCCTGAGGAATTGCCAAGACTTCTGCCTGAGAGAGAAGTTATCTGTTCTATTGATTTAATTCCTAGCGTGACCCCTATTTCTAAAGCTCCTTATCGTATGTCTCCTACGGAGATGAGGGAATTGAAGCAACAGTTAATGGAATTACTTGAGAAGGGGTCCATTCGTCCAAGTACATCCCCGTGGGGAGCCCCAGTATTGTTCGTCCGGAAGAAGGATGGTTCGATGAGGTTGTGCATTGATTATCAGCAATTGAACCAGCTGACTATCAAGAACAAATACCCATTGCGGAGGATTGACGAATTATTTGATCAGATAGCAGGAGCTCAATATTTTTCTAAGATTGATCTTCGATCAAGATACCATTAGTTGCGGATTAAGGAAGATGATATCTATAAGACGGCCTTTCGTAGTAGGTATGGGCATTTTGAATTTGTAGTAATGCCTTTTGGACTAACGAATGCACCCGCAGCTTTCATGCAGTTGATGAATAATGTGTTTCGGCCCGATCTTGATCAGTGGGTCGTGGTGTTTATTGATGATATCTTGATTTATTCTAAGAGTAAGGAGGAGCATGCTGAACATTTGAGGATGGCATTCCAAATATTGAGAGACCATCAGTTATACGCCAAGTTTAGTAAGTGTGAATTCTGGCTGCAAGAGGTGTCCTTTCTAGGGCATATTATTACAACGGAAGGTATTTCTGTTGACCCCTCGAAGGTAGAGGCAGTGAAGAATTGGGATAGGCCTACTAATGTAATTGAAGTTAGAAGTTTTCAAGGCCTAGCAGGTTATTACCGGAGGTTTATTAAGGATTTCTCTAAGATCGCGATGCCTTTAACAAGATTAACCCGCAAGGAGAACAAATTTGATTGGCTAGAGGATTCCAAGAGAAGCTTTCAGACTTTGAAGGAATGTCTAACTACTGCCCCTGTTTTGGCTTTACCATCTGGAGAAGGAGGTTTTGTGGTGTACACTGATGCTTCAGGCATTGGTCTAGGTTGTGTGCTCATGCAGCACGGGAAAGTGATAGCCTATTCTTCTAGGCAGTTGAGGAAGCATGAAGAGAACTATCCTATTCATGATTTAGAACTAGCAGCTGTAGTGTTCACCTTGAAGATATGGAGGCACTACTTGTATGGAGAGATATTTACAGTGTTCTCAGACCATAAGAGCCTGAAGTATTTATTTTCTCAGAAGGAACTTAATATGAGGCAGAGAAGATGGCTTGAGTATTTAAAAGACTTTGACTTCTCCATAGAGTATCATCCTGGAAAGGGGAATGTAGTGGCGGATGCCTTGAGACACAAGCCAACAGCTAAGTTGTCGCATCTCATGTTGCAAGAATGGAGACTATTGGAGTAGTTAGCTAGTTTGGATCTCAATGTTGACAAGGACCGAGTTACAATTGCTCAGATTCAACTTAAACCAGAATTCTTGATAGAAATCAAGTCCTTGCAAGACAATGGCCCAGAGTTGGTAGAGATCAAGGAGAGTTTGAGTAACAGACCTGATTTCATGGTAGCTGACGATGGCAGATTGTTGTTTCAGGGAAGGACTTGTGTACCTGATGTAGCTAAAATAAAGATTAAGATTCTCGAAGAAGCTCATAGATCTAGATACACTATTCATCCTAGAGGTACTAAGATGTTTAAGGATTTGAAAAGATCCTTTTGGTGGCCGAATATGAAAAAGGAAATTACAGAATTTGTGAGTAGATGTTTGGTATGTCAACAAGTCAAGGCTGAGCATTTCAGACCTGCAAGAAAATTGAAACCACTTGATATACCTCAATGGAAGTGGGAGAGTATTGGCATGGATTTTATTATGGGTCTACCAAGGACTCGTAGTGGATTTGATGCAATATGGGTGATCATCGACAGATTGACAAAGTCTGCTCGTTTCTTGTCCATTAAGTCTAAGTGGACAGTTGATGTCTTAACTGCTTTGTATATGAAGGAAGTTGTAAGACTCCATGGTATTTCAGTCAGCATTGTGTCTGATAAAGACCCCAGATTCACCTCATATTTTTGGAAAGGATTGCAAGAATCTTTGGTAACCCGTCTAAATTTTAGTACCGCTTTTCATCCATAAATAGACGGACAAACTGAAAGAACCAACCAGATAGTGGAAGATATGCTTAAAGCTTGCATGATTGATTTTGGAGGTTGTTGGAGTGATCACTTGGCTTTGATTGAATTTGCCTACAACAATAGTTATCAGTCTAGTATTCAGATGGCTCCGTTTGAAGCTTTGTATGGAAGAAGTAGTCGATCTCCATTATATTGAGAGGAGGTAGGTGAGAAGCAATGGCTGGGACCATATCTCATTTCTGAATCGTCCAAGAATATCCGTATTATCAGAGATCGGTTGCAAGTAGCACAATCAAGATAGAAGAGCTATGCCGACAACAGAAGGAGAACCTTGGAATTTCAGGTCGGTGAGCACGTGTTTTTGAAGGTTTCTCCCATGAGAGGGATTCGCAGGTTTGGTATTCAAGGTAAGCTAAGTCCAAGATATGTTTGTCTATTCGAGATTCTGGAAAGAGTGGGAGAGGTTGCTTACCGATTAGCACTATCACCTCAGTTATTAGGAGTACACAATGTCTTCCATGTGTCTATGCTACGGAAATATGTGTATGACCCCACTCATGTCATTCAGCATGCGGATTTGGAGCTGAAGGAAGATTTGACTTATGAAGAAAGACCTATTAAGATTCTGGATCAAAAGCTACAGCAACTCAGAAATCGTTCCATACCCATGGTTAAAGTACAGTGGAGTCGGCATGGAACCGAAGAGGCTACTTAGCAGTCAGAAGATACCATGCGGAAGCAGTATCCTGCCTTATTCGAGGTGGGCTATTTCACTCCCTATTTTTATCAAGTTCAGTGAATTTGGAGGATCAAATTCCTTAAAGTTGGCGAGGGTGTAGCACCCCGGTATAATAACAAATAATTTTTTTTGAGAAATTAATATGTAATTCCTTAAGAAATAGGATAAGTAAAATTTTGACCATTTTATAAAAATCTAGAAAAATTAGAATCTTGTAGAGGATAACACGTTTAGTAAAATTATCTTCTATGACTAGCCCAAATAAAAATCTTAAATAAGCCGAATTAGCAGATTAAGGCCCAAATCAACACTTAGCCTAATCGGACCTTAAAACGTGAAATTAGAGCCCAATACTAAACCATTTAAGTTAAAACCGGATGCAAATGAAAGGTAAGGATTAAGAGATCGTTTCCCCTCTTATTATTCTGTGAAACCCTAACCCTAAGAGGTGTATTTGGTGGTGCAAGGTGGCTGCAACCCTATCCGGTGTGTTTCACGCATGACTAAGTTGCGTGAACTCTATCTCCACGATTAGAACTCTCGAGACCCTATAGAACCTATAAAAATGATCCTCTGCCACCCTAAAATCATTTTAGAAGCTGTGGCGGCCGGAGAGGAGCTCGATCAAGGGAGAATCATGGTGATCACCGGCGGTGTGTACCTAGCGCGATCGGCATCCCTCTTCCCCCTTCATCTTTCGATTAAGGTAGGTGATAGCAAGCCAAACCCTAAGTATTATATATGGTTAGAAGCATCGACGAGTCCTCTTTCTTTTGGTCTAAAAATCCCTAAATGTTATCTAGTATCCTGCGAGAATTTTAAGTTCTAGTGGAAGCATGTTAGAATTAGGGTTAGCAATGTTCCACTTCGTTTTTAGTAGGGAATGCAGGCACTAAACCTTTAATTGATCAAGATATCTTATACAACTTTTTGTGCTTGTTTGGTTGATAGTAAAAGACATAAATTTCATTCTCTATGTTGGGTGTATTTAACTGTTTTAGCTAACCCTACCCAGACTCGCCGAAGGCGGGCAAGCCGAAGGTAGTAGAGACCGCCCTGACATGCGTGGCCTCTCGATAGACCGCCCATCCTAGATAGGCGGCCAGTGCTTGACCGTTCATGTGTTTTATCTCTGATATGTTTTGTGGAACGAGCGGCAGACCCCTAATCGCCCCTCCATCAGGCGGCCAGTCCCAGACCGTTCATCTTCCCCAGCGGCACTCTATAGACCGCTCATCTCCAGTAGGCCTTCGGACCTGAGAGGGCATGAACGGCCTATCGTGCGACCCCCAAGGCATATGAAAGGTTCTGAACGGACCGCCCATCTATACAGAACTGCTTCATTATCATTTCAGCATGATTTATTTTAGTAGATTAGTGGCTAATGGTAAGTTAGCAACACACATAATAAACTGGAATTTATGGAAGTAAACATTTATGAATTCTTGCTGGTTTGTTCTCACTTGATCTTAATTCATCTTTTCCAATGAAGTTAATCTTAATTATTATCTATTGATAATTGAAATTGTTATTAGGATTATTTGACAGTCGTTCTACTCCGGTTGGATTGACTGACCGCTGCACTAGTTTTCGATGTTTTATTAGCCTCATTTCCTTGTAATGGTTGGGACTCTACGCCGGATACTCCTTCCGTCGGACTAGGACCTTCATTACAAGACCTTTGTAAGTCCCCGCGAGCCTGGGATTCTCACTAGGACGCTGAGCAGGTTGTACCACCAAGACCTGAACCTGTTCACGTGATCGAACCACTTGGATTGCTGTATTGTGAGTCACGGCTCAATTTGGGCCGACTGAGTTTTGAACGGCCGGATTTGGACCGTTTAACTCAATAGGCGGCCCATTAGGAACCGTGCATCCCTAGCTAATTGCCATTTAAGGTTGGTCAATTATCCTTGTCCTTTCCCTAACCAAATCACGGTTTGATCGACCCAGTAAGCCCTAGGCTGACTAGTGGAGAGTTGGATGGACCCTGGTTCATGTCTGCCCCACTTATGGCAGCCCGGATCCCATTTGGGTAGATTTCTAGATTATTAAGTTAAGCCCAGTTGAACGGACTGATTAGGCCCGTTCATGTACTCGAGCGGATCTTATTTGACCGTTCATCCCTCGAGCGGCCCTATAATGCCCGTTTATCTTGTTATTGGTCTTCCAAACCTTCTGGCCATGTGCGGCCCATTATTGACCATCCTTGATAGTTGAAAGGCCCATTTCTGATCGTTATTATAAGAGCGGCCTAGAATGGTTCGTTTATCCTTGACTTCGTTGAGGCCGATCCTCAGCCCAATTCTGTCCTGAACGGCCCAGTGGAGACCGTACATAGCTTCAGCGGCCCAGTTTAGACTGCATATCATCCAGAATTGATTTCCGTGTTTTTGATATTGAATCCAAGGACCTGATTAGTTCTTGATAACTTGAACTTTCTGGACAAAGTATCTCTTCGACTTATCCTTGGGTTTTTCGAGGAAAGTTCATACCTTGATATAATTAGCCATTTAACTTGATTAATGTCTCGACATAACTTGGGATCTTGGATCCATTAAATCAATGCCAACGCATCATAAGGGCCCGGTCTGGTCCTGGAGGAGCGCCCGAAAAGTACTTGTGTCCTGGGGAGTTTGAATGACATGGTGAGGCATTCCACTGAGTGCATGACTAGCGTGATGTCTACGACATAATCTCTTACTTGAATCTTTCTTGACTTGGTTAATTCTTGCTTGTTGGCCAATTTCCAGTTACAACATGATATCGCCTTCTTTTTATTATGTTACTTTGTCATATCATCATTTCATTTTGTTCTTTTTTTTCACATATAAATGCAATTAATTGGTTAATTACTTAAACTTGCCTGTTATTACCTACTGAGCTTTCGCTCACCCAGTTGTTTCCCCCGTTTCAGGTAGCTCAGGTGAGGATTCGTAAACCGATGGGGATGGGCAAGAGTGACAACCCTGGAGTGAGCCAGTTGGAGATTTCGAAGAGTCGTTATAGATGCTTTGTGTCTAGTTATGGTTTAGAGTGCATGTCAAGCAGAGTTGTAATTGTTGAGTCAATATTGATGTAATGATGTCCAGTGAATGTTATGTTAGAAGTTTTTCTTAAGTTGGTTTAAAAGGATGATGTAATTGGATTATGGAGCATTTGATGTTTATTTAGTTAATGAAGTTATTTCCTGTTCATGGTGTTGTGTTGACCCTTTAGCTTTAGCATAGCATGTCTGAAAATGAGCACAATATTATTAATTGTTTCTACTGCCAGTCCCGATATTTCGCGTCGGGGCGTGACATGGACGTCCTCCCCAAGGAGTAGTTATGCCTCCCTATCCAAAAAATCATTCAACGGGAATATGTGAAAAGGCAGGCCATTCAAGGCTTGGGAAGACAGAAAGGCACCAGATCAGCATCTACGAATCGACGAATCGATGTGTGACCTGATTTTTCGGTAGGAAAATCATCTGAGATTTTTGATTTGCTGATGTCCGCAGATACGGTGAATCATACTCGGTCAAAGATGATAAGGAGCATTCAAGTGCACTCTGAACACCATTTCCGCTATTTATAGAAACATAGGAAATACATAGAAAGGTTCTAAACGGTATTAATAATAATAAAAAAGGGGGAAGGCCAATAAGGCAAGTACAGAATAACCCTAATCTATGGAGATAGGTGAAGGGTGGGATGTCTACGGTCCTTATTAAAGCTCCGTGATCGGAGGGCCCTCAGCGCTCAGCACCCTCTCTACATTCAGGGGTAACGCGCCCCCGGCTCCCTCGGTGACGGTCGGCTCGGGCACTGACCCCACTTGTGTGAGAACAACCTCGACCGCGTGCTCTCTAGAAGTAGTCAGAGTTGGCAATCCTTCCTCCACATGAGACGAAGTGTCCTCGCTTCCCCCTCCACCACTCGACACTGACGACGAAGGAGAGGTTAAGCCTTCTTCGCCTGAGTCATAGCGTTGTCTAGGGTTGAAAATGAGCTCGTCAATAACCTACTCCTATGCTTGAGTCACTACTTTCCTGAAGCCTTGAGCGAAGCCCTTCTGCAGTTCACGTTGGTAGCCCGGCACATAATAGGTGAAGGTGATCTTCTTTAGGGCTTCGCAATATTCATCCGAGCCCAGTTATTGCTTGATCGCCCTCGCCTCAGCCGTTATGGCCCTCATTTTAAGATCGGCCAACTCTGCCTCAGCCTTAGCCAACTTCGCTAGGGCGTCCCTCCTCGCTCGCTCTACCTCCAGGAGTCGACCTCTGACCTCTTCCCGCTTGACTCCACACCGCCTTGAGCTCGCCGCATGGGCCTGGCGCTCCTCCTACAGGAGTCTGCTCTTTAGATCGGCCATGTATTGAGCTTGGGATAGCTGCTCGGACAGGGATCACATCTTCTCCTGGCTCGCTCGATCCTGTGACGGAGTGATGCCACTTCCCGTTGGAGGGCCCCAAGTTCGGAGGACAACTATCCGACCTTCCGATCGGACTCAGCGCGGGCACGGGCCTAGGCTGCCTCGCCACTTTCCACTAGCGCCAAGTAATCTGCTAGCTCCACCCCATGTTGGGCCACGAACTATCCCCCCACCATGACCCATTCGAGGAGCATCAGAGGGGAGCAACGATTGAATTCATCCTGAACGGATGGAGTCACCAGCGTTCGGCAACACTCATAAAGGGGGGCTTGAGAGTGAACTGCCCCTATTGAAAGATGGGGCCCTTCCCCTGATGGGTCGGTGCCAGAGCATCTCCCATGGAAGTTCCTCGGCCTAAGACTGTGATGCCTGGCTTGCCCAGGATCCCTGGAGCAACTTCCTCCCCTCCACGCACTTCGACGGCCTCAGTAGGGGTCCCTTCGGCTGAAGTCGGCGCCTCCGGTGACGGGACGTAAGATGCCGAGTAACGGGCACCCTTGGTTTGAGATTTCTTGTTCGGGAGAGGAACTTTCATTTTCTTCTGCCTCCCCCGCTTGGCGGTCAAGGCCTTCATCGAGGCAAACATCAACCGCTCCTCGGAGTCCTTATGTTTGGACACCCGTTGCCCTAGTTCCTCCTCCAGAGCGACTCGCTTCCCCTTGTCTAGGGTAAGAGAGGGCCCCTCGGGGACTTGAGGTGCTTCCGAAGTAACCACCCCCGCTTGGTTATCGACCTTCAGCTCTGCGGATGTTTGACGATCCCCATCAACACCACGTATCGGCTCTGCTCGCCAAAAAAGCAAATTGTCAACAAGAGCTTAACGAGCCAGCAAATGGATGTACAATGTTAAACCCAAGATCCTTACCCCTGGGAGTCAGCGCGCGGCATGTGTAATGCTCGATATTGGCCAGAGTCATCGGCACCACAGTCGATCACCGATTACCCTGAAGAATCTTAATCTCCGACTCAGTCTCTGAGGAGATCACCGGATGCTTTGCGGGGAATACAGGCTGATAGTTTGGCTCGGTCGGAAAGTTCCAACTGATACCGTTGGTGGACCCTACCGAAAAATATTGGCTCTTCCACCCTCTGTGTGATGAATCCCGAGGGGAGAGGGTAACTTAACTCATCTCCCTCATGGCCTGAAGGTAAAAGAAATCCTTCCCGGCATGGGTGTGATCCTTCAACTCATAAAAAGCGTGAAAGAGGTCATGGGAGGTGGAGACACCACACAAACGACAAAGAGTGATGAAAGAAAAAAAAGAATGTATAGGAGTTGGAGACCAATTGGATGGGAGCCAGCTGATAAAATCTCAGCAATTTGACAACGAATGGGTGAAGAGGAAGACGAAAGCCACACTTCCAAGCCAGAAGGAAGATACAAAAAAGGCCCGAGCGAGTGTCCATACTAGACTCATGGGTTTTACCTGGAGAAAAGAAGTACACCCATGGAAGATTGAAGCAAATCTCAATGCCCTTCACCACCGGCTCAATCATCTCGCTGCAGAGATGTTGGCTGGGTGTTGGACCTAAATTTCCCGCCTCCTGCTCGATTTCCTGAACTTCAGCTTCTTCATGCTCCACCATGAAATATTGGAGAGAAGAAGAAGGAACGTTGGAATCCGACGAGCTGGCAAGAGGAGAAAGCTGGCGAATTGCCTCCGCAGTGATCTCTGCTAACCCTTCAAAAGCTTCTGCTATCTCTTGTTCTCTCTGATTATTCTCTCGACGCATGAATCTCGTTGTGAACCCCGGAAGCGATGATGGGCGAAAAACCCTAAATGGAGGAAGAGGCCCTAAGCAGCCCAGGGAAGAACAACCACGTCATTTTGGACTCCAAGAAGGGTGCTCCCGAGCGGATGCACAACACATCATCATTACGCTTGAGCCCCCATATGTCAAGGCCTTGTTAATGGCCCCTGAACCACAAAGCAGGGACAACCCACAATGGCCAATCCCCAACTGAGCCATAACTCCAGCCCGAATGCGCCCTACTCTCCGAGCCCATCTCCTGGCTCTAGAGTAGGGGGGCAAGTGGAGAGGGGTAAATTAGGGGCCCAAAAGATATGTGGCCGAATGCGGCCCAACTGGACCCATAGAGCCCAACAAGTGACAACTCCCTTATTGGGCCTACTTATCAAGAAGCCCAACTCACTCGAACTGACACAACCTAGGCAGCCCACGGGCTCGAGAGTCCGAGTAACGATAGCTTGGGGAAGAGCCCAAACGACGGCTTAGCGTCACCGACCGATGGAAGCCCGGGGGTCAAGAGGAAAGAAGGGTAAGCACCCTCGAACAAGAGAGAGCCCACATTTAAGGGATAACGCCCCCTAAACACTCCCTCTTCCCTTGCCCCCAAAAGAGAATGAACCACTATAAAAACTAAAGGAACCCCGCCGGAAATGTAAGCCATAAAACGCACTATCAGTCACCCTTATTGGTGGAGAGCGGTCTCGTGCCCACCCACTGCATTTTTTCTCCTTCTCCTCCGCACAGAGCTCTACTACTTTGATGACTTAGGCATCAGAGAGTTTTCCCCAGGGTTACTACCCAAGAACCCCCTGATCCGTTTCCTACGTTACAGAGTTCTAGTCAAGCGTGGCTACTGTTGGAAATCTGGTTTTGATAATGACAACTTATGAATCATGTTTAGACTAGATTAAATAAAGCTGCTGTAGGGTTTGCCTGATATGCCTTGCACTGTCTTCAGTTCATGCGATATTTGTTCAAGTCACATTCATGTCAGTACAATTCCATGTTTGATCCACAGCATAGTCTTTGCATGGAATTCACTTGGTCGGTGCAATTCTTGTTGTTGCACACACGACCAAGTCGTTGCATCTATCAGGTGAGTCAGTGCATTTGATTAAAATGTTTGGAATTGGTATATTATACCTGGTTGATTGGTCAACTCATGTAAACTTTCTTTACACACTGGGTTGCTTGTGTCTGAAGCATGGTTGAATGATTTTAAAGCATGTGCGGTTCATGCATTACGCCTGTGTCATCAGTGCAAGGTGAGTCTGTGCATGAACAGTGCAGCATCGGTGCATCGTCTATTACATGCATTCACTTTGTCGGTGCAGAACTCCACTATGTGTAGAAAAGAGTCGGTGCACACCTAGTGTGTGCGAGACCGAACTCGGTGCGCACTGTAGTCTACGCATTCATGAAGTCGGTGCAATCCTTGCACCGAGGGAGTAAAGTAAGTACCCATATCCCGAGTACGTCTATGCAATGTCTGTACTCTCGCACTCTAAATCAGTGCAAGAGAAGCCCTCGAGCAGAGTATATTGGTGCATAGTCAAAGTCACATGCATGTATAGTCAATGCATCGATTGACATTTGGCTAGCAGGGTCGGTGCATATGTTGTTTAAAGCTTTACACTCGGTACACATTTGCCAGTTTGTGCATTCAATATTTATATACTCGGTGAAATGTCGTTTGTCTTCCTCGCACCTGAAGTCTGTGCATTCACTATACATATACTCGGTGCAATGTTTGGTTAGCATGCATAGATAGTCTGTGCTCTTCACTGTAGCAAGGTATGTAAGGGTTAGTGCATCGCTTGTTCATTCTCGCTTCATAGTCGATGCACACACTATAGCAGGTCAGTGCAATATTTGCATCGTGCGTATATATAAGTCTGTGCATATTCTCCTATATGTACATCAAAGTCTGTGCATACTTTGCATATACCATATTAAGTCAGTGCAAACATTATTCTATACCATATAAGATGTCTAATGAAATATTCTCTTAACTGACAGGATAAAGTGATCTCGTGAGCTCGAACTAAGAAGGCACGTGTTCCTAGAATGCCGGAAGTTGGCACGTGATCCAAGATAATGAGCGAGCCAGTGATCCTAACACGTGGACAGATGAGGACCAAATCCTGACACATGGCTGAGAGCCTTCTGGAAGCATTTGGGCGGGAGTGTCCCTTCCACTCGCCCAATGTGTGAGCACGTGAGTCCGAGACTGAAGTCATATGTAAACCCTTTCTCTGAAGAGATTGAACGAGATGAGAAGAAAAGAGAAGAAAAAGAGAGGGAGAGTAGTAGAAGAATAGAGTCTCAGAGAAAAGAAAAGAGGAGAGTTGAGCAAGAAGATCAGAGAATTTGAAGAGTGATCTGAAGAGAAAAAGTAGAGTATCGTGAGCTAAGAGAAAAGAAGAGAATAGGGAGGTTGCCGTTCTTGAGATAAAAAATATATAAAATGAAGGAGTCGCCAGGAGAGCGAGAGAGCATACTGAGAGAAGAAAAAGAAAGAAAGAGGTAGAGAGTGCAGAAGAGAGAATAGAGAGAAGAAGAGAGAGTCTTCCCTGAAGATCTGAGTTGTATTGGCCTCTGGATCAGATCCAAGCCAAGTTGCTCCTACGGAGCTACATTTGTTTCTGTTTCTCCTTTTGTTTTTCATTTGTTCTTTCCATTTTCATTGGTGTTCTTCCGATCCTCAGGTTTGAGGTCGGGGTTCCTCCTGTGGACTCAGGAGAAGGGAGACTGTGTCTCCGGTTGCTAGTGATGGACTGTCACTAGTTGTTCCCTCCGGTTTGTTGGAAGAGAGGAGAGTGTTCCTCTGGGTCAAGCTGTAAGGAATCGTTTGTTACATACTCAGTCTGCGTTGAACTCCAGCTTGGGTTAGTGGAATCCTCACTCAGTTTGAGTGAGGGTTGGACGTAGGCAGACTGTGGGTCTGGCCGAACCACCTAAAATTCTGGTGTTCTGTGGTTTGCCTTGTGAGTTTGCTCCTGCCTTCTACTTCTCTCACAGGGGCCCTTGTCAGGTTGGGTGTGCGCCGCCTGTTTGATTCATTGATTGCCTGATTCGTAAAATCCGTGAAGTGGTTGATTTGTGTGTGTGTGTGCTTCAGTATCATTCCCCACTAGTTTACAGATCACCTTTAAAGAATTCAAGGTCAACCTTGAGCTGTTTTCTATTCTGAGAAATCTGCCTTGTCTTGCGTGGTGCTTTACTGTGCTTTCTCAGATTGGTAGTTCATCTAGTTGAAAGAAGTTCTGACTTAACATTGTTTAAATCGGCAAATCTTTTTATTTAAGATCCATTCACCCCCCCTCTAGATCTATCAAGTGGCATCAGAGCGAGTTACTAGCTTTTTTAGATCCCACGATCTACAGTAATTCCTGTTGTTTTTCGGTGGTTTCTTTGTCTATTTGACGTTTACTATTAGTGGTCGTCTGCTTCCGATTTGCTAATGGCTTATCCTCCAATTTTTAATGGGTCTGATTTCCCTAACTGGCGGGGTAGTCTGTGCACGTTCATCAATTCAGTGAATCCTAATCTCTGGAATCTTGTCTCCAACGGTCCACACAGGATGCCTAAAGATGTGTCCAAATGGACGGACAAACATAGAATGAAAAACAATAAAAATATGAGAGTTCTCATCATTTTAAGAAGGACTGTTGATTCTGACATCTTTCCATTTGTTACAAATTGCAGGTCTTCTAAAGATATCATGGACAAATTGATGGCAGTCTATAAGAGAAGTGATGACATCTGCTTGATGGTTAATGAGAGCAACCATAGTAGTGATCAAGATGAGTTCGAAGATGCTGAAGAGGTAAACAATCCATTCTCTAGTTACACTTTGAATGATTGGGAAGATGCCTATGCCAACCTGTTAGAATCTTATGATAAACTAGGGAAGAAGAGTAAAAGTCTGAAAAAGAAGTTAAATAATCTAGAGAATCCTAACTCTGGAGGTGAAAACATTGAAATTCTGAAAACTGAAAATGAAATATTCAAAAGACAATTGTTGAATCTAGATGTAATCAATTTAGAACTCGATCAAGTCAAATCTGAAAATGGAAAACTCAAAAAACAATGTCAGGAATCTGAACAAAGATTAATCAATCTTGAAAGTGAAAATAGATTGATCACTGAAAATTCGAGGCTGTTAGAGCTGTCAATTTAAAGTTTCAAGAAAATCTTGAAAAATATTAACCAGAAAACCAGCAAGAAAATGTTAAGGAAAACTAGAGTTTCCTAACTGATGTTTTGTTTGATAACGATAAGCTTGCGGAGGAGAACACTAAATTGAAAGTAGAAACTGAGAAATGGAGAAAAGAAAATGAGGAATTGAAACAGTTGAATACTGCTATGTCGGAAAGACTTCTTGTCTTAGAAAAAGGAAAATACGTTCTTGATGAAAATCAAAAAGAGCTCAAACTGAAACAAGAAGTTGAAACACTCAAAAATCCGAATGATGCTATGTGTCAACAAATTAAGTCATGTGAAGAGGAACTGGCTAGTTATGAGTTTAGTATCCTAGCTCTCCAACAAGAAAATAATGATCTTAATGAATCCTTGTCTAGATTTGTTGAAGGAAGGAACAACTTAGATAAGCTTCATGGAAGTAAGGTTAATTTTCAGAAGGAAGGGTTAGGCTATAATGTTACAAATAAGAAGAGCTTTGGAAACAAAACTCAAACATCTTTTGTTTCCAGTTCTAATACTCACAACTCTTCGGACCAACCTATCTTTCAGTTTACTGCTCAGAAAATTTTGAAAACAACTGAAAAATAAAAGAACAAAATTGTTTCTGCCACTTCTGTGCATGTTCCCCATAAGACATCCTCACATACACATGCATACAAAAAGAAAGTGATTTGTCATTACTGTCACAAGATTGGCCATGTGATGCATGAGTGTAAAGTGATGGAAAAGGATGATCTAAATGCTAGTAAAAGACATGCTGGGAAAACTTATCTTAGAAATCATGCTATTTAGAAAAAGGGAATTCTATGTTATTACTGTGGCAAATTAGGCCACATTGTAGCCCACTGTTGGCATGCTCAGGGAAGGATATTTAACTCTGAATTTGTTAAATTCCCTATGAATCAAGATGCTTTCAGCAGAAATAATTCTATTTTCAAAGAAAAATTTATTTCTTATTTTGAGTGTGGAAAGCCAGGCCACAAAATTGCTGATTGTTGGCTGGCAAGGAATACAAGACAAAGCTTCCATGATAAAAATAGATACTTCCATGAAAATGCACATAGAGTTCATGGTCCTATTAATGTGCATCATAATATTATAAATTCTGTTGGTGCATGTAGATATTGTGAAAATTTTGGACATTCGATAGCTAATTGCTATTTGATGGAACTTGATGACAATGCAGCTAAAAAATTGTTCAGAACACCTGTTAGGGTTAATACATGACCCAAGGTTGCTTGGGTTCCTGCTGGAATAAAATGATCAAATTGTTGTAGATATGCCTTGGTCAAAAATAAAATGGGTAAATGAACCAAGGCATTTGAAGAAGAAAACCCCAGGTCTACACTTTTCAGGTTAGTCTTCCAAGCTCTGTTCCATCACTATGCGCTAAGTTTATATGATCTAGATGAATGCATGCAAATGACTATAGCTGTTTTTGAACCTTTTGCATACTATGGAATGCTACATGAATTGCCCCACTCCCTGCATGTTAGGTCATTACACAGAACACTGGTATGAAAATCTAAAAGGAATCAGTTGAATGTTTGCATATGCATCTAGAAATAAAACATGCATATACCTCTGTGTATCTGTAAGAAAAACAAGGTGATGCTTGATTAGGATCTTAGCACTTAATGAGGGGGAGCTGAGCTGATCTGAGCGGGCCGATGTAATTGAGTGTTTGGTGCACATCATGGATTTGAAAGCTATTGGTGATTAGGCTGAGATGTTAAGTTGGAACTGTTTGAACTGATCAGAAGTCTTTGGGTCAAGAGAAGGCTGAGGATACCTTGGTCTAAAGCTGTCTGCAACTCTACACCAAATTGGACTCCTGCTCTAATGTTGCTGGATAGTTCACTCCTTCATCTTCCACCATTATTATCAACCTATCTGACACTTAGGGGGAGCAATATATGGAACTCTATTATCCTTGTCCATTGTGCATTATTATTATCAAAATCACCTCTAGTAGTGTATAAAAATGTTGATCTTCCCACTTGAGTGATCTTCGGCCTATAAAGATTATATCTTATAGTTAATTGTTCAAGAGGACTCTTGAAAGTATTTTCAATAAAGCTAAAAACATTTCTAATAACTGGAAGTGCCCATCTAAATAAAATTCATCAATCTGAAAATTATAAGTAATGGGATAATCTGGTAGAAGAGGATGTCCTATAGAGTGCTTTTTAAATCATGTCTTCAAGCTGATATGAATGTAGACCAGGGAATACGCCATTAAGTAATATAAATGAAATGGCAGAGCAATGGCAAAATTTTTGAGAAACCGGTTATCTAGATCAAAGAAATCTAGAAATTATGTCATGAAGAAATAAGCTATCTCTGTTCATAAAAGATGGCATAAAGGTATACTGTGCTGACTAACCAGGAATTTTGGTGTCTGATAAACATGTAATCTTGTGTAAAAAGGCCAGTCCTACCGGAATGTTCCTTAAGAAAAGAAAAAGAAGGAGTGGATATGGTTGACTCTGATTCTTGTTCAGAAGCTGAAACAAGACTTAAAAGAAATATAAGACATATTTTGGAAATCGGTCTTATCCTATGAAAATAATGAATAATTTTGATGAATTATATTAACTGGACACTGTACTGTGATTAAAAAATGTTTATCTTCATTGGTTGTGCGTTAAAAGATGAATCTTTTGAGCAACAAACGTCTAAGATATAAGTTTAATACGCCGAAGACCATAAAAGAGGAGAAGAAAAATATCCTATACACGAGAGGGGTAGTATGGGTACAAAAGGTGCATCGGGTAAAAGTGATAATATATTTTATATATTGTTTAACCCTAAAGTGTCTCTCAAGTTTCCCCCATTCAAGCCCAGTCATTCATTCCCGCACTCACGACTTCCCGCCGTAAGCGCTTCTCTAGTTTCTTCCTCTCCGCTGTTCTACTACTCACCTCTTCACATTCTCTTCACCTGCTTCGACATCTACACTCACCATTCCTGAAAGGGGTCGTCCTCATCTCCATCGCCATCTCTTGTGATGTCTTCTCCGACAACAAAGAGCAAGGGGAAGGAGGAGGTGTCTGAGGAGCAACAGCCTCCAACACCAGATATCAGAATGTCTGAAGAAGAAGATCAATATGAGAGCAGAACCGAGGAGGGGCGTGCATGAGAAGCCAAAGGGAAAAGGAAAGTTGATGAGCTTGTCAGACACGAAGAGATAACGATTGAGCAAAGCGAGGGAGCCACAGAAGGGAAGAAAAGAAAAGGAAAAGAAATAGTACATGAAGCTTCTGGAATTAAAGGTATTTTGATCAAATCCCATTGTAAAGCTGATACATCTCTAGAAACTGAATATTCAGAACTGGTAGATTTTTTTTTGAATTTCTGAGATGAAAAAGCTCTTGGGAAAGTGTTGGAGATACTACCCTGAACTCACTGCTGAGTTTTACAACAATCTGATTTTCAATATTGATTGATCTGTGTTGCTCTATAGTGTCAAATGAGTCAGCTGAACAACATGTTGAAGAAATTCAATATATTGAGGAAGTTCGAGCACCAAATGATGATCAAGAACACCTGGTTTATAATGTTGAGTATCTTGATTCAAGTGATTCTTCTGTCAGCTCACATGAACTAAATAATGAACCAAATATTTCTGAATTGCTAAACAATTTGACAACTCTAGTTCAAAATAAGAGTGAGATGATGTCTTCCCAGTTACTAGTTACAAATCTTCATTTAATCAGACTGAATATGTCACGCCCCAACGTGGAATATCGGGACGTATAGTTAGAAACTAGCTAGAGATAATATTATTACGCTAAACTAAACAATCGAACAGGTGCTATGGAAAGAAGTACTACTATTGATCAAGAAAGACTCCAAGTTTTATTACAATAACCATCAATGCTTAAACACGATCAAACATAACTTCCAAATTGATTCTAATACAATAACTGACTCCAAAAGGTAAATAAAATGCTAACACAACACTAAGGAGTAACTAATGTAAACAACTATGCAAACTCGGCATCTACTAACATGTACACTCAAGGGTATCACTCCTGTCCCTCCCCTTCAATATGCGCATCGTCACCAGAATAGCCTGGAAAGAGGGGAAACAACAACTATGAGCTAACGCTCGGTAGATAATAACAGACAAGTTTACATGATTAACCAATTAGTTACATTTTCAAATGCAATGACAAGAAAAGAAATAACTAACGAGACGATAAAATAGTGTAATATAAGATCTTGCAAGGTCAAGAAATATATGATGACAAGAATTTAACAAGAATATCAAGTACAAGAATGTTCAATAGGAAATTGCAATATAGAATTGGCCAACAAGCAAGTATTTTAAACATCAAGTCAAGCACGATAATGTAACAAGTATAACAAGAGATTTTCTGATGAGAACATCACCTCCTATTTCATCAGGCATGGTCTAGTCATTTAATTTTGAGTCCTATGTAATTTTTATTTGAGTCATTGATGTAATTTTCATTTTATTTGAGTCATTTCCCTAGGTCTAGCATTTATTTTCCTATGTTTGAGTGTCATTAGATTGTGTAATGTGCTAATTGGGCTCATTTCTTTGGGCTTGGCCCAATGAGCTCTCCTACCCCTTCGGTTATTTGTCAATGAGGCTTTTGTCATGGTCTTTTGTAGAAATGTGGGTTTCCTATATATAGGACCCCATTTCCTCCATTTGAACTTAATCAATCAATGAATGAATCAATGAAAAATGTCATTTGAGAGTCCAAAGCTTAGTTTAGTGGAGTGATTCCAACATTTCTTAGGTGAGATGCCCTAGGGGAGAGATTCCCCATCCTTCCCTCTCTTAATCTCTCTTTTTCACTCCACTTTCTCTCTCCTCAACACCCAATTCCGAATTTGCTTCTCTCTCCTCCCTTCCCCAACCACCTCCACTAGCTACCCACCTCATTTAAGACCCTCCACTTCCCCAAGCCACCATTACTCCACCCCCTAGTCCCAAGGGAGCTTCCACCAATCCTAGCTCCACCTCCCAACCCCCAACTACCCCACCCACTTCCCCAAGCACCCTTCCCACTACCCCAAGCACCCATTCCCTTCCCCAACACAACTCTTCCCATTCCCAAAGCCCCACTAACCACATTAGTCCATTTTCAAATTTTGGAGAAAGATCTCTCCTTCTCTCTTCCCCACCCATCCCAAATTCGTAGCTCCCCTCTCACCCACTGCAAACACCACCTTCTAGACCCCATTCTCCCTCATACACACCTTGGAACACCCCCTCCAAGACCCCCTTACAACCAGGGGTCACTCCTACACTCATCCACCCCCATTTCCCCTCCCACATACCCCATTCCCCCCCGTCATCTTCAACCTACAGTTTCAGTTGCAGATCAGAAGAAGAGTACCAACTTGCAGAGGTGACCACGGCTTCCTCCGGGCGATTATGAAGGCCCAAGATACATCCGTGGAAGCGTCTGCCTGTCCTCTTCGACACAAAAGTGGTTTCGTCTTCATCAGAGCTTGGGGCTGTCCAGGAACTCCGTTCTCCCACGACTGCGCGGAACCCTCCCTGCCAAGCATCAGAACCTGAGAGATCACTCTGCCACGACGAACCCTAGCGGATTCAGGCTGAAGCCCCTTCATCAAAGTTCTTCCTCTACTAGTCTTCTTCCAATATCAAGAAACAGAACCTCATTTGGCTGCTGGAGGAAGGAGTTACGAATTTTCTCCCCCGAGCTCTCCAGTTCTGTCTCCTGCTGTCTACTCCGACCAGTGCCAACTCTTCAGGGTACACCGACCGTCCTCGACCTCTGATTGAAGCCCTGTTACCTTCGGCTGAAAGCTACTTTGACCACGAAGACGTCACTGCTGGTTTCGTGCTGATCAGAGTTCGGGAGAGTGCGTGGCATCCTCTGCAACCTGCTGCCAGAAGTCTACAACTGTGGATCAGAAAACCTCATGTCCTGTTCCAACCTCTGCTCCAGTCAGAAACGGTCTCAGAAGAAATTCACAAAAATCTGAAGCGTTTCTGTACCTGTTACGAAGCTTTTGCCGCCAGTCTCGCTATCAGAAAAATTCGTGAGAAGGATCTACGGTCATTACACCGCCCCACTGTCCCTGTTCGCAGATAATCGGCAGATTCGGCATCCACACTCAACCGACATTCTTTACCTTATTTTCCCCACCCCGCTTGGCCGGCTGAAGGCCCCACCCTGCGTGGTGGTAGTTTTTATTGTAACACCTTAATCCCCACCCCAAGAACCCCCCCCCCCCCCCTTGCATGGGGTGTAGTGCATGTAATTTACAATTTCAGGTTGAAGCTTCTCCGGCGCGGCGTGCGGGTAAGCCCACGCTTCCTCGCTCGCCCTCGTCTCCGACCGGGATCGGTGTCTTCACACCGACTAGGTGAGCCACTGCACACTCCTCTTTGCTGAAATTTCCTTGCTTGAGTAGTATTGTATCTTAGTGCCGTCGGTGGTAAGTGGAGTGCCCGAACTCAAATTTGCTTGTGAATGAATGATTACCGCGGGTGAGTTGTGAGTGAACCGTTAATACCCACGCCCTCGGCGTGCTGGCCGTCTATGAGAGTGGACATCCTAGGACCCTTGAGAGGTCCAATCCTAAGCTAGCCAACCCTCGGAGCAGCAAGGGCCCGTCCCGGACCCTCACCACTATCACCGGTTTGCCTACGGGCACAAGAGTGCGCTTAGCGGGTGAGTCCGCCCGAGTAAAGTCACCGGTTCGTGCGTTGGTTGCTTGCTAGGTCCAAGGGTCATTTGATCATGTGAAGAACCCCCTAGGTCGTGTCACATCAAGTGGTATCAGAGCAAGTCATTGACTTGTCTCTATCAAGTCAAGTCCATGGGCACGCTTGCATTAGAGTTCTCATCGGATCGTTCCATGCATTATCCACCTCCCATTGTCATTGAGTCTACAGACCAAAAAGCCCCAATTCCCATCATATCCCAAGCATACCTACCTAATGGGAGCCCCACAGAAATTGACTTCATCTACATGGTAGAAGATAATTGGGTATCCCCCGACATTGTAGCCACCCTCTCTACGACCGGACAAATTGTGCACAATGGAGACCTAGTCTTCATTGAATTCCATAAAAGGTTTGGAGAGACCAAATACTTTGATGGAGCTTGGTGTCAAATTGGAACTTTGGAAGGCCCTTGCATAATCCTAGGGAAACAATGGCTTGATGAACGGAATACCACCTTCCACCCATTGCGTTGGTCTTGCCTACTTCATCCCCCACATCTCCCGGGAGCCTATGGTTTCAACAACCTTTTGTTCCCTCACCCACCGGGGCCCCATACCCGGCCACCATGCCCTCTCAACCCACTTCGAAGAATGAACAAGGTCATGAGTGAACATGAGGAAAACCCGGCCCACAAGACCAAATCCCCGAGATTGGACACCAATCCAAATCCCTTCCCCACATTCAAGGAAATTCATACTCCTATCAATAAGGAAGAAGGACATCAACTCATCCCCGTCCAAACAAACACATACCTCCCCAAACCACTCAATCTCATGCAAAAGGTGGTGACCCTAGGAGAACTCATCATCAAATGGCTCAAGCAAAATCTCATCCCTCATACCTTGTACTTTCAAAACCCAACCATGGAGCATCCTTTCCAATTAGCACCCATTAACTCCTATCACACCACATTCCAATCCTACTATGAGGTAAATAGTTGGGATGATCTCATCAAGGGTTTAGAATGGCAACTAAAGTTGACTTGCTTATTGACCATAGGAGAGGCCCACCCAAGAAGACTTAGTCTCATCCACCCATGTGTTGGTTCTATCACCTCAGTCTACACCATTGGTTGCTACACTAGTGACCTCCTTTTCATTCTCCCCATGGATGAAGAACCCATCATGGTCCACTCCACTACCATTAAGATCCCAAGTACCTTGACCGACTGGCCCACTAAAGATCTTGGTCCAGTTACCTTGGGGAAGGATGACCCACCATGCGTGGACCATGTGGACATAGAGTTCCTTCCTCTAGGAAGCCCAGTCCATGACCCCTTTGATCCCTTCCAATGGGAGTCTAGGTACCCATGTAATACACCCACCTTACCCACAACTCCCCTTTCCCTACCCCAACCAACCATGTTGGACCAAGAACACCTCTTCCAAGACTTGGGCCACACAAAGGGAACCATCACCATAGACAACATATGCCTAGGAAGCAAAGAAGACCCCCTCTCCATAATGCCCACCTTCCTAGATCCTTTTGACCCTTTCACATGGAAGTTCAAAGGCCATCCCACACCCATACACATGGAAGTCATCTTTGGGAAAGGAATGCATAAGTCTTGGTATAACACATCACTTGGCATGATTCATAAGACGGGTCCATTCATTCACAACACCCACATGTCAAGTAGGAAGCATGAATGGACCATTTTTGGATGTAATGGTCCACCTCCATTCATCATGAGTCTTAAGCATGAGAGTTCCATATTCGGATGTAATGGGCCACCGTCATTCATCATAAGTCTTAAACATGATAGGAGCATTCACGGATGTCCGGGTCCCCCGGCACTCATCACACCCATACATGAAAGGGACACATATGGATGCCCCGGCCCTCCCTCACTTCACATTAGTCATACACATGTCAAAGGCATCTACGGATGTCCGGGTCCCCCGATATTTATCACCACTTTGCATGATAGGGCCACCTACGGGTGCCCCGGCCCACCTAGGTTGACCGAAGTCTACACTGCATCATTACATGATAGGTCTACTTTTGGTTGCCCCGGTCCCCCTTTGCATACCACACACTTCCCACCCACACCGCACCGTAGCTCAAGGCATACTCATTCAAGCAAGCATCTAGCAATGGGCGGTGAAGGTCGTAATAAGCGGGCAAAAACTCACGAGTGGCACTTCGAATTCCAAGAAGGCAACCTCACGATGGTGGTTTTGGAATGGCTATACCTTAGGGCCACCTCCAAATCGAGGGCACGAGGACTTGGACCTTCCATGTTCCAAGTGGCTTTGGCAACCTGGCTTATGGGTTAGATTTACTCATGGGATTTTGGGATATACCTCACTTTTCATGTAACGGATCTAGCACCCTCTAAGGGCACCGCGGTAGATCCTAGTGAGCACCTTGAGCCTACCCCCATCTTTGTGAGCGACACCCTCAGAGAGCTTCCACATAACAACTTGAGAGCCCGACGTGTGCACACGGAAGCAATACTGGGCAAGCAAGGTACTATCATCGGCAAGAGGGTGTGTCCAAGCCACCTTGAGGAGTTGAAGCGTCGTCCCCTGGTTGCGAACGTGAGGTTGAGTTTGGAGGTTGAAGCTTGCTCGGAGTTGCGTCGGAGGACCTCTTCTCCCCCCGGTGGACTCATACTCGACGGAGTCGAGTTCTTTGCACCCCAGGAGTATGATGAGAACATCACCTCCTATTTCATCAGGCATGGTCTAGTCATTTAATTTTGAGTCCTATGTAATTTTTATTTGAGTCATTGATGTAATTTTAATTTTATTTGAGTCATTTCCCTAGGTCTAGCATTTATTTTCCTATGTTTGAGTGTCATTAGATTGTGTAATATGCTAATTGGGCTCATTTCTTTGGGCTTGGCCCAATGAGCTCTCCTACCTCTTCGGTTATTTGTCAATGAGGCTTTTGTCAGGGTCTTTTGTAGAAATGTGGGTTTCCTATATATAGGACCCCATTTCCTCCATTTGAACTTAATCAATCAATGAATGAATCAATGAAAAATACCATTTGAGAGCCCAAAGCTTAGTTTAGTGGAGTGATTCCAACATTTCTTGGGTGAGATGCCCTAGGGGAGAGATTCCCCACCCTTCCCTCTCTTAATCTCTCTTTTTCACTCCACTTTCTCTCTCCTCAACACCGAATTCCGAATTTGCTTCTCTCTCCTCCCTTCCCCAACCACCTCCACTAGCTACCCACCTCATTTAAGACCCTCCACTTCCCCAAGCCACCATTACTCCACCCCCTAGTCCCAAGGGAGCTTCCACCAATCCTAGCTCCACCTCCCAACCCCCAACTACCCCACCCACTTCCCCAAGCACCCTTCCCACTACCCCAAGCACCCATTCCCTTCCCCAACACAACTCTTCCCATTCCCAAAGCCCCACTAACCACATTAGTCCATTTTCAAATTTTGGAGAAAGATCTCTCCTTCTCTCTTCCCCACCCATCCCAAATTCGTAGCTCCCCTCTCACCCACTGCAAACACCACCTTCTAGACCCCATTCTCCCTCATACACACCTTGGAACACCCCCTCCAAGACCCCCTTACAACCAGGGGTCACTCCTACACTCATCCACCCCCATTTCCCCTCCCACATACCCCATTCCCCCCCGTCATCTTCAACCTACAGTTTCAGTTGCAGATCAGAAGAAGAGTACCGACTTGCAGAGGTGACCACGGCTTCCTCCGGGCGATTCTGAAGGCCCAAGATACATCCGTGGAAGCGTCTGCCTGTCCTCTTCGACACCAAAGTGGTTTCGTCTTCATCGGAGCTCGGGGCTATCCAGGAACTCCGTTCTCCCACGACTGTGCGGAACCCTCCCTGCCAAGCATCAGAACCTGAGAGATCACTCTGCCACGACGAACCCTAGCGGATTCAGGCTGAAGCCCCTTCATCAAAGTTCTTCCTCTACTAGTCTTCTTCCAAGATCAAGAAACAGAACCTCATTCGGCTGCCGGAGGAAGGAGTTACAAATTTTCTCCCCCGAGCTCTCCAGTTCTGTCTCCTGCTGTCTACTCCGACCAGTGCCAACTCTTCAGGGTACACCGACCGCCCTCGACCTCTGATTGCAGCTCCGTTACCTTCGGCTGAAAGCTACTTTGACCATGAAGACGTCACTGCCAGTTTCGTGCTGATCGGAGTTCGGGAGAGTGCGTGGCGTCCTCTGCAACCTGCTGCCAGAAGTCTGCAACTGTGGATCAGAAAACCTCATGTCCTGTTCCAACCTCTGCTCCGGTCAGACACGGTCTCAGAAGAAATTCACAAAAATCTGAAGCGTTCCTGTACCTGTTACGAAGCTTTTGCCGCCAGTCTCGCTATCGGCAAAATTCGTGAGAAGGATCTACGGTCATTACACCGCCCCACTGTCCCTGTTCGCAGATAACCGGCAGATTCGGCATCCACACTCAACCGACATTCTTTACCTTATTTTCCCCACCCCGCTTGGCCGGCTGAAGGCCCCACCCTGTGTGGTGGTAGTTTTGATTGTAACACCTTAATCCCCACCCCAAGAACCCCCCCCCCCCTTGCATGGGGTGTAGTGCATGTAATTTACAATTTCAGGTTGAAGCTTCTCCGGCGCGGCGTGCGGGTAAGCCCACGCTTCCTCGCTCGCCCTCGTCTCCGACCGGGATCGGTGTCTTCACACCGACTAGGTGAGCCACTGCACACTCCTCTTTGCTGAAATTTCCTTGCTTGAGTAGTATTGTATCTTAGTGCCGTCGGTGGTAAGTGGAGTGCCCGAACTCAAATTTGCTTGTGAATGAATGATTACCGCGGGTGAGTTGTGAGTGAACCGTTAATACCCACGCCCTCGGCGTGCTGGCCGTCTATGAGAGTGGACATCCTAGGACCCTTGAGAGGTCCAATCCTAAGCTAGCCAACCCTCGGAGCAGCAAGGGCCCGTCCCGGACCCTCACCACTATCACCGGTTTGCCTACGGGCATAAGAGTGCGCTTAGCGGGTGAGTCCGCCCGAGTAAAGTCACCGGTTCGTGCGTTGGTTGCTTGCTAGGTCCAAGGGTCATTTGATCATGTGAA
This sequence comes from Amorphophallus konjac, assembly GCA_022559845.1. NCBI lineage: Eukaryota > Viridiplantae > Streptophyta > Magnoliopsida > Alismatales > Araceae > Amorphophallus > Amorphophallus konjac. The sequence goes on along the minus strand of CM040127.1, from coordinate 197,379,593 downwards.
GAACCCCCTAGGTCGTGTCACATCATTTTCTATCGTAGACGTCACGCTGAACATGCACTCGGTGCAATGCCTCACCATGTCATTACAAACTCCCATGGGCACAAGTACTTTTCGGGCGCTCTCCCCAGGACCAGACCGGGCCCCTATGATGCGTTGGCATTGATTTGTTGGATCCAAGATCCCAAGTTTTGTCTAGACATTTAATCAAGTTTAATGGCCAATTAATTAGAGGAATTTCTGTCAAAAGTACGAGATTTAAGGACTAACATGTCCTATGATTCATAAACTTAAAAACTCGGTATACGGTCACTTCTGGGCCGTTTGAGAGGACATACGGCTACTACTGGCCGCAGTACAAGAACTGGACCAAACTCAGTCCATGAGGTCAAGAATGAACGGTTGACAGTGTGCCGTTCAGGTAAGTAAGCAATACGTGACCTTAAGACACAATTACGATACTTATACGGACCACAGTGATTTGGTCACGAATTTCGGTTGTAGCCGGGTCATACGGGTCTCAAAATGGCGGATTCTAACTCGCCGGATAGTGTGTCCGGGTAGAATCGCACAAAGGGATAGCAATTTAAGCTTAACGGCCGTAATGCCATAAAGATTGTTAGTGTGCTATTAGTCCAATCTACTGGGGTATAAGGACTTTTAATTGATTCCTAACAGCCATTTCAAAATACCTTGATTCATGAATTATTATGAAATCTCAATTTCAAGAGATAAGTTAATTACAAGATGGTAACTCAAGATACTAGAACAAGTCAATAATGACAATAGACAGTAATACATTACAGCAATTTACTTTTACAATTACCATTTTATCATATGGGTTTCTAATTAACCATTGTGTGCGTTGAAGTGGAGATGGTAATCGGAATGGTTTATACACTTGGACCATTTCTTCAAATTTGGATTAAGGAACACCGGGCTCAATTTGAGATCATAGGGTTGCATGTATGGGTCATTGGGTCCTCAAAATATGGTTTTCAATTGGACTAGGCTTGAATGGGTCGATCCCCTCACGGTCCGGATCAATCCTCGGGCCAAAAACAACTTTTCCGGGTCTGTCAGTATATGGGTCGACCCCTGGAAAACCAGGGGTCTGTCTGTGTGTGGGTCAACCCCTAGGGTCGACCCCTGCACAAACAGACTGCTGTCTATTGAATGGGTCGACCCCATGGGTCGACCCCCCCGCACATCTGCTGTCTGGGTCGACCCAATGGGTCGACCCCTACACGTTTGCTATTTGGGTCGACCCAATGGGTCGACCCTCGTGCAGCTGTTGTATGGGTCGACCCCATGGGTCGACCCTCGCGTGGGCAGACTCTAGTCTGTGATGGGTCGACCCAATGGGTCGCCCCCTGCGTTCGCATACGCGAACGTGACCTCCAGAAATCATGAAATCTCACCCAATTGGGGTCTAATTGGACTGAGATCTTAATCCCATGGCCCTAGGTTCTTGATGGACATATTAGGTTCATAATACAAGGGCTTGGAACACTAAATTCACCGAAAAACCAATCGAAATTACACCCTATCTAGGAAGAACACTTAAAAACTAGTCTTAGCATGCTTCTAATCAAACATGAAATTCTCTAAGCATGGTCTATAAAAATTGGGGCTTTCTACGCCAAATGATCGAGAACATGCTGATGATTACAACCATATATATTAATTAGAGTTGGGTCTGTTATCATCTACCTGAATCGAAGAGAGATTTAGAAGTTAGAACGAAGAACGCCCGTTTGACAGCCCTTCACTATTTCCACGAGATCTCCCTCCGCACCTAATAGAATTTGGGGCTTTTACTACCAATGGAAAGCTAACTAAGAGAGGAACAAAATGATATATCTACTTGCATATTTTGGCCAAGATTACCTACCTCAATCGAAGGAAGGAAGAGGGCCTAAGAAAAACCCACGAACTCGGACACTCCTCCAATAAACGCGAGAGATCTCACTAGATCGGAATCCTCTGTGAACATCATTGCTACCAAATGAAAATAGACACATGGGGCTTTCTTTTAATAGGTCATACTCATTTTGGATCTTTCCAGGAAGGGAGAAATCGTCCCTTGAAGTGGCGTGTTCAAACCATCGTCGCCAAAGTTGACCTAGCCCATGCGCGACCAAATGCTCCCCATAAGCTCAAAATTTCGTGGCATTATGAGAGGGGAAATGGTCCTCTCTTTAATATCTTTCATTTCCCCTGGAATCACCTCATTGGGTTGAGAAATGAGCTCAAATTTGATGTTTTAAGGTGGTGGTTACTATTGAGCACGAATTTGGTTAGGTAAGTGTGAAAATTTGACTAATCCCACTGATTCGGCCTAGTTAATGATTTTATTAGGCTTAGTCATAGAAGACAAAATTGTTAAACGTAATTGATTCTACAAGAATATGATTTTTATGGATTTTTATAAAATAGTCGAAATGTGACTTATTCTATTTATGAAAGAATTAATCTAATTAATTTCGAATTAATTCCCATAAGTTCAAATAAATTCAAATGATTTATAATTAAATTTAAATAAATTTATAATTAAATATTTAAAAGAATTTGGGGTATTACACCCTCCCCCACTTAAAGAATTTGGTCCTCCAAATTCACTGCACGTTAATATAGAGATAGGGAAAGATTAGCTCACCTAGAATAAGTCGGGATACCGCTTCCGTATAGTATCTTCAGACTCCCAAGTAGCTTCCTCAGCCCCACGCCGACTCCACTGAATTTTGACCATAGGTATGGAATGATTCCGGAGTTGTTGTTGCTTCCGATCCAGAATCTTAATAGGTCTTTCTTCATGGGTCAAATCTTCCTTCAATTCGAAATCCACATGCTGAATGATATGAGTGGGGTCGTACACATATTTCCGTAACATAGACACATGAAAAATATTATGTACGCCTGACAATTGAGGCGGTAATGTCAATCTGTAAGCAACCTCTCCCACTCTATCCAGAATCTTGAACGGACCAATATATCTCGTACTTAGTTTGCCATGAATGCCAAATCTTCGAATCCCACTTGTAGGAGAGACTTTCAGAAATACATGCTCGCCAACTTGAAATTCCAATGCCCTTCTTCTATTGTCGGCATAACTCTTCTGTCTTGATTGAGCCACTTGTAACCGGTCTCGGATAATACAGATGTTCTGTGATGATTCTGAAATAAGATCCGGTCCAAGCCATTGCTTCTCACCTACCTCATCCCAACACAATGGGGAACGACAACTTCTTCCATACAATGCTTCAAAAGGAGCCATTTGAATGCTAGATTGAAAACTATTGTTGTAGGCGAATTCAATCAAAGCCAAATGGTCACTCCAACTGCCTCCAAAATCAATCATGCATGCTCTAAGCATATCTTCCACTATCTGGTTGGTTCTTTCAGTCTGTCCATCTGTCTATGGATGAAAGGCTATACTGAAATTCAGACGAGTACCCAAAGACTCTTGCAGTCCCTTCCAGAAATATGAAGTAAATCTGGGATCTCTATCAGACACAATGCTGACTGGTATGCCATGGAGCCTTACCACTTTCTTCAAATACAAAGCAGCCAATACATCAACTGTCCATTTGGACTTAATGGGTAAGAAATGAGCTGACTTTGTCAATTGATCGACAATCACCCATATTGCATCAAATCCACCACGAGTCCTAGGTAGACCCATAATGAAGTCCATGCCAATACTTTCCCACTTCCATTGGGGTATGTCGAGTGGTTTCAACTTTCCTGCCAGTCTGAAATGTTAAGCCTTGACTTGCTGACAAACCAAGCATCTACTCACGAAGTCTGCAACTTCCCTTTTCATATTCGGCCACCAAAAGTATCTCTTCAAATTCTTGAACATTTTAGTGCCTCCAAGATGAATGGTGTATTTGGATCTATGAGCTTCCTCCAGAATCTTATTCTTGATCTTAGCTACATCAGGTACACAAGTTCTACCCTGAAATAACAATCTTCCATCATCAACCATCATGAAATCAGGTCTGCTGCTCAAGCTTCCTTTGATCTCTACCAACTCGGGATCATTATCTTGCAAAGACTTGATTTCCATCAACAATTCAGGTTTAAGTTGAATCTATGCAATCATAACCTGATCATTGTCAATATTTAGATCCAGACTAGCTCATTGTTCCAATAGCTTCCACTCTTGTAACATGAGACTTGACAATTTAGCTACAGGCTTCCGGCTTAATGCATCTGCCATAACATTACCTTTTCCAGGATGATACTCAATCGAGAAGTCGAAGTCTTTCAAATACTCCAACCATCTTCACTGCCTCATATTGAGTTCCTTCTGAGAGAATAAATATTTCAGACTCTTATGATCTGAAAACACCGTGAATGTTTCTCCATACAAGTAGTGCCTCCATATGTTCAATGCGAATACCACTGCTGCTAGTTCAAAATCATGAACAGGATAATTCTCTTCATGCTTCCTCAACTGCCTAGAAGAATAGGCAATCACTTTCCCATGCTGCATGAGTACACAGCCTAAATCGATACCTGAAGCATCCGTGTATACAACAAAACCTCCTTCACCAGAAGGTAAAGCCAATACAGGTACAGTAGTTAAACATTCCTTCAAAGTCTGAAAGCTTCGCTGACATGCTTCTGACCAATCAAACTTGCTCTCCTTGCGGGTTAATCGGGTGAGAGGTACCACAATCTTGGAGAAATCTTGAATAAATCTTCGATAGTAGCCTGCCAGGCCTAGGAAACTTCTCACTTCAGTCACACTAGTAGGCTGGTCCTAATTCTTCACTGCCTCTACCTTCGAAGGATCAACAGAAATATCTTCTCTTATGATAATATGTCCTAGAAAGGACACCTCTTACAGCCAGAAATCACATTTATTGAACTTGGCATATAGCTGATGATCTCTCAATAGTTGTAATGCCATCCTCAGATGCTCAGCATGCTTCTCTTCATTCTTGGAATAGATCAGGATGTCATCAATGAACACCACAACCCATTGATCAAGATAGGGCCAAAATACATTGTTCATCAACTACATGAAAGCTGCTAGTGCATTCGTTAGACCAAAAGGCATAACGACAAATTCAAAATGACCATACATGCTGCGGAAAGCTGTTTTATAGATATCCTCTTCCTTAATCCGCAACTGATGATATCCAGATCAAAGATCGATCTTAGAAAAATAATGAGCTCCCGCTATCTGATCAAATAATTCGTCAATCCTCGGTAATGGATATTTGTTCTTGATAGTCTGCTGGTTCAATTGCCGATAATCGATGCACAACCTCATCGAACCATCTTTCTTCCGGACGAATAATACAGGGGCTCCCCAAGGTGAGGTACTTGGACGAATGAAACCCTTCTCGAGTAATTCCATCAACTATTACTTTAATTCTCTCAGTTCCGCAGGAGACATACGATAAGGAGCCTTGGAAATAGGAGATGTGCCAGGAATGAGATCAATAGAGAAGATAACTTCCCGCTCAGACGGAAGTCCTGGTAGTTCCTTTGGAAAGACATCAGGAAATTCTCGGACAATAGAAATGTCCTTAATCTCAATCTGCTGCTCAGGGGTTGCACAGACAAAGGCTAGAAAAGCCTCGCATCCTCGTCTCATTAGCTTATCAGCTCGAAGAGCCGAGATAAGTTATACGAAGTTATGGTGCTTAATTCCCACAAAAGAAAGTCTCGGGTGCCTAGTAAAAGACACAGAGCTAGAACTGCAGTGAACACCTGCCTCATATCTAGCTAACCAATCTGCTCCCAGGATTACATCATAATCCTTCATGTCCATGCAAACTAAATCAGCTGGTAAATTCTGTTCATCAATCATAACCTTACTAGAAGGATAGAAATACTGAATTGCCGATCTAGAACCAATAGGCGTTGAGATTTCTAACGGAGAATTCATCAAAATAGGTTCCACAGCTAAAGACTTAGCAAATCTCTGAGAAATAAATGAATGTGTGGCACCAGTATCAAAAAGAACTAATGTTGGCTTGTCGAGAATAATAAGAGTACCTTCGACGAGTCCACCATCCTCGGCGGTTCCTGCTTCATCTGCGTGCAAAGCTTGGAGCTTGCCTTGCGGCCTTTTGATGCCTTGTGGTTTTGCCGGGATAGCTTGCTCCGATAAAAGAGGACAATTAGGGATGCGGTGCTCCTTACTTCCACATCGCAAACAGGCGCCCAGCTTGCGCCAGCACTCCTCCATCTTATGACCAGGACGATCACAAAACTTGCACACGCCCGTGAATGGAACAATAGGGCCAGGCTTCTTGTCTTCATGCTTCGGCATCTTGCCCTTCCACGATCTAGAACCACTCCATGAACCAGGTCCATTAATGGGCCTCTTCTTGCGATACCCGGGTTTGATATTCTCGGAACCCGTAGGTTGTTCCTTCTTTGCGCCTTTTCCACGGATTTTCTCCGTCATTTCTAGAGTGTCTTCCAAGACTTGAGCTTTCCTCACCATCTCGGAATAAGTCAAAATTTCCCTCGGTGTCAGTTGATTGATATAATGCAGCCTCAGTCCATTTAGAAAACGCTTAGCCTTCACTTTTTCGGTGGATATTAAGTGAGTAGCATAACGAGAAAGCCGAGAAAACTGAGCTTCATATTCTGCCACAGATAAACTTCGCTGCTTCAAAGCCGTGAACTCCTCTGCCTTCTTCTCTTGCACTCTATCAAAAAAATATTTTCCATTGAAGAACTCCTCGAACTCTTCCCATGTGACTTGCTGATCACCGAGAGTCGCCTTTACCGATTCCCACCATGACCTTGCATCATGTTCCAGTTGAAAGGTCGAGAGAAGGACACGTTCTTGATTGCTACATTGCATTACTTCAAATATCCTTCCCATCTCATCCAGCCAATGCTCGGCTTCATCAGGGTCAGTCGAGCCCGCAAATCTCGGCGGATTCATTCCTTGAAAGTTTCGATATAAATCACCAGTGCCATGGTGTGCAGCTCCTGCTTGGGCCGCTTGTTGCAAGTCCTTAGTAAGGTCTTGAACCGTACGCTGCAAGTTCCTCCATTCCGCACGATCAACTCCCATTGCAAAGGCCTACACGTGGAATAGATTACTTAGGTTCATTAAAAATAGATAATAACACGATTAGGATATGAACTTAACCCAAGTTTCTACCTAATCTCACTAGGTCAGGTCCTTAGACTTTAACAAGGTTAGGGGTCCTATGATAACACTTAGAACCCTAGAACTTGGAAAACCTAAAACTTTTAGGGAAACCTAAGAATATTAAACCTAGGCTCTGACACCACCTAAACTGTCACGCCCCAATGCGGAATATCGGGACGTACAGTTAGAAACTTGCTAGAGATAATATTAATATGCTAAACTAAACAATCGAACAGGTGCTATGGAAAGAAGTACTACTATTGATCAAGAAAGACTCCAAGTTTTATTACAATAACCATCAATGCTTAAACACGATCAAACATAACTTCCAAACTGATTCTAATACAATAACTGACTCCAAAAGGTAAATAAAATGCTAACATAACACTAAGGAGTAACTAATGTAAACAACTATGCCAACTCGGCATCTACTAAGAGGTACACTCAAGGGTATCACTCCTGTCCCTCCCCTTTAATATGCGCATCGTCACCAGAATAGCCTGGAAATGGGGGAAACAACAACTATGAGCTAACGCTCAGTAGATAATAACAGGCAAGTTTACATGATTAACCAATTAGTTACATTTTCAAATGCAATGACAAGAAAAGAAATACCTAATGAGATGATAAAACAGTGTAATATAAGATCTTGCAAGGTCAAGAAATATATGATGATAAGAATTTAACAAGAATATCAAGTACAAGAATGTTCAATAGGAAATTGCAATATAGAATTGGCAAACAAGCAAGTATTTTAAGCATCAAGTCAAGCACGATAATGTAACAAGTATAACAAGAGATTTTTTGTCGTAGACGTCACGCTGAACATGCACTCGGTGCAATACCTCACCATGTCATTACAAACTCCCATGGGCACAAGTACTTTTCGGGCGCTCTCCCCAGGACCAGACCGGGCCCCTATGATGCGTTGGCATTGATTTGTTGGATCCAAGATCCCAAGTTTTATCTACACATTTAATCAAGTTTAATAGCCAATTAATAAAAGGAATTTTTGTCAAAAGTACGAGATTTAAGGACTAACATGTCCTAGGATTCATAAACTTAAAAACTCAGTATACGGTCACATCTAGGCCGTTTGACAAGACATACGGCTACTACTGGCCGCATTACAAGAACTGGACCAAACTCAGTCCACGAGGTCAAGAATGAACGGTTGACAGTATACCGTTCAGGTAAGTAAGCAATACGTGACCTTAAGACACAATTACGATACTTATACGGACCACAGCGATTTGGTCACGAATTTCAGTTGTAGCCGGGTCATACAGGTCTCAAAATGGTGGATTCTAACTCACCGGATAGTGTGTCCGGGTAGAATCGCACAAAGGGATAGTAATTTAAGCTTAATGACCGTAATGCCATAAAGATTGTTAGTGTGCTATTAGTCCAATCTACTGGGGTATAAGGACTTTTAATTGATTTCTAACATTTTAAAATACCTTGATTCATGAATTATTATGAAATCTCAATTTCAAGAGATAAGTTAATTACAAGATGGTAACTCAAGATACTAGAACAAGCCAATAATGACAATAGACAGTAATACATTACAGCAATTTACTTTCATAATTACCATTTTATTATATGGATTTCTAATTAACCATTGTGTGCGTTGAAGTAGAGATGGTAATCGGAATGGTTTATACACTTGGACCATTTCTTCAAATTTGGATTGAGGAACACCGGGCTAAATTTGAGATCATAGGGTTGCATGTATGGGTCATTGGGTCCTCAAAATATGGTTTTCAATTGGACTAGGCTTGAATGGGTCGATCCCCTCACGGTCCGGATCGATCTTCAGCTCAAAAATAACTTTTTCGGGTCTGTCAGTATATGGGTCGACCCTTTGGGTCGACCCCTGGAAAACCAGGGGTCTGTCTGTGTGTGGGTCGACCCCTGGGGTAGACCCCTGCACAAACAGACTGCTGTCTGTTGAATGGGTCGACCCCATGGGTCGACCCCCCCGCACATCTGTTGTCTAGGTCAACCCAATGGGTCGACCCCTACACGTTTGCTGTTTAGGTCGACCCCATGGGTCGACCCTCACGTGGGCAGACTCTAGTCTATGATGGGTCGACCCAATGGGTCGACCCCTGCGTTCGCAGACGCGAACGTGACTTCCGGAAACCATGAAATCTCACCTAATTGGGGTCTAATTGGACTGAGATCTTAGCCCCATGCCCCTAGGTTCTTGATGGACATATTGGGGTCATAATACAAGGGTTTGGAACACTAAATTCACCGGAAAACCAATCGAAATTACAACCTATCTAGGAAGAACACTTAAAAACCTAGTCTTAGCATGCTTCTAATCAAACACGAAATTCTCTAAGCATGGTCTATAAAAATTGGGGCTTTCTACGCCAAATGATAGATAACATGCTGATGATTACAACCATATATATTAATTGGAGTTGGGTCTGTTATCATCTACCTGAATCGAAGAGAGATTTAGAAGTTAGAACGAAGAACACCCGTTTGACAGCCCTTCACTATTTCCACGGGATCTCCCTCCAACCCTAATAGAATTTGGGGCTTTTACTACCAATGGAAAGCTAACTAAGAGAGGAACAAAATGATATATCTACTTGCATATTTTGGCTAAGATTACTTACCTCAATCGAAGGAAGGAAGAGGGCCTAAGAAAAACCCACGAACTCGGACACCTCCAATAAACGCGAGAGATCTCACTAGATCGGAATCCTCTGCGAACACCACTGCTACCAAATGAAAATAGACACATGGGGCTTTCTTTTAATAGGTCATACTCATTCTGGATCCTTCCAGGAAGGGGAAATCGTCCCTTGAAGTGGCGTGTTCAAACCGCCGCCGCCAAAGTTGACCTAGCCTATGCGCGACCAAATGCTCCCCATAAGCTCAAAATTTTATGGCATTATGAGAGGGGAAATTATCCTTTCTTCAATACCTTTCATTTGCCCCTGGAACCACCTCATTTGGTTGAGAAATGAGCTCGAATTTGATGTTTTAAGGTGGTGGTTACTATTAAGCACGAATTTTGTTAGGTAAGTGTGAAAATTTGACTAATCCCATTGATTCGGCCTAATTAATGATTTTATTAGGCTTAGTCATAGAAGACAAAATTGTTAAACGCAATTGATTCTACAAGAATATGATTTTTATGGACTTTTATAAAATAGTCGAAATGTGACTTATTTTATTTATTAAAGAATTAATCTAATTAATTTCGAATTAATTCCCATAAGTTCAAATAATTTCTAATTAAATTCAAATAAATTTATAATTAAATATTTAGAAGAATTTGGGGTATTACAGAATACAAGGCTTCATCTTCTAGAGAACAAAGTGAATACGCAGTGGCTACAATTTCAGGCCGACAAACAGAGAACAGATGCTGCAATGCAAGAGTTCTTAGGAAATCTCATGGGTTTGATTAATAGAATAGTAGAGATGGTTAGAAGTATTCAAAGCACTCAAACCACCTCTTTCAAAACTCTTGCTACTATTCTTGATAAAACCTATCATATCAATATTGAAGTTGCAAAGATGAGAACTCTGGATCACCCTCTCCTCACTGGCCAACAAGAGATCCGTTCTGTAGTGGACAAAGCTCAGTCTAAAGTTGCCATCATTGCTACCAGACTTGAAACTGTGATGACAGAGCAAGCAGATATTTCCTCTCTCACGGCCAGTGTTAGAAGCACTGTCCATTACTACTTTGAAGAGCTGTCCAACTCCTTACATTCACTTCAAGATTCAGTCCTGGACAGTTTTTCAGGTCCAGTTTCTTCAAATCAGCGAGCTCAATTTCAATGAGGCAGCTCTAGCTCTGCTCCTCCCAGGGATGGAAATGGCTCAAGATCCTCCCATGGTCACTAACTTCTTTTTGATAATGACAAAGGGGGAGAGAGATGTCATGTTTTGAAGATATGTTATGGATGGATATTGGATATTGGATGGATATTTTTGGATTTTTTATGCGGTTAAATTTTTTCTTTGCTTTGGATACCTTGTTTATTTCATGAGAAATTAATCAAACATTCTCTGAAATCTCTCTTATGTACAGAAGTGCTAGTGTTGATTTTGTTTGTTTATTTCCGTGAAATATCATACATGACTCATTATGTTGTCATCATCAAAAAGGGGGAGATTGTTAGAAATCTGATTTTGATAATGACAACTTATGAATCATGTTTAGACTAGATTAAATAAATCTGCTGTAGGGTTTGCCTGATATGCCTTGCACTGTCTTAGGTTCATGCGATATTTGTTCAAGTCACATTCAGGTCAGTACAATTCCATGTTTGATCCACAGCATAGTCTTTGCATGAAATTCACTAGGTCGGTGCAATTCTTGTTGTTGCACACATGACCAAGTCGTTGCATCTATCAGGTGAGTTAGTGCATTTGATTAAAATGCTTGGACTTGGTATATTATACCTGGTTGATTGGTCAATTCATGTAAACTTTCTTTGCACACTGGGTTGCTTGTGTCTGAAGCATGGTTGAATGATTTTAAAGCATGTGCGGTTCATGCATTACGCCTGTGTCATCAGTGCAAGGTGAGTCTGTGCATGAACAGTGCAGCACCGGTGCATCGTCTATTACATGCATTAACTTTGTCAGTGCAGAACTCCACTCTATGTAGAAAAGAGTCGGTGCACACCTAGTGCGTGCGAGGCCGAACTCGGTGCACACTGCAGTCTACGCATTCATGAGGTCGATGCAATCCTTGCACCGAGGGCATAAAGCAAGTACCCATATCCCGAGTAAGTCTATGCAATGTCTGTACTCTCGCACTCTGAATCAGTGCAAGAGAAGCCCTCGAGCAGAGTATATTGGTGCATAGTCAAAGTCACATGCATGTATAGTCAATGCATCGATTGGCATTTGGCTAGCAAGGTCGGTGCATATTTTGTTTAAAGCTTTGCACTCTGTACACATTTCACAATTCGTGCATTCAGTATTCATATACTCGGTGCAATGTCATTTGTCTTCCTTGCACCTGAAGTCTGTGCATTCACTATTCATATACTGGTGCAATGTTTGGTTAGCATGCATAGATAGTCTGTGCTCTTCACTGTAGCGAGGTATGTAAGGGTCAGTGCATCTCTTGCTCATTCTCGCTTCATAGTTGATGCACACACTGTAGTAGGTCAGTGCAATATTTGCATCGTGCGTATATATAAGTCTGTGCATATTCTCCTATATGTACATCAAAGTCTGTGCATACTTTGCATATACCATATTAAGTCAGTGCAAACATTGTTCTATACCATATAAGATGTCTAATGAAATATTCTCTTAACTGACAGGATAAAGTGATCTCGTGAGCTTGAAGTAAGAAGGCACGTGTTCCTAGAATGTTGGAAGCTGGCACGTGATCCAAGATAATGAGGGAGCCAGTGATCCTGACACGTGGACAGATGAGGACAAAATCTTGACACATGGCTGAGAGCCTTCTGAAAGCATTTGGGTGGGTGTGTCCCCTCCACTCGCCCAATGTGTGAGCACGTGAGTCCGAGACTGAAGTCATATATAAACCCTTTCTCTGATGAGATTGAACGAGATGCAAAGAAAAGAGAAGAAAAAGAGAGGGAGAGCAGTAGAAGAAAAGAGTCTCAGAGAAAAGAGAAGATGAAAGTTGAGCAAGAAGATCAGAGAATTTGAAGACTGATCTAAAGAGAAAAAGCAGAGTATCGTGAGCTAAGAGAAAAGAAGAGAATAGGGAGGTTGCCAGTCGTGAAACAAAAAATTATATATATAAAAGGAAGGAGTCGCCAGGAGTGAGAGAGAGCATACTGAGAGAAGAAAAAGAAAGAAAGAGGTAGAGAGTGTAGAAGAGAGAATAGAGAGAAGAAGAGAGAGGCTTCCCTGAAGATCTGAGTTGTATTGGCCTCTGGATCAGATCCATGACAAGTTGCTCCTACGGAGCTACATTTGTTTCTGTTTCTCCTTTTGTTTTTCGTTTGTTCTTTCCATTTTCATTAGTGTTCTTCCGATCCTCAGGTTTGAGGTCGGGGTTCCTCCTGTGGACTCAGGAGAAGGGAGACTGTGTCTCCGGTTGCTAGTGACGGGCTGTCACTAGTGGTTCCCTCCAATTTGGAGGAAGAGAGGAGAGTGTTCCTCTAGGTCAAGCGGTATGGCAGTGTTTGTTGCAGACTAAGTCTGCTTTGAACTCTAGATTGGGTTAGTGGAATCCTCACTCGGTTTGAGTGAGGGGTGGACGTAGGCAGACTATGGGTCTGGCCAAACCACCTAAAATTCTGGTGTTCTGTGGTTTGCCTTGTGAGTTTGCTCCTGCCTTCTACTTCTCTCACAGGGGCCCTTATCAGGTTAGGTGTGTGCCGCCTGTTCGATCCATTGATTGCATGATTCGTCAAATCTGTGAAGTGGTTGATTTGTGTGTGTGTGCTTTAGTATCATTCCCCACTTGTTTACAAATCACCTTTAAAGAATTCAAGGTCATCCCTGAGCCGTTTTCTATTTTAAGAAATCTACCTTATCTTGCGTGGTGCTTTACTGTGCTTTCTCAGATTGGTAGTTCATCTTGTTGAAAGAAGTTCTGACTTAACAATGTTTAAATCGAAAAATCTTTTTATTTAAGATCCATTCACCCCCCCCTCTAGATCTATCAGCTACAATCAAGATCAGACGGCTCAGGCTTCAGCACGAGATCATGCCTCTTCAAGGACCATTTCCCCTCGATTCCCTTGCGTAAACCCTAACCCTAGCATTCCAATTTCGAAGATAATCGGCGTGACTCAGTCAACCGTGAATATCACGTGGGTTCCTCTCCACGTCGATCCTTGATCGAAGCCACGACTCTAGGGTTACGCCTAGCCCTATAAATAAAAGCCCAACACTACTAGAAACCCCATTTTGTCTAGGCAGTCGACGGCGAGCGGGATCGAGAGCCTGGTGTGATGGGGAAGTTGAGGGTTTCATTTACGGTTCCGACATTGTCGATCTTCTTCTTCGCATCTAAAGGTAGGTTTCTCTTAGGCTAAACCCTAATCAAAATATACCATATCGTACATTTTTTTGTCCTCTTTCCATTGGTAGTATCTTACCCAATTTTTATTTTGTATAGCGATCGCTACATGTTTCTTGAGGTCTGTCAAAGTTCGCCGGATGGCGGGGTTTGGTTCCAGGTCGCAAAACTACAGTGATCGCATCCTGGAGACCGCGGTCCCGTGATTGACCGCCACCCGCTTGGCAGGAGTTTCTTTTAAAACTTGTCAAAGTGTCAAGATCGCGGTCGTTGACCGACCGCTACCATCAGGTAGTAGCCCTTACCTGACCGCGTTCTGTGCTCAGGTTATAGCAAGATTCCAATTTTTCTGTGTTTTGTTCTGATAGATGCCATGCTAAAAATGCACTTAATACTAGGGTTATTGAAGAACGTTAAAGTCTAAGTAAAGCCTATATCATCGTTCATTGATTGTCATTGCTCTCACACACTATTTCCTAAAAATAAACAGAGTAGTGTTGCTGAATATGTTCATATAATTAAAATTCCTACAATACATTGATTTGTTTAGTCACGTTAATTGTTACATTACTGTAATTACTTGAGGGTCATGCCACTCTGGTGGTAATGGCCTACCGTTCACTCTTATTTTCTGCAGTTTTACACCCTCAAATTCTTGTGACAACTGGGACTCTCTACCAGATATTCCTTCAATCAGACTAAAACCTCTATCTCAAGGCCTCCATAAGACTCCGCGAGCTTGGGATTCCCACTAGGATGCCGAGCAAGTTGTACTCTGAAAGCCCGAACCTACTGACTTGACCGGATTTTGAGCGGGCAGTCCAAGGTTGTGACTGAGTTCTGCCCAACCCCTTCCAGAACGCGGCCCTATGGGGACCGCTACCAGGAGGTAGCGGCCGGGAACTGACCGCGTTCTACTTCTGATTTGGCCTGCGTGCCAGTCTTCTCCAGTCGACTGATCCCTGTTCCAATCGACCCGACCTTGTTTCAGTTGACCTATATTGCCTTAGTTGACCGTGGTTATGTAGACCGAACCCAGTCTTTAGTCAATTCATGTCCCAGGTCGACTGATGGCCTTGATTAGTCGATTGAACCTTGTCTTCTACCTTCCCTGTCCTTGTCGCGGTTCTTCTTAGGCCGCTACTGCTAGATCACAGCTCACCTTGAATCGCGTTCTTTATTCCATGCCTTGTGCATCTACCCACTGGCCTATTGAATCGACACAGGCCCATGTTGCTCTTTTGCTAATAGCAGTCATTTCTTAACCGCGATGTCATGGCCGCGGTTCTCTCTAGACTGCGAGCATCCTTCCTATTTAGTGACTCGACCCCACTTCCTGTGAGTCAACTCTGGCCCCCCTTGATTTGCCCCTTATGATAGCGGTTCTCCCTTGACCGCTACCATCATATATCGGTCCCATTCTGACCACGACCTACTCCAAATTTTCTCGATTTTTGTGATTGTTGTGTGATATAGCAGCCATGTTTAATGTTAGCCCTTCAGGCTACTATCCTATCATGTTCACAACCCTTTTATAATTCTTGGCTTCCAAGTCATATTCTTATGACTTATCGCTTGAAATACCTTCTAAAGAAATTATCTTTTAGTACTTGGTTACTTGAGCTTGTTCTTGAAACCCTTGGCCATTAAATAATATGGATGTCTTGATTTCGTGGGATCTCTGATCCAACCCTCAATGCCAACGTATCATAGGGGCCCGATCTGGTCCTGGGGAGAGCGTCCGAAAAGTTCTAGTGCCCATGGGAGTTTGTAATGACATGGTGAGGTATTGCATCGAAGTACTATCTAGCGTGTTGAGTCTATGACATTCCACTTCCGCATGAACTAAGTACATGAACATACTTGCTTGCTTCACTTGACTTGATAGATGACCAATAATCCTTGAATACTGATGACTTGTGCATATCATTATTTAGCCTCACTCAACTTTGTAATTTCTATACTTAGTCGCATCTCTTCCTATTAAACTTGACTCTATCAGGATTAAGTCCTGCGATGTTTCTGAATTATTGAAGTGTTTCGTTCTTGAATATAGTTCTTTTCACTTGATTAAATTGTTAATTACTTAAACTCTACCTGGCGATAGCCATATAAATCCTACTGAGCTTCTTGCCCAGCTTCTTTCTTTAACATTTTCAAGTAATTAGAAGCTGGAGATCATGAAATCGAGAATGGGCGAGAGTGATCGAGAGAACCTGAAGCTTTAGTGGACCTGAGTCTTTTTCCTGCTATCAGTTCGGGGTGTGACAAAAGTGGTATCAGAGGCTAGGTTGTTTAAGTCCTAGGTTCTTGTCCATTGGTGCTGGTTGCCTTAAGTATTAGGCCGTATGATCTGTGTCATCCTTCCTTGTCACCAGGTGACATTTGGCAGGCTCGGATTAAGTAATAAAACATGTATAAAACTATGGTAGTGAGGCACGTAAGGGTAATAAAATCATTAATCTTTATAGTTATTTTTGCAGGAGTCTAGACCTTGGGAGAGGGGAAGCGAGAGGGCACATGGGTAAGTCCAGGCCCGATTTTGTTAGAAGGAGGCGAGCTTGTCATAAAGGATCCCGGAGTAATAAGAAGAGAAGAAGTAATCAGTTGCAAAGGAAGTGTCTTCATTGTCATAAATTGGGTCATCATGCTGAAGAGTGTTGGCGGAAGCTTAGAGCGTGCCTTCATTGCGGAAGTGAGAATCATAGGATAGCCAATTTCCCTAAGTTACCCCTATAGGCTAAAGTTAAAGGTGGATCAGAACCAATATTAAAGGAGCCCGAGTTTGCTGTCAAAGGAGGAGTTATAGGAGGTATCCCTCATCCTTAACCGTAGTAAGTTTTTCATTCCTCTAGATTTTAATTTACCATGCTATTTTAGATAACTGATGGATAGGGTTAATCCTAATTAAATTATTTAAATAATAATAATACTAATAATGATCGGTGAATTTACGGACCAAATTCTTTAAAGTGGGGGAGGGTGTAACACCCCAGTAAATTAATAAGAGTTAAAAGTAAAAATTAAATACATAATTTCAATGAAAAATGTGGGGAAAGGAAAATATGAAATATGCCTATTGATTTAAAGACAAATTTTAATTCGATAAGCAAATTAATAGTTAGTGAATAAATTGATCTGAGACCCGATTAAGTTTTAAGTAAGGCCAGTCTATTGAACGGGTTAAAAATATTATATGCTCTTGAAATAACTTGGCCAACTTCTTTTTCTAAATATTACTACCATATCTAGTTGTCTTAAAAAGGGCAAAAATTACATCGATTAAGAGCATATAATACAATTCAATAAAGGAAAATCATAGTAACCTAGATTTAAATTAAATCAATTACTCGAATAAATATAACTCTTGGAATAAATAAGGGTAATTCCATTTAATGATTTCTGAGTTAAGTAGAAAACTTTGTATTAACTGTAAATTAAGGAATGATCTAATAAAAAATTCGCATAATAATGATTTAAGCCAAGTAAAAATGAAAAGTTTTCTTATAATATCGTATTAATATAAAACCTAAATTAATTAGGCCTGATTCTGCAACCAAACCCGATTCTAATTAGAATTAGAGGAAGAGGACTGTAATAACTCGGAATAAAGTCAGATAAATTAATAGCTCTCCCAATATACAAAAAATTTGAAGAATTTGTAAAATTATTAAAAATATATATTCTTGTAGAGGAAAGAATTTCTAGCAAAATTATCAACATAGACAATTGCAAAATAAAATTTAATTGGGCATGAATCAAAGGTTTTGGGTAAACTCATGTTTTGGGTGGAACATGCCTTAATCGATTAAATTCGGTCCTAAATCGAGCTCTAAAGGGCTCAATCCGAACCCAAATGTTAGGCCCATGTCAGAGGACTATTTTCCCTCGATTCCCCCATCCAAACCCTAACCCTACCGTTCCAATTTCAAAGATAAGCGGCGCGACTCGGTCAATCACGAATATCGCACGGGTTCCTCCCCATATCAATCCCTGATCGAAGCCACGACTCTAAGGTTACCCCCCGCCCTATAAAGCAAAACCCAACACTACCAGGAACCCAATTTTGGCTAGGAGGCCGACGACGAGCGGGATCGAGAGCGTGGTGCAACGAGAAAGGTGAGGATTTTGTTTAGGGTTTTGGCATCGTCGATCTTCTTCTTCACATCTAAAGGTAGGTTTCTCTCAGGCTAAACCCTAATCAAAATATACAATATTACATGTTTTTTGTCCTATTTCCATTGGTAGTATTTCCCCCAATTTTTATTTAGTATAGCGATTGCTACATATGTTTTTTTTTAGGTCTGTCAAAGTTCACCGGAAAGCAGGGTTCGGTTCCAGGGTGCAGAACTCCAGTGACCGAAGACCCACGATTGACCACCACCTGCCTGGCAGGAGTTTCTTTTAAAACTGGTCAAAGTGGCAAGATCACAGTCATTGACCAACCGCTACCATCAAGTAGCGGCCCTTACTTGACCGCGTTCTGTGCTCAGGTTATATCAAGATTCCAATTTTTCTGCAATCTATTCTGATAGACGTCATGCTAGAAATGCACTTAATACTACTGTTATGGAAGAACGTTAAAGTCTAACTAAAGCCTATATCATCGTTCCTTGATTGTCATTGCTCTCTCACACTATTTTCTGAAAATAAATAGAGTAGTGCTGCTGAATATGTTCATATAATTAAAATTCTTGTAATACCTTGACTTGTTTAGCAACATTAATTGTTACATTCTTGTAATTGCTTGAGGGTCATGCCACTCTGGTGGTAATGGCCTACTGTTCACTCTCATTTTCCATAGTTTTACACCCTAAAATTCTTGTGATAGTAGGGACTCTCTGTCGGATATTCCTTCTGTTGGACAAGAACCTCTATCTCAAGGACTCCATAAGACTCCGCGAGCCTGGGATTCCCACTAGGATGCCTAGCAAGTTGTACCCTGAAATCTTGAACCTACTAACTCGACTGGATTTTGAGCGGGCAGTCCGAGGTTGTGACTGAGTTATGCCAAACCCCGTCCAGAACGGGGCCGTATAGGGACCGCTACCAGGAGGTAGCGGCCGGGAACTGACCACGTTCTACTTCTGATCTGGCCTACGTGCCAGTCTTGTCCAATCAATTGATCCTTGTTCTAGTCATCCTAGCCATGTTTCACTCGATCTATATTGCCTCAGTCGATCGTGGTTATGTAGACCGAACCCTGTCTTCAGTCAATTCATGTCCCAGGTCAACCAATGGCCTTGATTAGTCGATTAAACCTTGTCTTCGACCTTCCCTGTCCTTGTCGCGGTTCTTCTTGGACCGCTACTGCTAGATCGCTGCTCACCTTGAACCGCATTCTTTGTTCCATGCCTTGTGTGTCGACCAACTGGCCTATTGAATCGACGTAGGCTCATGTTGCCCTTTTGCTAATAGCAGTCATTTCTTAACCGCAACTTCATGGCCGCGGCTCTTTGTGGACTGCGAGCATCCTTGCTATTCAATGAGTTGACCCCATTGCTTGTGAGTCGACTCTGGCCCCCTTGATTTGCCCTTATGATAGCGGTTCTCCCATGATCGCCACCATCAGATAGAGATCCCGTTCTTACCACGACCTGCTCCAGATTTTCTTGATTTCCATGATTGTTGTGTGATATAGCAGCCATGTTTAATGTTAGCCCTTCAGGCTACTATCCTGTCATGTTCACGACCCTTTTATAATTCTTGGCTTCCAAGTCATATTCTTATGACTTATCACTTGAAATTCATTCTAAGGAATTTGTTGTCCTGATGAATTGGCAAGCAAAAGGAGGGTGAATTGGTTGGGTCTAAATAAAAATAATGTGGATGATAGACAATTAAAATTATCTTAGATAACGCCACTACCTAATGAGAACGCTGACAGGCACGAGATGAAAATAGCTCAAACTAGAACCTAGCAAATGAAAACACACCCAAGCGGAGAGTGAACGTGATGAAGATGATAATATGAGAGCACACCACACGTCAAGCAGATACACCAAATAGTCACACAGAAAGCCAAACCACAGAAGACATGGATTTTTTAGGTGGTTCAAATGCACCCGAGTGCGATCCTACATCCACCCCTCTCAACTTCAGAGGGTTCCACTATCACCACACTGCGTAAATGCAACAAAGTCGCACACACGGGGTCGAGGACCCCAAAACACACCCGTCGACGCTCAAGCATCTAATAGTGCCCACACTGGTAGACAGAGTCTCTCGACACACATACAAGAAATCCTTTGAGTTCTAATCAATAAATGTAATACCCCGGTTTTTAAAATATGTAATAAATGAAGTTTTAGTTTAGATAATAAAATTCATAAATTAATATTTAATTCTTTAGTGAATAGTGGTTAGTGAATAGTACCTTCGTGAATAGTACCTTCCGTAAATAGTATTATTAGTGTAATTTCGATATTTTCATAAAATTCTAGAAAAATACAAAATTGGTAGATCATGATTTATAGAACAACTTTATCTTCTTGAGTTTTATTAGTAAAAATCTGTATTTAGATCTATTTACCATTTAATAGAGTATAATTAATTAATATTTTATTCATGTGAATAGTACCATCGAAAATATTTCTACTTGATAAAAATTCACAAAAATGGTAATTTGATTTCTGGAAGTGTATGTAACAAACTTGTCTTCTATTATTAACCCTGTGAAAATCCGTGGTAAGATCTATTTAGAGATTTAACTAGAAAATTCAAACTTTTCAACATTTACCTAACCCCATTTTAAAACTCAAAATTCGAGCTCATTTCTCAACCATTTGATCTGAAATTGGTGTCAAATTAAAGGTCTTGATTTAATCTTCAAAAGCCCTCTCATAATCGGTCGAAACCCTAACCCTAATTGAGGCGGCTAGACAAATTAGACTTGGTCTCTCTTTTCGGCGCCGTTTCCAAGACGCCACTTGAAGCGCCGAGATCTCCCTCTCTCGACCACCTCAGAAGGCCCATGAGCTATTAAAAGAAAGCTCTCTGGGTCTATTTTCTTTTGATACCCACCATTGGTGCTGAAGTTTTCGGAGCTGGGCGATATCCTGCGAGGAGTGCAGGGGTGTCCGAGTTCCTTGTTCTTCATCTATCTTTTGTTCTTCATCAAAGTGAGGTAGGTTCTCTCGGGCTCAAACCCTAAATAATATATCAAGCTCTTCAGCATGAATCCCTCTTTCTTTTGATACCAAAAGCCCCATCATTCATTTAGTATTTCATGAGATTTTAATTGTTTAAGTTAGACATGTTAAGTTAAGGCTAAACTAGGGTTTTAGTTGTTCTTTCTTAAATTACGTGATCAATTCATGTTGTAAATCAACTTTTAAGCTATGCATCTTATGTAGAATTTCATGCTCGTCATTTTGGTAGCAAAAGCCCCAAATTCCATTCTGTATGTAGAGAGAATTTAACGTTTTAGTCACAGCATGTCAGAATTAGGGTTTCATGTGTTCCTGACTTAATAAATCTCGATTCCAGCAATTGATCATGCAATTGACCTTGTAGATAGGTAGAGTTTTGTATTAGCTTTCCATTGATACCAAAATCTCCTTATTTGGAGTCCAATTGCATTAGTTATGATCATTTTAGTGTAACCCTATCCAAACCCTAGTTCTCGGCATTCACCGGATGCGGCAGGGATGACCGGAGACGACCCAGAGATAGGCGGTCTTACGATAGACCGTCCAACTCCAGCCCACACCCGGCCCTGGCTTAGACAGGAGTTAAACGGTTCCTAATCAACCACTTATCCTAGTTAAACGGTCAGAAACTGACCACATATCCATCCCAGCAGGATAAACGGTCCGAAACGGACCACATAACTTGTGCGGCCACTTACTGGGCCGCACAACTGGATGGGCGGCCCTTCCCCTGGCCGCACATCCCTGGGATGGGCGGCCCATCCCAGACCGCCCAAGCAGATGGGCGGTCCTCAGGGTTTCATGTCATTAGGTTTGGACGGTTGTCCTCTAACCGCCCAACACCCTGGAGCCCTAAAACGGCCCTTGTGCGACCGTTTAACCTCCAGAGCCGGTTTTCGCGCCCGGTTTCACCGTTTGACGCCCCAATCGACTTAGTAAATGCATGATTTGATAATATATCTATATTTCTGTCTCAGAAATCTATTTATAATATAAAATGATTTAAAAGTGATTTTTAATTATTATTTAGCATCTTACTTGTTAATTAGTTCTTAAAGTGATAATTAGTATATTTAAGCGCTAAATTAGTATCTTAATTTCATACTTAGCCAGTAAATTTATCTTTCTGTCTCAGAAACATGTTTTCACAGAAAATGATCTTATTAATTACAAATTAGTATTTTTGATTATTAATTAGTATCTTAATCGCATTTTAATTGCTAATTGGTACTTAAATTACAAATTAGTATTTTCAAGTGCTAAAATTAATATCTTAATTACTGTCAAAACAATAGATTTATATTTATGTTCCAGAAATATATTTTTCATAGGAAATAACTTCATGTATAGATAATTAGTGTTTTTAAGTGTAAATTAGTATCTTAGTTACTAATTAGTATCTTAACTTGATAATTAGTGTGTTTAATAGATAAATTAGTATCTTGATGCTGTTAAGACAATAGATTTATATTTCTATTCCAGAAATATACTTTTCATAGAAAGTGATTTAATGTGTAGTTAATTACGTGTTTTTAATGTTACTTAGTGATTTAAATTGCTATTTAGTATCTTAAGTTGATAACTAGTGTTTTTGATGGTTAGATTAGCATCAAAATTTGCTGTTAGAAAGTAGATTTTATATTTCTGAAATCAGCAACATATGTGTTTATGGAAAATGATTTAATGAAATTCTAGATTGTTAATTGGTATCTTAATTGTTAGTTAGCATGTTAAATGGAGTTAATAAGCATCTTAAACTGTTAATTGGTAAGAAACGCACATGATAAGTGGTAAATATACAAGTAAATTTCTTTAATTGCATGCTATCCTTTGAGCTTGATTCCTTGTCTATCTTGATCCATCTCCATCCTGTGAATGAAAAACCTTATACCTAATTAAGCATGAAAAATTAGGCGTGTAAAGGCTTTGTTGGTTTTTCTTAATTCTGTCAGTCAGTTCGTACTTAGAGCTAGCGGCATACTGTCAGTCGCTATTGTTGGCCTCGTGACTCGTGGTTCGTGACTCTTGGGAGTACGGCCGGTGTGGCCGTATAACCCTCGGTATGTGAGTTTTATCGTGTTTTGAACTCTTGAATCCAAGGACAAGTTAGTCCTTTAATCTTGAGCTTATGACAGTAATTTCTCCCGATTATTTGGCCATTTACTTGATTATCTAGACATTTGGATCTTGGATCCATTTTTATGCCAACGCACCATAAGGGCCCGGTCTGGTCCTGGGGAGAGCGCCCGAAAGTTAGTGAGCCCATGGGATGTTAATGACAGGGTGAGGCATACACCCGAAGTGCAGGACATGCTTGTTATGTCTAGAATAAACTCTTGTTACTTATTACCAGTTACTTGGGTACTTGAATTACAATGACGTCACCCCCAAGGTTTTGATAAGTAACGTACTTGAATCCCGCTGAGCGTATAAGAGACGCTTGCCCTACTTGCTTGCTTGGCCAACTCTTGCTATTTCCTGTTGGAAACCATTGTATTTGCAATCATACATGACATGTTTGACCAAAGAGGTTAATATACTAGTGATCGATCTTCATGCTTATACTTGAGTTCTATCTTGTGGTAATTTTTGACTTAAAAACTCCTGTAACAAATTCTTGTAGACTCTTGTTCAATCTCGTATTTGATATCTTATTCGTTCTTACTTGATTTTCTTGACCTTGCAAAATCTGTTTATTACATTATATCGTCATTACTTCTTTTACTAGCATGCTACCGTCTTTTACATATTTAGCATGGCATGAAAAATGAAATTACTTATTAATCACTTTAACCACTGCCTGATGATAGAGTATAATTCCTACTGAGCTTCTTGCTCACCCCTACTTCCAACCCTTTTCAGTTGCGCGAGTATTGGTACGTGCATGGGAATCGGATCGGTGTGATCGAGTGGTACCTGGACCCTAGAGTTGGAGTCTGTGTCCTTTCTATTTTCTTGAGTCTTGTTAGTTTAGTTCCTTCTTTTTGTTATCTATTTCGAAGTTTTTATTGTAAGTGGTGTCAAATATATCTTTTTAAATTAATAAGAGTTCGTATTTTCTCAAAAGTGTGTCTGGCCTCCTTGTATTTTATTGAGATTATTTATCTTCCACTCTTGTTATCGTGACTTGTCTCCTGCCACGTTCCGAGCATCGCTTCCTGCTGCTATCGGTTCGGGGCGTGACAGTTTTGGTATCAGAGCCTCCTTCTTATTTGAGTCCCTTGGATTTTTGTCCGAGTGTATAGGTTACCCTAAGTCTTAAGACCCGTGTCGTCCCTTGTACCCTGGTGAGATTGGGTAGTATAGTGGGTTAAGTAATAAAATATATACAAGATTGCGTTGCAGTAGGCGTAAGGACAATAAAAAGGTTAACCATCTATTATCTTCCAGGTTTAAGCCGTTCTTAAAAATGAAACCGAGTGGTTCCGGTAAGGCGAGTTTCGTTTCTGCTGAAGGCCGGCGAGTTCGTCGTAAGGAAACCCGACGTAATAAGAAGAAGAAGAGTAACATCGCGCAAAGGGAATGTCTGTATTGTCACAAGCTTGGTCATCTCGCGAATGAATGCTGGCGGAGGAGCAAAGCATGTCTGCGTTGCGGCAATCAAGATCATAAGATGGCTAATTGCCCTAAGCAGAAGGGTAATATTGAGAGTAATATCGCGCAAAGGGAATGTCTGTATTGTCACAAGCTTGGTCATCTCGCGAATGAATGCTGGCGGAGGAGCAAAGGATGTCTGCGTTGCGGCAATCAAGATCATAAGATGGCTAATTGCCCTAAGCAGAAGGGTAATATTGAGAGTATTATTGCGCAAAAGGAATGCAAGAAGGAATGCAAGTACTGTCGCAGGCTTGGTCATCTCGCGAAGGAGTGCTGGTGGAGGAGAGGATCGTGTCTACGTTGCGGTAATCCGGATCATAAAATGGATAATTGCCCTAAGTTACTTCCACAAGTAAAACTTCCAGAAGAATCGGAACCAACTTCCGCCGAATGACGAACTACATACGGTATCATTCTCTTTTACCCCGAGCATTCGTCATTAATCGTATAGTTACCATATTATTTTGATAAATCTTAGTTAGTTAATTTCTTTCATCCTTAACATGTTATTTTCATAAATGTGAACTTCTGAGTTTAAACTTTTACCTAATTGAAAATAATCGGTGAATTTGGGGACCAAATTCCTTTAAGTGGGGGAGGGTGTAATACCCCGGTTTTTAAAATATGTAATAAATGAAGTTTTAGTTTAGATAATAAAATTCATAAATTAATATTTAATTCTTTAGTGAATAGTGGTTAGTGAATAGTACCTTCGTGAATAGTACCTTCCGTAAATAGTATTATTAGTGTAATTTCGATATTTTCATAAAATTCTAGAAAAATACAAAATTGGTAGATCATGATTTATAGAACAACTTTATCTTCTTGAGTTTTATTAGTAAAAATCTGTATTTAGATCTATTTACCATTTAATAGAGTATAATTAATTAATATTTTATTCATGTGAATAGTACCATCGAAAATATTTCTACTTGATAAAAATTCACAAAAATGGTAATTTGATTTCTGGAAGTGTATGTAACAAACTTGTCTTCTATTATTAACCCTGTGAAAATCCGTGGTAAGATCTATTTAGAGATTTAACTAGAAAATTCAAACTTTTCAACATTTACCTAACCCCATTTTAAAACTCAAAATTCGAGCTCATTTCTCAACCATTTGATCTGAAATTGGTGTCAAATTAAAGGTCTTGATTTAATCTTCAAAAGCCCTCTCATAATCGGTCGAAACCCTAACCCTAATTGAGGCGGCTAGACAAATTAGACTTGGTCTCTCTTTTCGGCGCCGTTTCCAAGACGCCACTTGAAGCGCCGAGATCTCCCTCTCTCGACCACCTCAGAAGGCCCATGAGCTATTAAAAGAAAGCTCTCTGGGTCTATTTTCTTTTGATACCCACCATTGGTGCTGAAGTTTTCGGAGCTGGGCGATATCCTGCGAGGAGTGCAGGGGTGTCCGAGTTCCTTGTTCTTCATCTATCTTTTGTTCTTCATCAAAGTGAGGTAGGTTCTCTCGGGCTCAAACCCTAAATAATATATCAAGCTCTTCAGCATGAATCCCTCTTTCTTTTGATACCAAAAGCCCCATCATTCATTTAGTATTTCATGAGATTTTAATTGTTTAAGTTAGACATGTTAAGTTAAGGCTAAACTAGGGTTTTAGTTGTTCTTTCTTAAATTACGTGATCAATTCATGTTGTAAATCAACTTTTAAGCTATGCATCTTATGTAGAATTTCATGCTCGTCATTTTGGTAGCAAAAGCCCCAAATTCCATTCTGTATGTAGAGAGAATTTAACGTTTTAGTCACAGCATGTCAGAATTAGGGTTTCATGTGTTCCTGACTTAATAAATCTCGATTCCAGCAATTGATCATGCAATTGACCTTGTAGATAGGTAGAGTTTTGTATTAGCTTTCCATTGATACCAAAATCTCCTTATTTGGAGTCCAATTGCATTAGTTATGATCATTTTAGTGTAACCCTATCCAAACCCTAGTTCTCGGCATTCACCGGATGCGGCAGGGATGACCGGAGACGACCCAGAGATAGGCGGTCTTACGATAGACCGTCCAACTCCAGCCCACACCCGGCCCTGGCTTAGACAGGAGTTAAACGGTTCCTAATCAACCACTTATCCTAGTTAAACGGTCAGAAACTGACCACATATCCATCCCAGCAGGATAAACGGTCCGAAACGGACCACATAACTTGTGCGGCCACTTACTGGGCCGCACAACTGGATGGGCGGCCCTTCCCCTGGCCGCACATCCCTGGGATGGGCGGCCCATCCCAGACCGCCCAAGCAGATGGGCGGTCCTCAGGGTTTCATGTCATTAGGTTTGGACGGTTGTCCTCTAACCGCCCAACACCCTGGAGCCCTAAAACGGCCCTTGTGCGACCGTTTAACCTCCAGAGCCGGTTTTCGCGCCCGGTTTCACCGTTTGACGCCCCAATCGACTTAGTAAATGCATGATTTGATAATATATCTATATTTCTGTCTCAGAAATCTATTTATAATATAAAATGATTTAAAAGTGATTTTTAATTATTATTTAGCATCTTACTTGTTAATTAGTTCTTAAAGTGATAATTAGTATATTTAAGCGCTAAATTAGTATCTTAATTTCATACTTAGCCAGTAAATTTATCTTTCTGTCTCAGAAACATGTTTTCACAGAAAATGATCTTATTAATTACAAATTAGTATTTTTGATTATTAATTAGTATCTTAATCGCATTTTAATTGCTAATTGGTACTTAAATTACAAATTAGTATTTTCAAGTGCTAAAATTAATATCTTAATTACTGTCAAAACAATAGATTTATATTTATGTTCCAGAAATATATTTTTCATAGGAAATAACTTCATGTATAGATAATTAGTGTTTTTAAGTGTAAATTAGTATCTTAGTTACTAATTAGTATCTTAACTTGATAATTAGTGTGTTTAATAGATAAATTAGTATCTTGATGCTGTTAAGACAATAGATTTATATTTCTATTCCAGAAATATACTTTTCATAGAAAGTGATTTAATGTGTAGTTAATTACGTGTTTTTAATGTTACTTAGTGATTTAAATTGCTATTTAGTATCTTAAGTTGATAACTAGTGTTTTTGATGGTTAGATTAGCATCAAAATTTGCTGTTAGAAAGTAGATTTTATATTTCTGAAATCAGCAACATATGTGTTTATGGAAAATGATTTAATGAAATTCTAGATTGTTAATTGGTATCTTAATTGTTAGTTAGCATGTTAAATGGAGTTAATAAGCATCTTAAACTGTTAATTGGTAAGAAACGCACATGATAAGTGGTAAATATACAAGTAAATTTCTTTAATTGCATGCTATCCTTTGAGCTTGATTCCTTGTCTATCTTGATCCATCTCCATCCTGTGAATGAAAAACCTTATACCTAATTAAGCATGAAAAATTAGGCGTGTAAAGGCTTTGTTGGTTTTTCTTAATTCTGTCAGTCAGTTCGTACTTAGAGCTAGCGGCATACTGTCAGTCGCTATTGTTGGCCTCGTGACTCGTGGTTCGTGACTCTTGGGAGTACGGCCGGTGTGGCCGTATAACCCTCGGTATGTGAGTTTTATCGTGTTTTGAACTCTTGAATCCAAGGACAAGTTAGTCCTTTAATCTTGAGCTTATGACAGTAATTTCTCCCGATTATTTGGCCATTTACTTGATTATCTAGACATTTGGATCTTGGATCCATTTTTATGCCAACGCACCATAAGGGCCCGGTCTGGTCCTGGGGAGAGCGCCCGAAAGTTAGTGAGCCCATGGGATGTTAATGACAGGGTGAGGCATACACCCGAAGTGCAGGACATGCTTGTTATGTCTAGAATAAACTCTTGTTACTTATTACCAGTTACTTGGGTACTTGAATTACAATGACGTCACCCCCAAGGTTTTGATAAGTAACGTACTTGAATCCCGCTGAGCGTATAAGAGACGCTTGCCCTACTTGCTTGCTTGGCCAACTCTTGCTATTTCCTGTTGGAAACCATTGTATTTGCAATCATACATGACATGTTTGACCAAAGAGGTTAATATACTAGTGATCGATCTTCATGCTTATACTTGAGTTCTATCTTGTGGTAATTTTTGACTTAAAAACTCCTGTAACAAATTCTTGTAGACTCTTGTTCAATCTCGTATTTGATATCTTATTCGTTCTTACTTGATTTTCTTGACCTTGCAAAATCTGTTTATTACATTATATCGTCATTACTTCTTTTACTAGCATGCTACCGTCTTTTACATATTTAGCATGGCATGAAAAATGAAATTACTTATTAATCACTTTAACCACTGCCTGATGATAGAGTATAATTCCTACTGAGCTTCTTGCTCACCCCTACTTCCAACCCTTTTCAGTTGCGCGAGTATTGGTACGTGCATGGGAATCGGATCGGTGTGATCGAGTGGTACCTGGACCCTAGAGTTGGAGTCTGTGTCCTTTCTATTTTCTTGAGTCTTGTTAGTTTAGTTCCTTCTTTTTGTTATCTATTTCGAAGTTTTTATTGTAAGTGGTGTCAAATATATCTTTTTAAATTAATAAGAGTTCGTATTTTCTCAAAAGTGTGTCTGGCCTCTTTGTATTTTATTGAGATTATTTATCTTCCACTCTTGTTATCGTGACTTGTCTCCTGCCACGTTCCGAGCATCGCTTCCTGCTGCTATCGGTTCGGGGCGTGACAGTTTTGGTATCAGAGCCTCCTTCTTATTTGAGTCCCTTGGATTTTTGTCCGAGTGTATAGGTTACCCTAAGTCTTAAGACCCGTGTCGTCCCTTGTACCCTGGTGAGATTGGGTAGTATAGTGGGTTAAGTAATAAAATATATACAAGATTGCGTTGCAGTAGGCGTAAGGACAATAAAAAGGTTAACCATCTATTATCTTCCAGGTTTAAGCCGTTCTTAAAAATGAAACCGAGTGGTTCCGGTAAGGCGAGTTTCGTTTCTGCTGAAGGCCGGCGAGTTCGTCGTAAGGAAACCCGACGTAATAAGAAGAAGAAGAGTAACATCGCGCAAAGGGAATGTCTGTATTGTCACAAGCTTGGTCATCTCGCGAATGAATGCTGGCGGAGGAGCAAAGCATGTCTGCGTTGCGGCAATCAAGATCATAAGATGGCTAATTGCCCTAAGCAGAAGGGTAATATTGAGAGTAATATCGCGCAAAGGGAATGTCTGTATTGTCACAAGCTTGGTCATCTCGCGAATGAATGCTGGCGGAGGAGCAAAGGATGTCTGCGTTGCGGCAATCAAGATCATAAGATGGCTAATTGCCCTAAGCAGAAGGGTAATATTGAGAGTATTATTGCGCAAAAGGAATGCAAGAAGGAATGCAAGTACTGTCGCAGGCTTGGTCATCTCGCGAAGGAGTGCTGGTGGAGGAGAGGATCGTGTCTACGTTGCGGTAATCCGGATCATAAAATGGATAATTGCCCTAAGTTACTTCCACAAGTAAAACTTCCAGAAGAATCGGAACCAACTTCCGCCGAATGACGAACTACATACGGTATCATTCTCTTTTACCCCGAGCATTCGTCATTAATCGTATAGTTACCATATTATTTTGATAAATCTTAGTTAGTTAATTTCTTTCATCCTTAACATGTTATTTTCATAAATGTGAACTTCTGAGTTTAAACTTTTACCTAATTGAAAATAATCGGTGAATTTGGGGACCAAATTCCTTTAAGTGGGGGAGGGTGTAATACCCCGGTTTTTAAAATATGTAATAAATGAAGTTTTAGTTTAGATAATAAAATTCATAAATTAATATTTAATTCTTTAGTGAATAGTGGTTAGTGAATAGTACCTTCGTGAATAGTACCTTCCGTAAATAGTATTATTAGTGTAATTTCGATATTTTCATAAAATTCTAGAAAAATACAAAATTGGTAGATCATGATTTATAGAACAACTTTATCTTCTTGAGTTTTATTAGTAAAAATCTGTATTTAGATCTATTTACCATTTAATAGAGTATAATTAATTAATATTTTATTCATGTGAATAGTACCATCGAAAATATTTCTACTTGATAAAAATTCACAAAAATGGTAATTTGATTTCTGGAAGTGTATGTAACAAACTTGTCTTCTATTATTAACCCTGTGAAAATCCGTGGTAAGATCTATTTAGAGATTTAACTAGAAAATTCAAACTTTTCAACATTTACCTAACCCCATTTTAAAACTCAAAATTCGAGCTCATTTCTCAACCATTTGATCTGAAATTGGTGTCAAATTAAAGGTCTTGATTTAATCTTCAAAAGCCCTCTCATAATCGGTCGAAACCCTAACCCTAATTGAGGCGGCTAGACAAATTAGACTTGGTCTCTCTTTTCGGCGCCGTTTCCAAGACGCCACTTGAAGCGCCGAGATCTCCCTCTCTCGACCACCTCAGAAGGCCCATGAGCTATTAAAAGAAAGCTCTCTGGGTCTATTTTCTTTTGATACCCACCATTGGTGCTGAAGTTTTCGGAGCTGGGCGATATCCTGCGAGGAGTGCAGGGGTGTCCGAGTTCCTTGTTCTTCATCTATCTTTTGTTCTTCATCAAAGTGAGGTAGGTTCTCTCGGGCTCAAACCCTAAATAATATATCAAGCTCTTCAGCATGAATCCCTCTTTCTTTTGATACCAAAAGCCCCATCATTCATTTAGTATTTCATGAGATTTTAATTGTTTAAGTTAGACATGTTAAGTTAAGGCTAAACTAGGGTTTTAGTTGTTCTTTCTTAAATTACGTGATCAATTCATGTTGTAAATCAACTTTTAAGCTATGCATCTTATGTAGAATTTCATGCTCGTCATTTTGGTAGCAAAAGCCCCAAATTCCATTCTGTATGTAGAGAGAATTTAACGTTTTAGTCACAGCATGTCAGAATTAGGGTTTCATGTGTTCCTGACTTAATAAATCTCGATTCCAGCAATTGATCATGCAATTGACCTTGTAGATAGGTAGAGTTTTGTATTAGCTTTCCATTGATACCAAAATCTCCTTATTTGGAGTCCAATTGCATTAGTTATGATCATTTTAGTGTAACCCTATCCAAACCCTAGTTCTCGGCATTCACCGGATGCGGCAGGGATGACCGGAGACGACCCAGAGATAGGCGGTCTTACGATAGACCGTCCAACTCCAGCCCACACCCGGCCCTGGCTTAGACAGGAGTTAAACGGTTCCTAATCAACCACTTATCCTAGTTAAACGGTCAGAAACTGACCACATATCCATCCCAGCAGGATAAACGGTCCGAAACGGACCACATAACTTGTGCGGCCACTTACTGGGCCGCACAACTGGATGGGAGGCCCTTCCCCTGGCCGCACATCCCTGGGATGGGCGGCCCATCCCAGACCGCCCAAGCAGATGGGCGGTCCTCAGGGAACCGCCCAAGTACATGGGCGGCCCTCAGGGAGCCGCCCAACCTCCTGGCATGCCCAATGGCCCCCGTTCAGCCCCTGTTAAGTCCAGAAGTTATACGGTCCACCCAGAACCGTTTATCTACCCAGTGAAAGACTTAGTATTGATTCTAATGCATCCTTTTTCATGTCATTAGGTTTGGACGGTTGTCCTCTAACCGCCCAACACCCTGGAGCCCTAAAACGGCCCTTGTGCGACCGTTTAACCTCCAGAGCCGGTTTTCGCGCCCGGTTTCACCGTTTGACGCCCCAATCGACTTAGTAAATGCATGATTTGATAATATATCTATATTTCTGTCTCAGAAATCTATTTATAATATAAAATGATTTAAAAGTGATTTTTAATTATTATTTAGCATCTTACTTGTTAATTAGTTCTTAAAGTGATAATTAGTATATTTAAGCGCTAAATTAGTATCTTAATTTCATACTTAGCCAGTAAATTTATCTTTCTGTCTCAGAAACATGTTTTCACAGAAAATGATCTTATTAATTACAAATTAGTATTTTTGATTATTAATTAGTATCTTAATCGCATTTTAATTGCTAATTGGTACTTAAATTACAAATTAGTATTTTCAAGTGCTAAAATTAATATCTTAATTACTGTCAAAACAATAGATTTATATTTATGTTCCAGAAATATATTTTTCATAGGAAATAACTTCATGTATAGATAATTAGTGTTTTTAAGTGTAAATTAGTATCTTAGTTACTAATTAGTATCTTAACTTGATAATTAGTGTGTTTAATAGATAAATTAGTATCTTGATGCTGTTAAGACAATAGATTTATATTTCTATTCCAGAAATATACTTTTCATAGAAAGTGATTTAATGTGTAGTTAATTACGTGTTTTTAATGTTACTTAGTGATTTAAATTGCTATTTAGTATCTTAAGTTGATAACTAGTGTTTTTGATGGTTAGATTAGCATCAAAATTTGCTGTTAGAAAGTAGATTTTATATTTCTGAAATCAGCAACATATGTGTTTATGGAAAATGATTTAATGAAATTCTAGATTGTTAATTGGTATCTTAATTGTTAGTTAGCATGTTAAATGGAGTTAATAAGCATCTTAAACTGTTAATTGGTAAGAAACGCACATGATAAGTGGTAAATATACAAGTAAATTTCTTTAATTGCATGCTATCCTTTGAGCTTGATTCCTTGTCTATCTTGATCCATCTCCATCCTGTGAATGAAAAACCTTATACCTAATTAAGCATGAAAAATTAGGCGTGTAAAGGCTTTGTTGGTTTTTCTTAATTCTGTCAGTCAGTTCGTACTTAGAGCTAGCGGCATACTGTCAGTCGCTATTGTTGGCCTCGTGACTCGTGGTTCGTGACTCTTGGGAGTACGGCCGGTGTGGCCGTATAACCCTCGGTATGTGAGTTTTATCGTGTTTTGAACTCTTGAATCCAAGGACAAGTTAGTCCTTTAATCTTGAGCTTATGACAGTAATTTCTCCCGATTATTTGGCCATTTACTTGATTATCTAGACATTTGGATCTTGGATCCATTTTTATGCCAACGCACCATAAGGGCCCGGTCTGGTCCTGGGGAGAGCGCCCGAAAGTTAGTGAGCCCATGGGATGTTAATGACAGGGTGAGGCATACACCCGAAGTGCAGGACATGCTTGTTATGTCTAGAATAAACTCTTGTTACTTATTACCAGTTACTTGGGTACTTGAATTACAATGACGTCACCCCCAAGGTTTTGATAAGTAACGTACTTGAATCCCGCTGAGCGTATAAGAGACGCTTGCCCTACTTGCTTGCTTGGCCAACTCTTGCTATTTCCTGTTGGAAACCATTGTATTTGCAATCATACATGACATGTTTGACCAAAGAGGTTAATATACTAGTGATCGATCTTCATGCTTATACTTGAGTTCTATCTTGTGGTAATTTTTGACTTAAAAACTCCTGTAACAAATTCTTGTAGACTCTTGTTCAATCTCGTATTTGATATCTTATTCGTTCTTACTTGATTTTCTTGACCTTGCAAAATCTGTTTATTACATTATATCGTCATTACTTCTTTTACTAGCATGCTACCGTCTTTTACATATTTAGCATGGCATGAAAAATGAAATTACTTATTAATCACTTTAACCACTGCCTGATGATAGAGTATAATTCCTACTGAGCTTCTTGCTCACCCCTACTTCCAACCCTTTTCAGTTGCGCGAGTATTGGTACGTGCATGGGAATCGGATCGGTGTGATCGAGTGGTACCTGGACCCTAGAGTTGGAGTCTGTGTCCTTTCTATTTTCTTGAGTCTTGTTAGTTTAGTTCCTTCTTTTTGTTATCTATTTCGAAGTTTTTATTGTAAGTGGTGTCAAATATATCTTTTTAAATTAATAAGAGTTCGTATTTTCTCAAAAGTGTGTCTGGCCTCTTTGTATTTTATTGAGATTATTTATCTTCCACTCTTGTTATCGTGACTTGTCTCCTGCCACGTTCCGAGCATCGCTTCCTGCTGCTATCGGTTCGGGGCGTGACAATAAATGTTCAGATGAATACAATACACCACAAATAGATCAGAACATGCATAAGATGAATTTCCCCCTTTATAGTCCATGATGTCCTGTTGTTGGAGAAGCCGGAGAAGATAGCCGATGGAGCTCTTCACGGGATAGGATGTAGACGTTCATGCAGATGACTTCACGATTATGATTCCTTCTGATTACTCCTTGAAACTTCTTCTATCACTCATATAGTTTCCAGGACGTTGTCCTTCTCCTCTCCCCTTCTTCCTCTAGTTTTCCTTTCTTGATGGAGGCTCTTCTCGATAGACCAAAATGCAAGTTTGAATGGGGTTATATTTGAGGTCCTTTGAGTAGCAAAAGACCACATAACCCTGACATGATGGACCCTAAGCCTCTCTAGGAATAAAACTTAAGAGTGGAGGGTATGAGAGACAATATATGAGATCAAAATGTCCTTACACGAGTGAGTTATGAGGGTTTCAAAATCAATTTGTGGGTACGTGCGCCGTCGTAGGTCGATCGGAAATAAGGATTGGTCAACCTACACTCAAAAAACATAACTGTATTAGTAGCAGAGAAATTCCGATCGACCACCCCTGATAACCCGGCCGACCAGTTCCAAAAGCAACCTTTATCTGTTGACGCAAATGACAGGCATGTTGACCGGCTCCATAAAACTGGTAGACCGGAATTGTTCTGGTTTAGTTCAACCAGAACCTATGTTACCGTCAGTCGACCGCCAACTTGTACCTGGTCGACAGGATGTGTTCTGAAACTTCCTATCCAGAGCTTATTTTACCCTGGTTGACCACCCACTTGCTTATGGTCGACCGGATCACCAGCAAACCAGAAATAAGAGAAATTTCAGTCTAGTTTCCAAACAATCAATGAATGTCTTACCTTGGCTTTGATCTGGCATGAGATATGAACTAGTTTTGACCTGCAAAAATATTCTTCTCAAAATTTGCATGATCAATGAACACAAGCCCACCATCAAAGAGTAAATTTATGAAATCGCCTCACATTGATACTCATCTAAAGCAACACTAAGAAATCAACTCTTGCAAACCTAAACATGAGCAAGCATTAAGAAAGCATTAGCATCATAAAAATCCACATGGGACACAACAATCTCCCCCTTTTTGATGAAGACAATGCTTTATTGTAGTTTTTCCCCCTGAGAAGAGTACACCATGAACCAGCCATCTTGCATTGATTCAACATTAGCAACATGAACCAACCATCTTGCATTGATTCAACATTAGCGTTGATTCAACATTAGTAATAAATTGATTCCTCCCCCTTTGTTAGAGGCAAAAAGAGGTGATGAAGAAAACTCAATCAAGGCATCTATAACAATCAAGTACAATCAGCTATGATGATATAGCAGTCATAACTAGTTTGAGCATTCAAACATCAGATAGTTCACACAATAGAAAAATCTGCCAGGCAAGTTTTAGATCATTACATGTCCACTTAAGATCTCACAAAGACTAAGACCATAAACTACTGAACTCGGACTCGACTGAAATGCATGTATGAAAATCACTAGTGACTCGACCGAAATGCATATACTAAGCATGCAAAACTTTATAGATATTCGAACAATATTATTGAGGAGGGGCACGCCAACGTTCGGCCAATTGGTTCCACAGATCTTGCTGAAAGGTGTTTTGAGCTTCCACGAATTGCTTGAACTCACGATGATATTCAAGAAATGACTGAGTATTTTCCTCCACCTTGAGAGTAAGAGCCTCTAAAGAAGATCTTAGCTCACTCACTTCCCCAGATAAGGATTCTAGTGAAGTCTCTTGTCTTTGGAGACCCTCTTGAGCTGAACTGGGCTCATTAATGTGTGTTCCAATGTGCTGGTCTGATGGTGCTTGTTCTGCTTCCTCTAGATGTTGATCATCAGCATTTGCAGGGGCCTGTTGTTCAATTCTCAACCTGCGGTCATTATTTTGTAGCTGCTCTGGCATGAATTTGAATGTGGAATGAAGCTTATGCATATTGTAGATATCTTTGGATTGAACAGAAACTACCAGTTCCTTGGACATATTAATATTCATTCCTTGGAAAAAAGCTGTCAAATGTGCTGCATATGGAAGGGACTGAGTCTGATCCACGGCACAATTGATGATGTGTTCAAACATAAGACTTGGTAGATTTATCTGCTTGCATGTAAATAAATAATAAAAGATGAACTTGTGCACTTGTGTCACCTCCTCCCGACTGCCTCTCTTTGGATAGATAATTGTAGTGATAATGTGATGAATAACCCGTTGGAGGGGTGGAGAAACATTTGCATTGAAGGACAATTTTCCCATCGTTGGGTCATAATCTTGCTCCCTTCTTATTCAGACAGTAAAATCCCCAAATTCATATCCCCTCAAGAAAGTTCCAAGCAACATGCTAAAATCTCTACTGAAAATGTAGCTCTTTTGCCTCGAACCAAGGTGTAATATGTGCCTGATCCTTCCTCTCCTTTAGACAAATTTGCATAAAATTCTAGAACAAGTTCTCGATAATATTTCTCATAGAAACAGAGGAATTTAGTCCATTCTTGGCTAGCAAATAAATCTGGTAAACTTGGAAGTTCTCTCCGAATATCAGGAAAGTCTACAAGATGAGGCGGTAATATCTTCATTACAGAAAAAATAGGCCTTTGAGGTTGAGAGGAAGCTGCTGCAGGGGCTTTACCTTTGGGAGTTGAAGAAGACGCGCCCACCTTTGATTTTTCTTGAGCCAGACGAGAGGATTTTGCTACGATTTTTCTCTTGGGAGCCATTGGGGAAGAGGAACTTCACAAATGATTGAACCAACTGATTGTTCTCCTGAGAATGACTGTGGATAACTCTTACCTCAAGAGTGGGGAGCAGAAAACGTTGCAAATGACCAGTGGATAGCTTCAAAGAAGGAGATTGGAGGAATGCAAGGGCGGTGGAAACCCACAACAGCCAAGATCCTTGACCTGTCCTTTGAAATGGGAGGAAATGAGGGTGTTGGGAGTGAGGAAGGGCTTGGAATAGTGTTTGGAGGTGGTAAGATAGGTAGGAGGGTCGAATGAGGGATTTTAGAGGTGGGGTGGGGGATTTAGAGGTTGGCCTAGGGCAATTCACACCGGTCCAAACCAAACGTGATGCCGCAGCAGTCGACTGGATGAAGGAGTCGGTCGACTAGTTTTTCAGGTTCCTGAAAAAAAAATAGAGGAAGGCTAGACAACAAAGAGTGAGAGGTGGCATGACTAAAGAAAAGACCGTTTGAACCTTTTAGCAAAGAACTTTGGAAACTTATTTTGACTTGGGCTTTCTCCCCCTCAATAAAATAGTTTAAACCCCTAAATACATGGAGATGATTTATTCAAAGTATGAAGATTGGATGACATGAACAAACAAGATGAGAACATGCAAGCATACAATGTGTCCAATCAAGGATAGCTATATAAACAATTTCCCCTTTATGGGAATGTGATAAGAATTTTGCAATTCAGCCAAAGACAACGTGTGTTACATGAATCATAACTAAAAAAGGATGTACATTCACAAAGAATCCTGCATAGTCCATGTGGATAGACAAATTCACAAGATACACCAAAAACAAGACACCCAAGAGTGTTAAGTGCAAAATGTGTGTCATGAGCCTTAAGCACAAGGATTATGCAGATTTTCTAAATAGCACTAGCA
The DNA here is from genome assembly GCA_022559845.1 of Amorphophallus konjac. Classification (NCBI taxonomy): domain Eukaryota; kingdom Viridiplantae; phylum Streptophyta; class Magnoliopsida; order Alismatales; family Araceae; genus Amorphophallus; species Amorphophallus konjac. Next base: position 197,341,139 of record CM040127.1, on the reverse strand, counting down.
GATCACTCTCCATGCTACATATGTATTTTTGATTCTCGACTATCGGTAGCTTCATACAGTCCCATTATTTTTCACATAATTGACTTCACCGTTTGATGCGAGTCTCCTCATTTGTTCAATGGGGATTCTCGGTTAGTAGGATCCGTCGCTCTTTTTGCACTTGTTCGACTTCATCATTTGACGCGAGTCTCCTCATTTGTTCACTGGGGATTCTCGGTTACTAGGATGCGTCACCCTTTTTGCTCTTAATTTAGCAAAAAAATCTTCACCATTCTACGTGAGTTTCCTCATTTGTTCAATGGGGAATCTCGGTTACTAGGGTCTGCTTTCCACTTATTCATTTCTTTTTCTGTTGGGACAGGTAGCTTTTTCCTCACGATTTCTCATCAATGATAATGTGGAAATTGAGTATCATAAGGGCGTTAGACAGAATTTCCACATGGATAAAACTCATTGACTACATGATGTGCAGAGTGTGGGGGTGTTGTTTCAAATGTATTCTGTGAATTATGCTATAACATGAGTATGTTGCCCCCTTTAATGTATGCACTCCCTCAAAATAAGGTTGTCCCCTCTTAGAATATGGCATGTAGCACAGTAAGCTTGAGTCAGAGCAACATTTATTTACCAAGGACATATGGTCTTGGAAAAGTTCAAGGAGGGGGTAAATAGTATATACATACAGGCAAGCATGCATGGAAGAATAAGGTATTCACACAAAGTGCACTAATTTCTGGTACAAGGCGGAGTATAAACTCTCGCATCGTGAAAGCTTCCAAGTGGACTTAATCCACCCTTCAACAAGTCACCATTTGATATACTAGAAAATCTTATACATGCAATGAAATGAATGAAAGATGCTCTCATGACATGCTTTAACCAAATGCTATTTCTAAGATTCCTCAAGATTCTATTTACAGATTCATCAAGAATTGTATGTATATGCATCTCATCTATGTGCAATGGACATCAACCCAAAATGCTCTCATCAACTCAAACTGCTGGATGATGTACATGACTCACCTATATGACGAATACCTAACTCACATCTTATTGCAGTGAAAATTTCTTCATTTAAGGGTTTTGTAAATATATCAGCCAACTGTTTATTTGTTTCAATGAATTTTAATCGAAAGTCCCCTTTATTCATATGATCTCTTAAGAAATGATGTCCTATATCAATGTGTTTCAATCTAGAGTGATGAATTGGGTTTTTTAACAGATTCATGGCACTAGTGTTATCACACATGATCGCAACACATTTCAAAAACACATTAAAGTTGACTAGCTGGTGTTCGATCCATAGAACTTGTGCACCACAACTACCGGCAGTCACGTATTCAGCTTCGACAGTTGACAATGCCACGTAGTTTTGTTTCTTAGAGGCCCAGGAAACCAGGCAACCTCCTAGAAACTAGCATGTGTCACTGGTACTCTTACGATCAAGTTGGCATCTAGTGTAGTCCGTATCAGAATAGGCAATCAATTAAAAATCATTGTCTGCATCAGATTATCATTGTTGCGCTTCTCCAGTTGATTTTGATGATAGCAAAACCCCGATATGTTCAACGGTCTCGTGCCTTCATCATTGCAAAAGAGCAAGCACAAGAAGGCCCTCAAGGCCATTTCCATCATGATCCAACACTCAAAATAATCTTGCTTCCAAAATGCCCAGAATGAGTCAAATTAACTCAAAATGAATAGAGCAAGATGAGGGTACAAGGCATTTTCTATTTTGAGATGATTTATGGACTAATGAGTTGGTTTTTGCAGAAATTACAGATTTCAGTCGACCAACAGCTTCAGATTAGGCGACCAAATTTCACAGATTTTAGAACTCTGTAAAGTTACAGAGTTCGATCGACCAATGGGTCAAGTTCGGTCGACGGATTTTCCTAGCATTGTAAGTTCTGGGATTTCTCAGAGATCGGTCGACCGATCAAATGTTTCGATCGACCGATCCCTTCGAGGCAGCAATTGTTGACTTTTGTTTTGTCCATCATGGGCAGCCATCTCTTTTGGACTTTTAAGTCCCAAAGCCCCCCAATCTGTCAGTAAATGTGGATTAATGTCTTGGCATGTCTCTTGACCAACCCAAGTGTTATAAAAACACATCTTTAGGGCAAGGAACCCTAGTCATCCAATGAGATCAAAGGAAGGCTATCAAGGGAGAAAGAAGGCTACTGCAAACACTCTATGAACAGTACTCCATCCAGCAACTCTTCATCAAGCTCCAAGCATTTGAAGACCTTTTTGAAGCCAATCAACTGGGAATCAAGTGGAGAAGCAAACCTTGATTCAAGATCTACAACTTTCATCAAAGGGGGAACCTAGATCTGAGCTCTTTTCTTCATATTCGTTTTCTGTTTTGTCTTGAGCTTCAAGTGTGTTCTTGTTCTATATTTGTGAACATCTAGTGTGTGCGTCTGTGGATCGTCTCAGATCTACTCAGATCTGTGTGTGTGGATCTACCTAGATCCGTGTGTGTGGTTTGTATCTTATAATACCTTACAAGATAATGTGTGAATCCTCAGGAATCGTGAGGGGCGGACGTAGGTTGCCGTCGTTGCATCCGAACCACCTCAAAATCGCTATCCATTGTGTGGTTTGATCCATTTCTCCTACCACCATTCTATGTGATTGTTCATGCATATTAATTCTTCCGCATTTTGTATTTCAAATCTAGCATAATCAATCTCTTCTATAATAGATTTTTGGTATATCGAAAGGTGGGTTTGAATTAACAAGGTTAGTCTTGTTAGGACAATAACACTTTGTGTGAGCAGAATCTTCGGATTCATACCTCTTCTTGGTACCGAAAAACTATCATGGTGATTGATTTTGATAGATATAATCTGTATTGTAATAAATCTGAATTTCTAAGTTGCCAGCTCTTCATATCTGTTCAAATCGGGTAAAAGTTCTTTAAAAATTGTAATCATCCAATTCACCCCCCCTCTTGGGTGTCATTGATCGCGGGACTTCAATTGGTATCAGAGCTAAGGCTCTATTTTTCTCAGATCTAACGATCTAGAGTTAGATCCAGATGAATGGTCAACAAGGGGATGATGCCTAAGGGTCAGTCTATCCACCGTCCTCCCTTTTCCGATGGCTCAAACTATTCTTACTGGAAGAATAGAATGCATGTTTTTCTAAGAGCCCAAGAGTACGAGATCTGGAGGGTTGTGGACAGGGGTCCTTATACCTTCCTGCTGATGAGGACAAATGGACACATGAAAATATTAAGAAATCTACCGTAAATTTCAATGCCATGAATATAATGCAATGTGCTATTCACCATAATGACTTTTCTCGTGTTTCATATGTGCAGTTCTGTAAAAGAAATGTGGGACAAATTGTGGCTCATTTATGAAGGAACTTATGAAGTGAAAGAGATGAAGGCAAACCTAATGGTCAGGGATTATGAACTTTTCAAGATGAAACCTGAATAAACAATCTCTGAAATGTTCGCAAGACTAACACAGATCACCAACGGTCTCAAAGGTCTTGGAAAAGAATACACCAACTCCAAACTTGTGAGGAAGGTGTTAATATCTCTTCCACCTGCGTGGCACACCAAGGCCACAGTCATTGAGGATTCCAAGAATCTGTCCATACTCTCCTTGGACGAGCTCATAGGGTCACACATGACCTATGAGATAAATATTAAGAGAACTATGGAGGAAGAGTCCAAGAAGAAGAAATAGGTGGCCTTGAAAGTCAACCAGCATGATGATGACTCCCAAGAAGAGTAGTCCAATGAAGGAAGCAATGAGGAAGAAGACTTGGCCATGCTTACCCATCAAGTAAAGAAATTTCTGAGAAGGAAGAAAAACTTTAAAAGAAATTTCAGGAAAGGGCAAACAAGGCCGACTCAAACCAAGGGGGAATCTAGCAAGCCCGATAATGTCATCTACTACGAATGCAAAAAGCCCGGGCACACGAGAGGAGAGTGCCCAGATTTGAAAAGAAAATTCAAGAAAGAAAAGTTCAGGAAGCCCAAAGCCATGGTTGCTATATGGAGCAATGAAGAGGACGAATAGTCCGAACAGGAGTGGAAGACCTCGTGGAAAGCCTGTGCCACATGGCACATGAAGATGATTCACCTGAGGTAAACTCTGACCCTGATGTTATTTCAAATGAAGATTGGGAATCAGAGTATAAAAAGTTGTACATGAAGTATAGGAAAATAAGGTCAGAAAATAAAACTCTCACGAAGAAAATCAAAGATTTAACTCATGAGGGTTCTTCTGTTAAATTTGAAAAACTTGAACAAGAATGGTTCGAATTAACAGAAAAGAAGGGAAGTCTATTACAAATAATTTTAGAAATTGAGAAAACCAAAGAAGAGTTTCTATGTAAAATGTCTGAAATAGAAAAAGTTTCTGAAAGATTAAAAAATGAAAAAGAACTTCTATCATCCTCAATTTCAGAACTTGAAAATAAAAATGTGAGTTTGAATAAAAAAGTGACTGACTTGCAGTTCACTCTTTCTAGATTTGTTAAAGGCAAAAAAAATCTAGATAATTTGTTGGGAGTTAAAGTTAACTTCCAAAGAGAAGGTTTGAGGTACATTCCCCAAAATAAAAAATCTTTTGAGCACATAACAAGCAGTGCTGGCTGCCTTTGCCCAAAACCTTCGTGGAAGTTGGTTTTCAACTAGCATTGCTCTTGCCATCTCCATAATAGTTTTCTTCCTTCTTTCAACGATCTTGTTCTGTTCTGCGGTCCTGGGAAAAGAAAACCTATGAATCAATCCTTCTTTTTCCCAGAATTCAGTGAACAAGGTGTTTTCAAACTCTCCCCCACGGTCAGATAGAATAGTGCAAATTTTATGTTTACCCTCCTGTTTAATTCTTTTGAAGAAATTCTGAAATTCAAGGAAGGCGTCACTTTTATGTGTTAAGAAGAAAATCCAACAAAACCTTGTGAAGTCATCTACAATCACATAACCAAATCTTTTTCCACCTATACTTTGAGTTCTAGTGGGACCGAAAAGATCCATGTGGAGAAATTCCAATGGCCTGCCAGATAAGGGCTCGTGCCTCATTTTAAAAGATTTTTTGGTCTATTTACTGTTTCGCGCATTTTTTCTTTCACCTTTCGTTTTTGCCTTTTCGTTCGCGTATCGATCAACCAATTAACTAACTTGTAGTCAACTGACTGATTGACGACGCAGGCGTGCCAGTCACATGAGTGACGATTTTTATGATGCGCTCACTCTGACCCATATCGGGCGAATGTGAGGTTCGGTCGGGACCAGCAGTCCGCCATACCATAAAGGCTATGGCGTTAATTACATCCCCCACGAGGAGGGAACACCTTTGATTAATTGCCGAGATAGCGGGCTGTCGAAGCCGGATTAAAAAAGCCACATGATGATTACGACAAGGGCATGTCGGATGCATATGTCTCATGGGATTATGGATCCTCGGTACATGGCGGAGGACGTGGGTCCGAAGACCGTCGTCGCGCATAGCGAAGACTTCCGACCAGACATAATCCGGCTTGTCCGTCGACACCATTTGATATACCCAAGGATGTATGCATGGATGCACATACGACTTTCATGATTATATTAAGCATGATAATGGAATTGTGAAAGTAAATGATAGTCGGCCACGTTTATTACTCCTCATCGAGAGGAGGGAAGGCAACATAAGTGCGACAGCGAAAGTAAAGTGCTAACGGGCATGGTAATGAAGATACAATGACAATACAATTCGGGGCTTGCTCGGTCCCTCCCTTGTTCAATTCATTATGCATTATGATTTATCAATGCCAACCCCGAGGGATGAGGTCCACTCGAGGGCAGATAAGCGATTAAAACAACAATAGGTTTCAAAACCGGCGCAACCATGCAATAGGTAGCTTATACGGCGCGATGAAGCGTAGGTATAGCATCTTAACCCGGCGCGGCCATAATGAGAGTTAATACGGCGCGAAGAGACGTAGGTGTAGATGTTAATACGGCGCGGCGATCAGGGTATTCAAACGGCGCGCAAGGACTTTGGGGCGCGCCGGTTTAGGGCGCACCGGAAAGGCGCAAAGAAAATTTTTTAGAAGATGAGTGTGGGGATAATCCGGCGCGGGGGGGTACCGCGCCGGTTTAGGGCGCGCCGGTTAAGGCCGCGTCGTAATAAACTTGTTTTATTGAGTTTCGAACTATTTCAAGTTTGCTGGACTTCATAGGATCCTTTCTTGAGTTGTTGGGCCAGATGACTATTCAATTGGAGTCCACAGACCTCTGGAGATAAAGGGGGAGGTCAGTGCGAGGTTCATACTCGAGCACTGAGACGATTGAGTCCAGAACGATCATTTCATTGGAGCTTATTTATTCTTAATCTGTCCAAATTTGGACAGCATCTCCCCTGGACCTGAAGAGTTGCAGGGGAGAAGCGGGGTCATGTTCACTTGTGGAACAAGCCCCTAAACCGCCGGTGTGCACGGAGGCACCCAGCAAACCCCATCGGATAGGATACCCCGAGGACTAGCCTACGAGGGGCACCAAAGCTCCGCAAGGGGAAGAATAGAGAGACGAGGTCATTGATGATGAGAGCATCACCCCGAGGGCTAGCCTGCGAGGGGTGGACATCTCACGACATATGACTCATCCCATGGAGGGACCGACCACCAAGAGGGTTAAGCTCCGAGGGCTGGCCTACGAGGAGCACACATCTCTTGGCCTAGATTGAGTCTCGGGTTGTCGAGGCGAAGCCTGTTAGGCTAGGACCCTTGTTGCTATCTGCTATGGCCTTGGGGAAGCCTTCACCATGGGGGGGTAAAGTTCCCGGTCGCTCAGCAGCTATGCGAAGTAGCAGGGGATGTCCCCCTCCCCGGATGACTAAGATGACACCAAAGAGTCTCGGAACGGTTCACATGACTATAATGCGGAAGGGTAATCACTTCACAGATGGGACGAGCCAAACATAGGGGCATATGCTCGAACAGTTACGGTGCAATGTCAAACCGATGCATCTTGCAATCCCGAGTACGATCCTCACCTTACGAGCCACAGGGCAATAGGAAGAGAGGAATAGAGGGGAGCTGACCCTTGACAACACAGTAGAAAGAAGCGTACGCAGAAGCGCAGCTCTGTCCACGGAAGGCATGCAGGGGCCCTTAAATCATACACGAGCATGGTCGCAAAGAAGAGGGGAAAGAACCCCGGGGAGGGGGGTGTTTCTGTAGCCCACAATGCTTTGGGGCATGATCGGGGCTTCGGGGAAAACCGGGACCAGAGAAAACGCACGGAGGTAACCATCGCCGTAGATAGGAGAGGAGACAGAAGTTTAGAATCAATCATTCGACCTGTTGGTCCAGATATTCAAATATGCATTGCCACCCCCAGAAATAGGAATGGGATATTCAATTACACGTTAGGAATCCGGCGCCGGCATCATTGCTCGGTCGCCGTTCATCCTTTTGCAGGGGAAAACGAATGCAGTAAGAAGAAGAGATCGCAGGGGAGGGGAGGGGTCGGCTCGTATCATTGCCATCCCTCCCCCTCTCTGCTTACAGTTGGTGGACGGAGACTCTGAAAGAGGAAAACAATCCACGAAAAGCAAAGAAGATAAACGCCGGCGCCCACCTGTTCTCAAAACAGAGTATCGGAATTTCTCCTTCTCCGGCTCCGGAGGACCTCAATCAGAATAGAGGAAGACCGCCGTTGAAGGACGCTCGGATGGAGACCTCTCTCCCCAGGAAGCTCTCTCTCCCTTTCGAAGGTTTCTATCTGTCTCTCTTTCTCCGCCTCCTTCTCCTTTTTAATCGAACCTCGCCCGTATATATATGACAGGTTGGAGGCTCTTCATCCGGCGTGAGCTTTTGGCGCGCCGAGAGGAGTCTTCGTGAGCTTATCGCGCCGGTTTAAAGCGCCATCAGGTAAGGTAACTTGCGCGCCGGGATGAGGGCAGAAGGCAGGGGGGCGCGCCGGGATAAGGGCAGAAGGCGAAGGGGGCGCGCCGGTTTAAGGGCAGAAGGCGAAGGGGGCGCGCCGGTTTAAGGGGCATTGAATGAGGGGCGCGCCGATTTAAGGCGCGCCGGGCTAATGCTTCTCATGCGCCTCGAGCCCATCGATGAGTCCGGGGATGATTCCGGGAATCACCGTGAACATTAATATTGACGATGCTCCTCGAAACTTCGACGAGGTGTCTTGTAGAAGCTCCCAGGTTGACTTACGGCCTTCCTTGAGACTCCTGATAACTTTGATTTTGACCATGCGGGCTTTCCACTGACACGGCCTTCGGCTCTACGCTCCATGCTGTTGGTCCGGCCTGGCTCGCACTCTGAGCTTTCTAGGAGGTTAGATAGCCGGGAGATAGTTCCGCCTGAGCCGGGCGATCATTCGGCCACTAAGGGGCCCATCTTGATGGGAAGCCGTGCCCATGCCGGGCGATCGGGATCTTCTGCCATCAGAGCTTTCGGCCCTCCCTCTCGGGGAACCAGGGGGAAACTCCTTTATCTTCAGGAGGGCCCTTTCATGTGGTGGGGGACCACCGGATAGACCATTATCCTTGATCGGACAACGGGTGTAGTAGATGCGGCACGACAAAGTCGATGCCGGTTCATTGGGCAGGCTTGGTCGCACTGCTGGTTGGTTGACGAGTTTGTCTCGGCTCCCCTGAGGTGAAGTCCCCGTATCCACACGGAGTGACCCGAGGTTCTGACAGCTCGAGAAATCTTCAATATGTTGATCCGCATCGGCTTCCGTGCTCCGGTGTGCCGGGTCATTCGTCTTTATTGGCTTGGTCACTAATGATCATATTTTGAGTGCCAACAAATGCCCCCCAGACGTGGGTGTTGCGAGCAAGGCACGAGTGCAGCAAGGCCGACGGATGACTTTTCATCTGGATCGACCCCTTCCTTGATTGGCCGGCACCTGGGATGGCCTTTAATTCGGCACGGGCGTTGACTCGGCGCCGTTCAGGCGTTAATACGGCACGGCTTGTGACCCTTGGGCTTTAATCCGGCGCGCTATTCCTCTTTTCCTTGCTAACCCGGCGCGGCCTTGACGCCGTGGAGTTTTAATCCGGCGCGCCTTTCCCCGGCGCACCTTTTGCTATGTGGTTTTTAATCCGGCGCGCTAAATAGCGTGCCGGTTTAGCGGAGGGCCCCCCCCCTCCATATAAGGCTTTCGCCTTTGATTTTCCTTCTTCATCTGTCATTTGCCCGAATTTTTTCTCTCTCTTCTCTTTCTCCGGCGCCGAGAGCGGCGATTCTTCCTTCGGGTGAGTGGAGATGCTGCCCCTTTGTGTCTCGAAACCCATTCTTTAGACCCCGGGAGGCTTCTAGCAGGGCTTGCCCTCGGAGCTATTCCCCCGGGTGTTCCTCCGGCCTCGGTGTAATACCGATGACTGTCTTTTAGGGACCGTTCCTCCGTGGACACGTTCCCACTTTTCTTCGGCAATCCCCCGTGCTGGGGAGACACTGCCAAAATTTTGTCAGAAGTTTGCCTTTGATTAGCCGTTTCCTGATGTTGTTTTGTTTGATATGCTCTTTTGCAGCTGTTATGGCATCCAGCTCTTCCTCTCGTGCCGCGGTGACATGGGAGAATGTCAATTCTCTCGACTGGGGTCACGGTCAGGTGGCCATAGTTGCGGAGTCCTCGGATTCGGAGATGGACACCGTAGACACCGGTCGTCTCCTTATCCTCGGGGGCGACTCCTTTCATTATAATAGAGAGGACGTGATCAGGAAGGATCATCCCAAGGACAAACACCTGATGTCCCTTCTTCGGCATTTCAACCTTCAGGGGAAGCGGGACGTGTTTGCCGTGCGGAAGGTCGAGCAGGCTCTGCTGGTGGAGAGAGACAGCTTGGCCGAATGCGTAATGCGGGGAAGACCCATCTATCTCCCTGGGGAGGTCAGGAAGTGGAGCGTTGTGCTGGGGCTGCAAGACCTGGCTCCGTCAGACGGACTGCTGACTAGAGCTCTTGAATTTGTGCCTGCTCGGTGGAATGACTCCGCGGGCAGGGTAGACCGAGAGAAGCCGATCTTCGGCTTATTCCTTGCCCCGTTGAGGTGGGGATACAGAGATGAGTCATTCTTGCTGGATTGCTTGGCGATTCGCTTCAAGCACCAGATCTCCGTGGGATGGTTTGCTGAGTTGAAAGTCACAGATGCCCACGCATTCAGGCCCGGAGCAGTGGAATTCACAGACTATGTGCTGCATCATTATGCTCCTCTTTTGACCAGAGCTGGTGTTTATCACAGCGTATATGCTTCAAGGTATCGGTATCCGATTTCCCGAGGCTTGTGCTGCGGCATGATCGAGGTGTTTTGCCCTGAATACAACACCTTCTATACTTCAGAGGGGGAGACCTCTTTAGACTTGTGGAGTCTATCTCAGCTCAGCGGCCTGCCCATTGATGGAGAGCCGTATGAGGAAGTTTGTTGGCCCGACTGGTTGAAGGACCAGACCGACGGTGACGGTCGATATATGGCGGGCTACGCCTACCGATATCTAATGAAGGCGTATCGCACCCTCTTCCATTCGTCGGAAGACACGAGAGAAGCTCGAAAGCCGGGCGAGAAACGAAGAGTGCGGTTGGGCGCTTGGCTTTAATATTTCTTCCAAGGGAAGAACAAGTATGAAGATTTGCCTCCGATAGCACCGGTGGCCCAGAAACGGAAGAAGAGGATACGACGCCAGGCCGCTTCATCATTTTCTTCGAGAGGAGGGCAGGGGGAAAACCCAAACCCTACTGGTGTTGATGCAGTGACTCATTGTGCTGCCTATTTGGTTTATTGGCTTTGTTCCTTTGCTCTCCCTCAGGGTGACGAGAGCGTGATCAGGGCGGAAGCCATATATCCGGCCTGTCTTATGGCTTGGGGTACCAAGCTGTCTCTTTGCCCAGTGGCCCTGTGCCTCATTTACAAGATGCTGGGGGACTTGCACAAGACGCGCCTCCCCAGAAGCCTTCAGACGGTTGGTCCGCTACATTTCTTTAATGCTTGGGTCTGCACCCTGTTCCCGGAGGTAGCTCCTCGGGCATTACAAGCGGTTCCTCTGGTCTCGCGCATGATAGAGTTTGCAAGCGCCGAGCCATCATCGCTAATGGAGCAACTTTATGCTATTCGGAGTAAATTGACCCGTCTTCCCGTGGATTCGCCCGGGGTTCTTCATTTCTGGAGCTTGGCTGCTCACTCGAGCCCATTGACGAACAGGACGAGACAGTGCAAACTCTTTGAAACTGAGGAGTACATCCATCCGATTTCCCAGGCCAATTGTACCAGGCCTATTCTGGAGCCGGAGTTGGTTGATTGGGCATTGGCCATAAGGCCTAGTGTCCTCGTTTTTCGCAAGAGCGGCATTCTGTGGTTGGAGCCGTATTACCCGTTCCGTTTCAGTCGGAACTTCGGCTACGACCAGCAGATTCCACATTCCTCTTCGCAATTTGCATTGCCCAACAGGCACAGGGCCGGGCAAACGTCCAATGACGACGCCCGGATATGGTGGGACTTTTTCCATCATCGCGAAGACGTTTCTTTCCGGGTGCCCGCCCCCGCACGGTTCCCTCGCGTCACGCCTGAATATGTCAAGTGGTGGAACGCGCGGACGGGATTTTACAGGACCTCCCGGAGAGAGTGCTGGGCCGTGGCGGAGCACAGGTTCTTAGCTTCCCAACCGGAGCCAGTTCTTGATATTGACGCTTCTTATTTGAAGAAGTTGAAATCCTGGACTAATACGGATGTGAAGGCCTATCTAGAGGCCCGCAAGCTCGTAAAAGGCCGCAAGACGAAAGTTGAGCTGAAGTTGCCCCCGATCAACAAGGATGATTATGTGAAGACCCTTCGGGGTTTATGCCGGGTAAGCAGTGAGAGGGTGATTCTCCAGCAACTCCCTTTGCCAGTAGAGGAGCCCATCGCGGCCGTGGCCGACTGGCGTCCTGAGGTGGACAGGTTGTATCCCTACCGGGCTTTCATTCGCAAGGAAGACAGGCGGGCTGACTTATATGCTAATACCCCCTGGCTGTTTGCACTCCTTCGGTCTCACGGCCTCCCGGTGGGTAGCCCCAGTGAAGCCATACTGGACCATCCTCTTCAGATCTCCTTCAAATATGCAGACAGGTGGGGGCTGGACCATCTGAGTCTGTATTACCTGCTATCCTCCCGTGGCCATGAGGACCTGGCACTGCTGGCTGAGCCGAGCGAAAAGATCGGGGATCTATGCTGGCTTATTCGCGAGGTGGCTTCGAGGGACAAGACGCCCTCGCTGTTTTATTGGCCTCTCTTCCCCTTTTATACGGGACCGGCAAGTACGTTCCATCTCTTCCTTCAGGCCCTTCGGCCAGCTTCTTCTTTTCATTGTGGTTGTGTCATTCTCACCCTTGTGCGTATGCAGTCCGACCGACTTCGGAGGAGACTCGGCACTTCAGGGAATTGATCATAAAGGCCCAAAAGCCGACATATTTTGAAGTTCCTGAGCCGGCGCCGACCACGATGCCATTGCCTCCTGGGGATTCGAGGAAGAGGACCAGGTCCCAACTGCGAGAGGCCGTCGGGAAGGTGAAAGCGGCGGTGACCCGGGTGACACGGGCACGCCGGAAGAAAGCTGCGGAGCAGACATCGACAACCGACCTTCCTCCCGTTGTATCTTTTGAAGAATTTGAGGCTTCTCACGCACAAGGGCCAGAGGCCGAAGGTAGGCTCTTCTTTTCTTCAAAGTGCATTAGCTTGTCTTGACTGCTTGGGGTGGCCCATGCTGACAATTGCCGATACAGCTGCTGGGGTCGTCGGTCCCGAGGCGACGGTAGCTGTAGAGACTGGGGACAGGGCAGAGGAAATCCTTGCTGCTCCCGTAGAAAGGGATTTGCCCTCCCCCACACCTCAGGGGGAGATGGAAGGTAATCCATAGTTTAGTTGCGACAGCAACGTAAGTCTTTGTATCTTTAGTCATCCTGACCCCGTTTTGCTGTGAATTTGTAGTCGATATACAACCATCACTGCTTCCGGGCCCGGAGAGCGTAGAGAAGGTGATCCCCTCAGGACAGGGAGAACCCGTCTCCGAGGTGTCATCTATTGTTGCTCCTGGTGCGGAGAGCACCAGGGAAGTTCCTGCCGGGGGTGATGCTCCTGCTGGCGAGGCTCCTGCTCCGACGGCGGAGTGTCTTGAGAGGGCAGAGGGGTCCTCTTCCTCTGAGCATGTAGACTATGGTGGCGGCTCCAGTGACGAGGAGTCACCGCCGCTTGATGTTGAGACCGAGGATGCTGGGGTGTCCTCGGCCTACGAGAGCGACTATTTGACTTTCAGCCCGGCCCGGTTATCATGGGGCGGTCCTGTGCCGTCATTATCGCTTACGAGTGAGGGAGTTGGCGCTGGGGAAACTGCTCTTAAAGATTTAAGCTTAGTCCCGGCCGAGGTAAGGACCTATTCGGGGTCAATGCTTGCCATGCTTCTTTTCTCCTCCTTTTAGCCAGGCCCCCCCTTTTTAAGCGTATACATCTCTGATGCAGACTGAGGTGGCGCTACCGACTATGACGGTGCAAATACCACTCCCGGCCCTGGGAACAGGGCAGGCGACTTTCCCGTCCGTCCTGCGGCCCATCGCGTTGCGGTACCCAAAGGATCATGCAACAGCAATGGTCCCAGTTGGCCCTGGAGCGCTCGTGGAAGTTGATAGTCCAGCGATAGCCAGAGGTTCTCCATCAAGAGAGACTGAACAGCAGTCGGTTCTGGAGAAGGATGACTCTGCTGAGGTAGAAGCCGGGGAGATTACTGAGGGACAGACGTCCCTGATTCTTGGGGTTCTTGCTGGACCCCCATCCCGGGAGACCGGTAAGGAGATCGTTGCTGTTGAGGCTCCAGCCACCGCACCTGTCTGCGCGGTTGTTCCCAGTGGCAGTGGACTGCAGCTTATGCCGTCGTCATCTTCCGGGACGGCTGATGATATATGGGCCGCCGTGGATGGCAGAGTGGAGTTTGAACTGCCCGAGACGTCGCCACTTGGCCTTCAATCCTCGAGTGATGTCGTGTGGCAATTCCTGGGGACCCTCCAGCAGGCCGTAACAGCCAGTAGGGATTTAACTTATGTTCAGCTGAGGGGGTTGATAGAGCATCTGTCCCGCTCGCTGCTGGCCCTTGGCTGTCCCATGGATGACTGGACTCCACGGGTGATTCTGCTCCTGAAGTATGTGAACCGGAGGGAGTTTCTGGGCCGGGAGGCAGCTAACCAGTTGGTGGCCATATCATTGGAGCGGGCTGAAAACAAGACGGCCCTCATTTCTCTGCAAGAGACCGCGATGAGGGCGAGGGACGAAGCCAACGCCTCTCTTCAACGCCGGAACTCCCTGACGGCCCGGATGACGGCATTGCGGGCCGAACTTTCCAGGATAGAGGCTGAACTTGAAGAAGTAGATCGCCTGGGGGTCCAAAAGGTTGAGGATGCTGAGATGGCCGAAGGGCAAGCTGCTTCCCTGGAGGCGAAGCTATCCGAGCTGGAGGCCACCGAGTTTAGATTGCAAGAACTGATCCGTCATCCGTCCTTGGGTATTCCTGTGCTGGAGGACATCTTCTGACGCCCTTTGCCGTAATCTCTTTTCTTTATGTGCTCACTTTTAATGCACCTTATGTATCCCAGGGCATGGTCCATGTAATCATGCGCCTTCACTTCATAGTAATGAAAAAAATCTCCATCTTGATTTTGAATGAAGACTCCATCTTGTCATTGTGTTGTCCTTTTTGTTTGCCCGTCGATTCTAGTTCGAGTGTATGAGTCATTAGGGCAGGAGAGCGCTCACGCCTTCAGGGAAGGGGCGAGGTGTTCACTCCACCGCGCCACGACTTTTCTCAAGACTAGAAACGGCTTTATGCTGGTCGAGAATTCGAGGAACTCAGGGGGGCATAGTGAAACTGGCGGACAAACGGTCGTGCCGAGAGTGGCAAGAACCGAGAATGGGTAGCGACTGGTCTTGCCGACGATGGCAAGGGTCGAAAAGGGTGGACGGTCTTGCCGATGGTGACAAAAACCGGATAGGGTAGTGACCGATCTTGCCGATGGTGACAAGGGTCAAAAGGGAAGACGGTATTGCCGATGGTGACAAAAACCGGATAGGTAGTGACCGATCTTGCCGATGGTGACAAGGGTCAAAAGGGAAGACGGTATTGCCGATGGTGACAAAAACCGGATAGGTAGTGACCGATCTTGCCGATGGTGACAAGGGTCGAAAGGGTAGATGGTATTTCCGATGGTGACAAAAACCGGATAGGTAGTGACCGATCTTGCCGATGGTGACAAGGGTCGAAAGGGTAGACGGTCTTGCCGATGGTGACAAAAACCGGATAGGTAGTGACCGATCTTGTCGATGGTGACAAGGGTCAAAAGGGTAGACGGTCTTGCCGATGGTGACAAAAACCGGATAGGGTAGTGACCGATCTTGCCGATGGTGACAAGGGTCAAAAGGGTAGACGGTCTTGCCGATGGTGACAAAAATCGGGTAGGTAGTGACCGATCTTGCCGATGGTGACAAGGGTCGAAAGGGTAGACGGTCTTGCCGATGGTGACAAAAACCGGATAGGTAGTGACCGATCTTGCCAATGGTGACAAGGCTCGAAAGGGTAGACGGTATTGCCGATGGTGACAAAAACCGGATAGGTAGTGACCGATCTTGCCGATGGTGACAAGGGTCAAAAGGGTATAGACACTAGACGTGTATAAGTGGGATATCGGATGAAGACCCTCGCCACGACCTCGAAAATGGCCTTTGGACGACGGATGATTCATCACTATTCATCATTCAATTTTTTTTATTCACATTACTGACCTAAGCGCCCTTTCGGGTTTTCGCCGAGGCCAGCCCCCTCTTGCTTTTGCCCACGCGCCCTTTCGGGTTTTCACGTGGCGGGGTACCCGATTTTGCTTGCGACGCCCTTTCGGGTTTTCGCCAAGGCCAGCCCCCTCTTGCTTTTGCCCACGCGCCCTTTCGGGTTTTCACGCGGCGGGGTACCCGATTTTGCCTGCGACGCCCTTTCGGGTTTTCGCCACAGCTGGGTTATAGCCGTTTTTGCACTTGTCCTGATATAGGAGCAAGTCTGGCGGGGTATCTCTATTTTTAACCCCATTTTCTTTTCTTCTTTTTTTTGATTCGAGGTTCAGAAGAACTGGATCGCGGGAACGCCGACCGTCCTTGCCGATGAGGACAAGGGTTGGTCTTAGGTTTATTTCGTCGACACCGGTTAAATGTCGAAGCAAGGAAGTGGTTTATTAACAAGGATGTAGGATCCAAGTTTGAGAGTAGAGGCTGACCGATTGCGCCGATGATGGCGAGGGTCGAAAGGGGTTTATTTGTCGGCATATGTTATCGCCGAAACAAGGACGGGGTTGTCAACAGGGACGTAAGGTCCAAGTTGAGGGTAGAGATCGACCGATCTCACCGATGATGACGAGGGTCGAAAAGGGTTTGTTCATCGACATGGGTTACATGCCGAAGCAAAGGTGAGGTTATTAACAAGGACGTAAGGCCCAAGTTATGGACAGAGATCAGCCGATCTCGTCGATGATGACGAGGGTCAAAAAGAGGTTTGTTAAAGTATTCCCGGTGGGACTTTGATGATTGTCCCTTTCGGAGTTTTATTGGGTGGAGAATAGGAGAGGCATTTAGGAATTACCACTTTACTGACTCAAGCGCCCTTTCGGGTTTTCGCCGAAGCCAGCCCCCTCTTGCTTTTGCCCATGCGCCCTTTCGGGTTTTCACGTGGCGGGGTACCCGATTTTGCCTGCGACGCCCTTTCGGGTTTTTGCCACAGCCGGGTTATAGCCATTTTTGCACTTGTCCCGATGTGGGGGCAAGTCTGGGGGGGTATCTCAATTTTTAACCCCATTTTCTTCTTTTTTCTTCCCTTTTTTATTTGGAATGTAATCCGAGAGAGGGTAGCTTGATCAGGGCGAGATGCCACTAACCAAGGAGAGGTAGCTTGATTAGGGTGGAAAGCCGCTAGCCAAGGAGAAATAATTTGATTAGGGCGGAATGCCGCTAACCAAGGAAAAGGTAGCTCGATTAAGGCGGAGCGCCACTAACCCAGGAAAAGTAGCTCGATTAGGGCGGAATGCTGCTAACCCAGGAAAAGTAGTTCAGTCAGGGCGGAATGCCGCTAACCAGGGAAAAGGTAGCTCGATTAGGGCGGAATGCCGCTTACCAAGGAAAAGGTAGCTCGATTAGGGCGGAATGTCGCTAACCAAGGAGAGGGTAGCTCGGTTAGGGCGGAGTGCCACTAACCAAGGAAAAGTAGTTCGATTAGGGCGGAATGCCGCTAACCAAGGGGAAGTAATTTGATTAGGGCGGAATGCCGCTAACCAAGGAAAAGTAGCTCGATTAAGGCGGAGTGCCAGTAGCCAAGGAAAGGGTAGCTCGGTTAGGGCGGAGTGCCACTAACCAAGGAAAAGTAGTTCGATTAGGGCGGAATGCCGCTAACCAAGGGGAAGTAATTTGATTAGGGCGGAATGCCGCTAACCAAGGAAAAGGTAGTTCGGTTAGGGCGGAATGCCGCTAACCAAGAAAAAGGTAGCTCGATTAGGGCGGAATGCCACTAACCAAAGAAAAGGTAGCTCGATTAGGGCGGAATGCCACTAACCAAGGGAAAGTAGCTCGGTTAGGGCGGAATGCCGCTAACCAAGAAAAAGTAGTTCGATTAGGGCGGAGTGCCACTAGCCAAGGAAAGGGTAGCTCGGTTAGGGCGGAGTGCCACTAACCAAGGAAAAGTAGTTCGATTAGGGCGGAATGCCGCTAATCAAGGGGAAGTAATTTGATTAGGGCGGAATGCCGCTAACCAAGGAAAAGGTTGTTCGGTTAGGGCGGAATGCCGCTAACCAAGAAAAAGGTAGCTCGATTAGGGCGGAATGCCACTAACCAAAGAAAAGGTAGCTCGATTAGGGCGGAATGCCACTAACCAAGGGAAAGTAGCTCGGTTAGGGCGGAATGCCGCTAACCAAGGAAAAGGTAGCTCGACCGATCACTCAGGGTGTGTCGGCTGCGCCGCATGATACAGCTTAATGTGTTTTCCGTTGAGGGGAGAGAACTGGACGGCTCCTTTGTGGTCTACAAGGACGTAGGCACCCCCTTCATATACTCGGCGGATGATGTACGGTCCGACCCAGTTTTCGACCAATTTCCCTTTGGGGTTAGAGGCCATCACTTCTCTTCTTTTGACCATTACCAGGTCTCCTTTCTTGAACTCTCGACCCTTGACTAACTTGTCAAAAGCACGGGCCATGCGAGCTTGGTAGAGTTGGATGTTTTGTTGCGCCTGGAGGCGTTTTCCTTCGAGCTCAGCGAGCTCTTCCAATCTTCTTTCTGCATTGGTCTGCTCACCACTGACTAATCCGTGCTGGATGACAACTCGCAATGAAGGAACTTCAAGTTCAATTGGCACTACAGCTTCCGACCCATAGACAAGGGAGAAGGGTGAACAGCCGGTTGGGGTCTTGTAGACAGTACGATAAGCCCAAAGCGCTTCGTACATCCTTTCTTCCCAATCCTTTTTGTTAGACTTGACAGTCTTTGCCAATAACGTGCACAGTGTCTTGTTGAAGGCTTCTGCGAGTCCGTTGGCTTGAGGGTTGTAGGGGGACGATGTCCTCCAGTCAATTTTGTATTTGTCGGCCAGCCGATAAACCTTCTGGTTCCTGAAATGGCTGCCGTTATCAGAGATGATTCGGCTGGGGATCCCGAACCGGAATATTACATTCTGCCGGAAGAATCTTGCAACTAGTTCTCCGGTCACATCTCTTAGTGCTACTGCCTCCGCCCATCTGGAGAAATAGTCTGTAGCTGCTAAGATGTATTTGCACCCTGATGAAGATGCTGGAAGTGGCCCTACCACGTCTGTGCCCCACTGAGCAAACGGCCAACTTGGTAGAGTGGGATGTAGTGGCACTGGGGGTCTCCTCGCCACAGTAGCATGTTCTTGACATTTCTGACAAGCCTTGGCGAACTTGCAGCAATCATTGAATATAGTGGGCCAGTAATAACCCAATTTCTTTATTTCTATTTTCATTTTCGGACCGGCCTGGTGTGCCCCGGCTGACCCTGCATGAACTTCTTGCATCACCTGTCCCGCTTCTGCTGAAGACAAGCAACGGAGTAGGACTTTCCTTCGGGCATCTGCCATAATTCAGAACATGGTCCCGCTTCTCATCTCATAAGAATCCTTGATCCTCAGGAGCTTCATTCTTTGTTCCTTTTCTTTTGGAAGTTGCTGGTGTTGAAACCAGCGTAGGAGATGCTCTCGCCAGTCGGGCTGCTGAACCCCTTCGATGACTGCTACTTCCATCTCTTCTTCGTCGGCCAGAACCTCTGTTACGCTGGGGACCTGTCGGCGATTGATCACTATTATATTCAGGCTTGTGTCCGGCGGGACCGCCAATGAACTGGCCAGCTTAGCGAGGGCGTCTGCCTGAGCATTCTGGCCTCGATTGATGTGCTTGATGCTGATGAAGTAGAATCTTGATATCAGGCGAGTCGCCAACTGGTGATAGGGGAGGAGCTCTTGCTTTCGCACCTCGAACTCTCCTTCCAGCTATTTTATAACTAGCATGGAGTCTCCGAATGCTTCCAGCATCTGAATTCCCATGGACAGAGCAATCTGCAACCCGATTATCAGGGCTTCATATTCTGCTTCATTGTTTGTGCATTGTTTGTTTATGGAGCAGGAAGTATGCACCACTTCTCCTTCTGGGGACTTCAAGACTATGCCTGCTCCTGCTCTGACCCTGGATGACCCGGTAGCGGAGGTGTCAATTCTGGAAGCGCCATCAAAGTATAGCTGCCATGCGGAAGGCTGTACTTGGGCGGCTTTTAGGGTCTCATCCTCGGGAAGCTCCGGTTCCCACGGGCTTTCTCCGGGTATCGGATGTTCAGCAAAGAAATCTGCAATAGCTTGACCTTTGATGGCTTTGCGCGGTACGTAAGAGACATCAAACTCCATAAGGATTACCGCCCATTTACCCAGGCGGCCTTTGAGTGCTGGCTGGGACATGATGTATTTCAGGGGATCCTCCTTGGACACCAAGCTGATTTCATGCGACAACATATAGTGCCGGAGCTTTTTGACTGCGAAGACTAGTGCCAGGCAGATCTTCTCAATATAAGTGTATTTTTCTTCAGTTCTGACCAGTCTCCGACTGAGGTAATAGAGGGCTTGCTCTTTCCCTTCTTCATTGTTCTGGGCTAGCATTGCCCCCAGAGAATTGTGTGTAGCTGCTATATACAGTATCAACGGCCGTCCTTTCACTGGTGCGCCCAATACTGGAGGAGTCTTCAGATAGTCTTTTAGCTTGTCAAAGGCTGTCTGGCAATCTTCATCCCAATAAAAGGGAACATCTTTCATCATCAACTTGTGAAACGGCTGGCATCGCCCCGACAAATTGGAAATGAAACGCTGGATGTAAGCCAAGCGGCCTTGTAGTGACCTTAGCTCGGAGATGTTCCTTGGTGGAGGTAACTCCTGAATTGCCTTGATCTTTGCGGGGTCTATCTCGATCCCCCGATATCGGACGACGAAGCCCAAGAATTTTCCGCTCGACACTCCAAACGCACATTTCATAGGATTCATTTTTAGCTCATGCTGCCTCAGCCTCTGGAAAATAATCCGGAGGTCTTGCAGGTGATCTTCTTTTCTTCTGGTTTTGACCACCAGGTCATCTATGTAGCACTCGACCTTGTGGTAGAGCAATTCATCAAAGATTTTGGTCATTGCGCGCTGATAGGTTGCGCCAGCATTCTTCAGTCCGAATGGCATTCTCTGGTAATGATAAATGCCCTTAGGAGTTTGGAAAGCAGTATGGACCCGGTCATGCTCCGCAATCCAAATCTGGTTGTAGCCGGACGACCCATCCATGAATGACAGGGCTTCATGGCCGGTTGTAGCATCGATCATGACCTCGGTTATTGGCACCGGAAAGTCATCCTTAGGGCAAGCTTTATTTAGATCCCGGAAGTCAACACAAATCCGGATCTATCCATTCTTCTTTTTCACAGGGACGATATTTGCCAGCCATGTGGTGTACTGATTTTCTTCAACAAATCCCACATCAATGAGCTTGTCAACTTCAGCACAGATTCGGGTGATGAGCTCTGGCCTCATACGCCGCGGCGGTTGCTTCACCGGCTCGGCTTCAGGGTTGATTGCCAGCTCATGTTGTGAGACGATGGGACTTAGACCTGGCATCTCTTTATAAGTCCAGGCGAAGCAATCCCGGTATTCTAGCAGTAGTTGAATGTACAGCTCCCGTTCTTCCGGGGCTAGTTGGGCACTGAGGAAGGTAGGCCTAGGGTCCTTCTCATTTCCCAGGTTGACTTCTATCAGTTCATCGACTGTGGCTTGGCCTCCGTCTTCTATTTCCGGAGGTGCCGGTTGGAGGTCGACGAAGTCTGGAATACCATCTTGAGGGTCGAGTACTTCGACTTCCTCGTCAGACACCGCCAGAGCTTCACGGGGTCTCTTGATCTCTTGTGCTAGCGGCTGTGTGGATGGATCTATGGACACCTCCGTTGCCGTTGCAGCTCCCGAGGGTGAGAGAACAGCTTCAGTGCTTGTAGATGAGGTTGCAGCCATGACAGGCCAGTGGTTGTTTGCCGCCGGACTCGGACAGCACATTGGATTTGTAGCAGAAGTTGAGGGAGTATCGCCTTCTGGGACAGTTGTATCTTCCACAGAAGTGGCTTTTCCTTTTCTGGTAGCCGGCTCCCCTTGATTGGAGTAAACCGAGGCTCTATTGACTGGCAGAAAGGGTGTTGAAGTCGTCATTAGCATGACCCCTGCGGAGGGAGAGACTTCTGCTTCTTGAGCATCTTCGGCTTCGCTGCTGCTAGCCGTATCAAATTCGGCTTGAAAGGCCGCTCCTTCAGGGCGGACCTGCTCCCAGCATCGGCAGGAGATCAAGGTCTCTATTTGTTTATTCCCGGCTAGAGCCAATTCAGCATGTTCAGCCTCCGCCGGATATTCATCAAAAGTTACCCCCGGAGGGCTGTCTTCAGTTGGATAGAGGGTGGAGATGGTGTCCACCTCGTACCGCCCACTGTAATAGTAGTCTTCCAGGGTGAAGCCCAGACCCAGATGTTGAGAGACACGTCTCATTTCTTTATCCAGATTTACAGGATACCACATCTTGTGGAAAGCTTCCTTGCATTTTTGAGGTTGATCGGGAGGGATGTGTTGCCTTTGAAACATCCTGGCCGTCCGATCAGTGGTAAATGCCAGGCCCTGAACAGGAACCCGTGGGTTGGCTAGATCTTCAGGGAGGCTACAGTCTGTGTCCTCCTGAGTGGGATGCTCCTCAGCTGTATAGAACAAGCTGCTGGGCCCATCTTCTTGTGTCACCTCCCAGGCTTTGAAAGGTTCGACAGTGGGATCATTGAGGCCGGAGACTGGCTTGGTGAGGCCGGCCGGGACTCCGATGCGGTCGTGCTGTCGATCAACATGCACTTCCCTAGCTTTGGGGTATAATGCTGGGGGTGTCACCCTGCCAACATTTCCAGAAGCCGTGATGTGGGAGACCACCTTTGGCTTGATATATCCGCGCGGCGGTGGTGGATACCAACCGTCACCCGATCTATTCTTCGACGCCCCTACGGGGGTTTCAGTTTTAGAAGTCTTCCGGGGAGACCCCGTATACAGATTGGCGTCCGCCAAGTGACACTCAAACACCTCGAATGGGTGGATGTCAGCAAATATCCTTTCCTCCTTCCCGTGGAGGCTGTATTTGATGCATTGGTGGAGTGTGGAGGGCACCACCAAGTTTTCATGCAGCCATGGGCGGCCGAGCAGTGCTTTGTAGGAGGTGCGAGAGTCAATGACGTGAAACTGCACCGTTGTAGTGAAATCTGCCAGAGTCAGTGTGAACTCTGCCACCCCCATAGATACTTCACAATTCTGGTTGAAGCCAGCGATACGCATATCCCTGGCTTTTTCGAGATGCACATTGAAGTGGTACCTCTCATATATTCTATATGGTAGGATGTTGACTGCTGCGCCAGGATCGACCAGAATCCGGTTCAGCTCTCTTCCGTTCAGGTGCCCTTTCATATATAGCGGCCTGTTATGACTGGCAGTAGGCAGTAGCATGTCTTCTGGAGAGAAGGTCATACTGGCTTCTGGTATAGCCTCAGCTATGCAGGTTTCAAACTGGGCAGGCGTCTGCAAAGTAGTGATGATCGCCTATCGAGTCACTTCACTCAAAGAGAGAATTTCCCAGATCGTAAATCGAGCAGGGAGCTTCTTGAGCAGCTTCATTATTCGGCTTCCAGCCCGGACATTGGAGAGCTTCATCTCTTCAACCCATCTAGGCTTAAGAAGGTTTTGATTTGTGGGTCTAGACGGACCTGCTTCATCTTCCTCGGACTCGGCACCCTCTTGACTGGCACCGACTGTCGGGTCTTCTTTATTGGTTGCTGCAGGGCAAGCCCCATCTGCATTTGTATCCTCCGTAGATTGCACTGGCCGAGGGTGATTGACCCCGGGTGTAGGGTTAGCGTCTTGACAAGGCTGCTTCCCCTTTGACATCTTCATGAATTCAAGGAATGGAGGGACGGTCTTGCCCCCAGTCTTGCTGTATAGACCTGACGGAGGAGGGATTTGGACTCCCTTAACTTCCGGCGGGGGTGTCTTGTAGGGTTGCTCCCCTCTGAACATAATGTTGTGATTGGGTGGTGGCTGACGCCCCCATTTCCGGCCTGACCGAGTGGCATGTGCAGCAGTCGCGGCCTCGGCCTTGCCTCCCCCAGCATGGGGTGTGAAGCAAATTTATTCTTCTTCCTCTTCTCCTGGTAGGTTGAAGAGTGCTGACAGGGTATTGCAGGAGACGACCTATGTTTTATGGGCCCTAGGGGCTTTTCTCTTCCTCTTCTTTTGCTTTTTCTTCTTTTTGATTTCCGCAGGCACTTGCCCCCAGAACAGGTTGCTCTCTTGAGGTGGTGCTGCTTCAGCTTCATCTCCTTGCTTGAGCGAGAGTTGCTCCAGCTCTAGCCATGGGACGTGGTCCCGTACCAGCAGAGGTTTTAGTTCGGGCTGTACATATTCCTCTAGCCCTTCAATTAAGTGTTGCAATCGAAGGACCCCAGGGTTGGTTTCCTTGATTACTGGCAGCGGAGTTTGTCTCCTCCTGTTGGGTGTATATATTCTGACAGCTGCAGGTGGAGTGACCCATACGGGCGCTACCACTGGCGGAGCAGGCTGAGGTGTAATGCCACGGATATGTGCCCTTTCTTTTGGGCGGGGTGCCCTCTTCTTCTTGTGTTTCACAGGGATTTGCTGCCACCCCTGTTGTTCCTTTACGGGCTCCAGGAAATGGATTTCGTAGGTGCTCCGTGTGCTTGCTTCAGAGATCTCCTCAGGTAACGCCTGGTAGAGGGAGACCATGTTGACTGCTGCTCTTCGGGGAGGAGCTTCATGTGGCTGAGGAGGGTCTATTTTGTACTCTCCCAGCTCTATCTCATTTTTCTTCACCATTCCTTCAATGATGTCTTTGAAAACATAACAGTCTTCGATTGAATGTCCCAACATCTGGTGATAGGGGCAGAATCTTGGACTGTCTCTTCTCTTGAGGTCCTCTGGTCTTCTTGGCTCAGGCAGAGTGACCATACTGTATTCTGTTACCCAGTCAAATAGGATCCAGGTCTTATCCTTAGGAAAGGAATAAGCCTTCTTCATTTTGTCCCTCAACGAAGGACCTTCTTTGTCATCTGGAGCTTTCGCAGGCTGCGGGGGAGCCGCTTTATTGCCTTTCTCCTTCTGTTGTTCGAACGCCTTGATATCAAGCGCATTCGCTTCTTTAGGTGTGGGGCGCCGTTCCGCCGCCTTGCCTTTCTGGGCTGTGCTGGCAGCTGACGGCGGGACGGGCTTGGCTAGAAAAGCCTCTACCTCGGCCACCACATTATTCAGCCGGTCGAACGACCGTATTTCCATCCCGATCATTTTTTCCAAGACCTCCCTCCTGAGATTCTGCTTACATATTTGCACAGCGTCCTCCTGATGCGGGGGCCGCTTACATCTCATTCCGAGGTTCCTCCACCTCTTGATGTAGTCAAGGGCGGTCTCATCTGCCCTTTGTTTTATCGAATAGAGTTCGGCCACTGTGACCTCCCTCTCTGTGACATGGAATCTTTCCTTGAATTTTCTCTGCATATCTGACCAGTCATTGATTGACCCGGCCGAGAGGCTGGAGTACCATTCAAATGCGAGCCCCGTCAGCGAGGACCCGAAGAATTTCAGCAGATATGACTCGTCGGTGGACAGATCACCCATAACGGTCATATAATATGCAATATGTTCTTTTGGGGAACCTTTCCCGTTAAATTTGTCAAATTTGGGCGGCTTGTTGACTCCCGGGGGAAGTCGCTTAGCCGCATGGTGTTGCGGGTAGGGCACCCGGTAGGCATCGAATGCGACGTAGTCGCCTTCGCTCTTCTCTGCGAGCTTCAGCTCGATCATCCTCTCCACCATCATCCGGTTCACGACCGTGGGGTCGACTGGCTCCGGATAGAAGTGTGCTGGCTGCAGGTACGGGGTGACCAGGGTGGTCGCCTGTGGAGGATGCAGCAACAGGGGTGTTGGGTGAACCTGAGGAAGCACCGGAGGTAGCAGCGGCTGAGACTGTGGTGGCCGCTGTTGTGTTGTCGTCACAGTTGGCTCTGACGGCTGGGGTAGTGTGTAAAGTGGTGGAGGGTCGTCTCGACGAGCCGCTCCCCGGGATGATTCACCTTGGACTTCGGGTGGTTTGGAGGTTGATGAGTGTTTAGTTTTCTCCATCAGCTGTTTCTTCAGGGAATCTATTTCCCGTTGATATCTCTGCAGCAGCATCAAGACTGATGGGTCTATAGTGGTGGGGACACCTTCTGTTGTTTCCCCGGACGTACCCTCGGGCAGGATGTCGAGGAGTACGTCATCTTCTTCTTCCGTCGTTACCACATTAGCGGTCAAGACGGGGGCTTTGTCATCCCAGTGAAGGTATAACTGGGGCTGTTTCTCTTTCATCCTTGTCAGAAGCCCTCTTGCTGCTTCTGTCCTGCGGGTAGCTGGTCCCGGCTGTTCGGCCAACTGAGCCAGTTCTTGGGGGTCTTCAGGAAGCTCCCCATATCGGCTGGATACACCAGCCATGTTGCAAGTGAAAACCTGCATCCTCCTTCTTTGTCGATGGACCCTCCGCCTTGCTTGTTGCGGGAAGGTCAGCCTCTCGAACACAGAAATTCTTCTTCTTTCTTCCCGCTCGGGAAAGGCTTCATCGGCTTTGATCTCAGAGCCGTCATTGTGTCCGTTGTCATCGACCGACGACATCCTCATTATATCCTCCATTTCTTGTTCATCTGTCGTTGATGGGCAGTAATTTTCTTCAGTGGCGACTGTCTGCATCAGCCGCTGCTGTCCGAGTGAGGTGTTACCCAATCCTCGAAAATAGCTTCTGACCAGGCAGGCCATTTCTTCTTGACCCCGTTCTTGATGTAGCACGGGGGAGAGTGGTCGACCTCCAGCAGGAGGAATGTAGGCCAGTCGAGCTCTATCAGCTGGCTGTTGGAACCTTCGCCCCGTGGCAGGGATGTTGGCTTGACGGGCCACAGCCCGGAAACTTCTGTGACGCGGAGGATCCGCAACCACCTCTTCTTCATTCATCAGGGACAAGCCCCTTTCTCTTCTCGCTCTCGCCTCGTCGTTCATAGGACGATGGCGGGTGGGCATTGGATGGTAGGCAGGTTGGGTCCGCTTGGGAACCCACACCTGTTTGAATTTCCTCGGCCTGAGCGCCGGGTTTTCTTGGCCATGGTAGCCGACTTCTTCTCTTTCTGCCCTCCTTCCAGCGAGAGCTTGATAGTTATTGTAGACAGGGACGTTTGGGATGACGCGATCTGGGGTCACCCGTGCTGTGCGCCCGTTGAGGAAGACACGCATGCCTCCCACCAGCATTGATTTTCCGGACTGAGAGACAGTTCCGGTGATCACGGTAGTGTTCTTGCGAGCCTGGTGACGCTGACGTCCTCCAGGGGGCTTGTTGATATTAGTGGGATGCATCACCCGTACCAGGTGGTGCACCAGGCAGCTAGCGGCCGGAACCGGGTTCTTGAGCGAATCACCGCGGCAGGGGGCCTTCAGAGGCTCCATTTCCTTCACAGCTTCCTTGACGGGTTCCGTGGCTTCGACTTCCAGCATGTCGACAAAGGCCAACCCCAAGAAGTTGGGGAAGCCCACAGCAGGAGGAAAGCTACCAAACTCCATGGGCACCGCCAGGTAGCCTTGTGCGTGTCCGGCGACGATCGCAGGACTGAAGTCGACGCCGGTTATCCCGTGAGTCGTCATTTTTTTGCACTGAAAAGACAGACAGGAAAACAATCAGTAGTCTTTAAAAGGGCTTCGAAGCCCGAATATCTCGGCAAAGAGATGAAAGGTGACACCGGTCCCACCGGGCGTGCCAGACTATGTTTCGCGCATTTTTTCTTTCTCCTTTCGTTTTTGCCTTTTCGTTCGCGTATCGATCAACCAATTAACTAACTTGTAGTCAACTGACTGATTGACGACGCGGGCGTGCCAGTCACATGAGTGACGATTTTTATGATGCGCTCACTCTGACCCATATCGGGCGAATGTGAGGTTCGGTCGGGACCAGCAGTCCGCCATACCATAAAGGCTATGGTGTTAATTACATCCCCCACGAGGAGGGAACACCTTTGATTAATTGCCG
Organism: Amorphophallus konjac; assembly: GCA_022559845.1. NCBI lineage: Eukaryota > Viridiplantae > Streptophyta > Magnoliopsida > Alismatales > Araceae > Amorphophallus > Amorphophallus konjac. The sequence goes on along the minus strand of CM040127.1, from coordinate 197,313,474 downwards.
AGATAGCGGGCTGTCGAAGCCGGATTAAAAAAGCCACATGATGATTACGACAAGGGCATGTCGGATGCATATGTCTCATGGGATTATGGATCCTCGGTACATGGCGGAGGACGTGGGTCCGAAGACCGTCGTCGCGCATAGCGAAGACTTCCGACCAGACATAATCCGGCTTGTCCGTCGACACCATTTGATATACCCAAGGATGTATGCATGGATGCACATACGACTTTCATGATTATATTAAGCATGATAATGGAATTGTGAAAGTAAATGATAGTCGGCCACGTTTATTACTCCTCATCGAGAGGAGGGAAGGCAACATAAGTGCGACAGCGAAAGCAAAGTGCTAACGGGCATGGTAATGAAGATACAATGACAATACAATTCGGGGCTCGCTCGGTCCCTCCCTTGTTCAATTCATTATGCATTATGATTTATCAATGCCAACCCTGAGGGATGAGGTCCACTCGGGGGCAGATAAGTGATTAAAACAACAATAGGTTTCAAAACCGGCGCAACCATGCAATAGGTAGCTTATACGGCGCGATGAAGCGTAGGTATAGCATCTTAACCCGGCGCGGCCATAATGAGAGTTAATACGGCGCGAAGAGACGTAGGTGTAGATGTTAATACGGCGCGGCGATCAGGGTATTTAAACGGCGCGCAAGGACTTTGGGGCGCACCGGTTTAGGGCGCGCCGGAAAGGCGCAAAGAAAATTTTTTAGAAGATGAGTGTGGGGCTAATCCGGCGCGGGGGGGTACCGCGCCGGTTTAGGGCGCGCCGGTTAAGGCCGCGCCGTAATAAACTTGTTTTATTGAGTTTCGAACTCTTTCAAGTTTGCTGGACTTCATAGGATCCTTTCTTGAGTTGTTGGGCCAGATGACTATTCAATTGGAGTCCACAGACCTCTGGAGATAAAGGGGGAAGTCAGTGCGAGGTTCATACTCGAGCACTGAGACGATTGAGTCCAGAACGATCATTTCATTGGAGCTTATTTATTCTTAATCTGTCCAAATTTGGACAGCATCTCCCCTGGACCTGAAGAGTTACAGGGGAGAAGCGGGGTCATGTTCACTTGTGGAACAAGCCCCTAAACCGCCGGTGTGCACGGAGGCACCCAGCAAACCCCATCGGATAGGATACCCCGAGGACTAGCCTACGAGGGGCACCAAAGCTCTGCAAGGGGAAGAATAGAGAGACGAGGTCATTGATGATGAGAGCATCACCCCGAGGGCTAGCCTGCGAGGGGTGGACATCTCACGACATATGACTCATCCCATGGAGGGACCGACCACCAAGAGGGTTAAGCTCCGAGGGCTGTCCTATGAGGAGCACACATCTCTTGGCCTAGATTGAGTCTCGGGTTGTCGAGGCGAAGCCTGTTAGGCTAGGACCCTTGTTGCTATCTGCTATGGCCTTGGGGAAGCCTTCACCATGGGGGGGTAAAGTTCCCGGTCGCTCAGCAGCTATGCGAAGTAGCAGGGGATGTCCCCCTCCCCGGATGACTAAGACGACACCAAAGAGTCTCGGAACGGTTCACATGACTATAATGCGGAAGGGTAATCACTTCACAGATGGGACGAGCCAAACATAGGGGCATATGCTCGAACAGTTACGGTGCAATGTCAAACAGATGCATCTTGCAATCCCGAGTACGATCCTCACCTTACGAGCCACAGGGCAATAGGAAGAGAGGAATCGAGGGGAGTTGACCCTTGACAACACAGTAGAAAGAAGCGTACGCAGAAGCGCAGCTCTGTCCACGGAAGGCATGCAGGGGCCCTTAAATCATACACGAGCATGGTCGCAAAGAAGAGGGGAAAGAACCCCGGGGAGGGGGGTGTTTCTGTAGCCCACAATGCTTTGGGGCATGATCGGGGCTTCGGGGAAAACCGGGACCAGAGAAAACGCACAGAGGTAACCATCGCCGTAGATAGGAGAGGAGACAGAAGTTTAGAATCAATCATTCGACCTGTTGGTCCAGATATTCAAATATGCATTGCCACCCCCAGAAATAGGAATGGGATATTCAATTACACGTTAGGAATCCGGCGCCGGCATCATTGCTCGGTCGCCGTTCATCTTTTTGCAGAGGAAAACGAATGCAGTAAGAAGAAGAGATCGCAGGGGAGGGGAGGGGTCGGCTCGTATCATTGCCATCCCTCCCCCTCTATGCTTACAGTTGGTGGACGGAGACTCTGAAAGAGGAAAACAATCCACGAAAAGCAAAGAAGATAAACGCCGGCGCCCACCTGTTCTCAAAACAGAGTATCGGAATTTCATCTTCTCCGGCTCCGGAGGACCTCAATCAGAACAGAGGAAGACCGCCGTTGAAGGATGCTCGGATGGAGACCTCTCTCCCCAGGAAGCTCTCTCTCCCTTTCGAAGGTTTCTATCTGTCTCTCTTTCTCCGCCTCCTTCTCCTTTTCAATCGAACCTCGCCCGTATATATATGACAGGTTGGAGGCTCTTCATCCGGCGTGAGCTTTTGGCGCGCCGAGAGGAGTCTTCGTGAGCTTATCGCGCCGGTTTAAAGCGCCATCAGGTAAGGTAACTTGCGCGCCGGGATGAGGGCAGAAGGCAGGGGGGCGCGCCGGGATAAGGGCAGAAGGCGAAGGGGGGGCGCCGGTTTAAGGGCAGAAGGCGAAGGGGGCGCGCCGGTTTAAGGGGCATTGAATGAGGGGCGCGCCGGTTTAAGGCGCGCCGGGCTAATGCTTCTCATGCGCCTCGAGCCCATCGATGAGTCCGGGGATGATTCCGGGAATCACCGTGAACATTAATATTGCCGATGCTCCTCGAAACTTCGACGAGGTGTCTTGTAGAAGCTCCCAGGTTGACTTACGGCCTTCCTTGAGACTCCTGATAACTTTGATTTTGACCATGCGGGCTTTCCACTGACACGGCCTTCGGCTCTACGCTCCATGCTATTGGTCCGGCCTGGCTCGCACTCTGAGCTTTCTAGGAGGTTAGATAGCCGGGAGATAGTTCCGCCTGAGCCGGGTGATCATTCGGCCACTAAGGGGCCCATCTTGACGGGAAGCCGTGCCCATGCCGGGCGATCGGGATCTTCTGCCATCAGAGCTTTCGGCCCTCCCTCTCGGGGAACCAGGGGGAAACTCCTTTATCTTCAGGAGGGCCCTTTCATGTGGTGGGGGACCACCGGATAGACCCTTATCCTTGATCGGACAACGGGTGTAGTAGATGCGGCACGACAAAGTCGATGCCGGTTCATTGGGCAGGCTTGGTCGCACTGCCGGTTGGTTGACGAGTTTGTCTCGGCTCCCCTGAGGTGAAGTCCCCGTATCCACACGGAGTGACCCGAGGTTCTGACAGCTCGAGAAATCTTCAATATGTTGATCCGCATCGGCTTCCGTGCTCCGGTGTGTCAGGTCATTCGTCTTTATTATCTTGGTCACTAATGATCATATTTTGAGTGCCAACATTTACCTAAGGCACATGCATCACAGACTTTGGAGTTTGATTTAAAGGAAATCTATGTCAAACCTTTAACCAAGTGGTACTTGACAAGTTTATTCAAGGTGTTGTAACTAGCATGACCTAATCTACGATGCCAAGTTAATGCATTATCACCTACACTAGCTGATAGACATAAATTTCGTGAGAGGTTATCATCTAGGTCTACCATGTAGACGTTATTAACTCTGTGGCCTATGAATTTAATTGAATTGGAATCAATTTCAAGTATTTACATGTGTTTTTATCAAACATGACTTTGTGACCCTTGTCACAAAGCTGACTTATGCTAATCAAATTGTGCTCAAGACCATCAACTAGAAGAACTTTCTCAATAGTGTTGGAGGGGTGCTTACCAATAGTGCCTGACCCAATAATTTTACCTACGTTCTTCCCGCCAAATCTCATCAAAACTCTTCTTTCAACTCCAACTGGCTGATTTTGGTTTTGTCTCTAGTCATGTGCCTCGAGCAGCCACTATCTAAATACCAGCGATTGTGCATGGCTGCCAGGCAATCCTTCAAAACAAATTATGCAGATGTTTTGGAACTCAAGCAAATGTTTGATTATTTGAGGAGACGTGAACTGAAATGCACAAAAGATACATTCATCTGATTTCTCTGATTCCTGGTACTTGGCGGAGAACTTGATCCGAAGACCGTCTCACGCATGGTGATAATTTTCAGACAGATCTAATCTATCCTTCCATAAATCACCATTTGATATACCAGTAATTCAGATAGTTTCAAGATGAAATTCATTTAAATAGATAATCCAATCATGTCTTCACATTCAACAGTAGGAGGATTTTGAACAATTCAGATAATCAATTTTAGTTTGAGCAAAGCTTTATTGTAAGCAGAAAGAGGAACTTAACATATAAAATCAATCATGAGTTAAAATATTATTCTCAAACCTATGCCTTGAGCAGCCAGTTCTTACCACTCTTTATTCACCCTCAAGGCACCCCTGCAAAACTAATTATGTAGATGACTTTGGGACCCAAGACAATTTGGGCCCATCAACATTATTCAAATCCTGCAACAAGCTTTCAGGAATCCAGATCTGCCTGACACAATGTTTCTGGCTGACTAAGGAAGAAGAACCAAAATAACTAGACTTAACAAATTTATTGCTAGCAAACTTCTGAATTAGCCTAGCTTTAGCATTTTTGGTAACTGATTTCTGGATTGATTTTCGACGGCATAAGAATTGGGCTAGTTCTGTGGGTAGAAGGGATATGAATAGAGATTTCTTCCGGCCGCCTTTCTTCTATTCTAGACTAGATAGGTCGACCTGTGATTTGGATTGTATTGCCAGAACCATGGATTGTTTTTGTTATGAAAAGCTTGATTTCTGGTTTGTCGACCTGAATTGCTATTCAAGTTAACCTTCTTTATTATTTTTGTGATGGTTTTTATTTTTGGTCCTTGAGAGTTTTTATTACTATTTGAACTAGATGTTGAATCTAGTTTTTCCTTGCCCTTCTCGTGACAGAATGTCACAGTTTTAATCTCAAACTCCTTTTTCTTAGAAGGATTAAATCCCAATCCTTCTTTATTGAAATTGACTTTCATTCCTAGCATTGTATCTAGGTTTGGTTTTCCCTTGACATTTTTTTCTAATGTGGACTGCTTATCCTATAATTCCAGTTCGAGTTTTTCAACATCTTTCTGAATTTCAGAATTGGCACTCTTAACAGCTTCATATTTTTCAAGGACTAGCTTGTTCTCATTTTGTGTTTCCTGAAATGTCAATTTAATTCGTCAAGCTATTTCTTAATCTGCACATTTTCAATTTTAAGGTTTTAATGTGCATCTTTCAAGGATTTGTGTTCCTTCACTTGTGTTTTGAGTTCTTCTTTTTCTTTCATAAGATAATTAAATTGTTCAACTAGAGATTGATCTTGAGTAGCACCATTCATTTTTCATTTTTAATAGTCTATGTTCCTTTCTTAATTCATTGAATTTATCTAGCAGTTCACCAAGGCATCTTCCCAATCATCAATGGTGAAGTTTTCGAAAGTATTGTTTTCCTCTTCGTCCCCATGTGCCATGAGACATATCTTGTCTTCTTCTTCAGATGATCCTGCTTCAATATCTTCTTCTTCATCGCTCCACATGCAGAGCATGGCTTGTGACTTCTTCAATTCGCCTTTAACTATTTTCTTCATCAGCTCAGGACATTCTCCCTTCACGTGCCCTACTTTTTTACATTGGAAACAAACAATTTTTTCCGTTTCCTTGTTTCTATAAGATTTGAAATTTGAACTCTTATTTACCAGTGGTGACCTACTTTTCTGCAGATTCTTACCTCTCCTTTTTAAAAACTTTTTGAATTGTTTGGTGAGGAAGTGATGAGTGCTCATTTCTTTATGATAATTCACATCACATATATCATTTCATATGCACATAATTAACAAATTATGCATACTTTACAGTTAATCTCAACCTTGCATTAATCGAGCCATTCACACATATTAACTTAATTTGTGGTTAATTATTCAATGAAAATAGGTTGAGGGTCATGAGAATTAATTTTTCATTACATAATTGTAAGCATTTATGATTTTTGTGCGTGAAGCAATAATTCTTAATGGGCTTAATCCAAATTGTGTGTGTGCAAGACGTCCAAGGTAATTACTAGAAGGGCCAGAGGAAAAAGCGTCACAAGATCAAGGTAAGGGATGCCCTAGGGCGCCCCTCCCTACTTGACCAAGTCAAAGGAGCAGTCGCCATTCATTTTTTGGTGTGAAAGGAGATAAAGGAAAGGATTTTATTGAATTATCTTGGAGAGAATTTCTTGGACAGAAAATAGAAGGAGATCTCCTCCTTATTAGGAAAGCCAAGGGGAGCCCCTTGTTGTGCCCCTTGTGCTTTGATGATAATGTGGTGTTTTAATGATAGCAACATGAATGAGTCACCATAAGAACAACACATTGAGTCGTCATCTGTTTGTGTCTGCGTATGAATTTGTTGTGTTGCATATGAATGTTTCATTGAACAACTTATCTAAGTGTCACTACATGGAACAGGCTGTGTGCATTGGTGCATTTCATAAATGGTGCATTTCATAACTCTGCACATTCATTTGGCTTTGTGTTACTGTAGTGTAGTCTATACGTTGCATGTGTCGCAGAAAGCATAGTCCATACATCGCAGTTCTCGCAGGCTAGCAAGTCTGTACACTACATGGCTCGCAGGCTAGCAAGTCTATACAATGCATGCACTTCGTGAAGTCTATACAACTGTCCATCTTATTTAGTGTCTCATACAGCGTCAACGCAGTAAGTGTGTACATTGCATTGGCTAAGTCATGCAGCGTCAACGCAGTAAGTGTGTACATTGCATTGGCTAAGTCATGCAGCGTCAACGCAGTAAGTGTGTACATTGCATTGGCTAAGTCATGCAGCGTCAACGTAGTAAGTGTGTACATTGCATTCTCAAGTTTGCAGCGTCAACGCTGTAAGTCTAAACAGCCTCTGTGTGTTCTATGCATTTCACAAGTCTACACACTCAGCATAGTCTATACATCATGTTGTGTCTGTGTTGTGTTTGTGCATCGTTGAGAACACAAGTCTGTACATCCATGCATCATGACTCGTCTTCATGCATAGCAGAGTCTATACAGTGCAACTCATATAACTAGCATGTCTATACATTGCATTGTGGCATTTGTGCTCTAAGTCTATACACTACATGGCGAGCCCAAAGTCTATACATTGCATTGGCTAAAGTCTGCACAACGTCCATCTTATTTAGAGTCTAAGGCAATGTCTATACACTGGACTTGAAGTGTGTACATTGAGCGTCTCATTGAGCATCTCATGTAAGTCTATACATTACATTGGCCTTCAAGCTTTACAAGTCTGTACAACGGCATGTTCATGCATTAGCCCAAGTCTATACATCGTCCGTCTCATGCATTGTCTTAGGCTAAGTCTGTATAGCGTCCAGCGTCTTTCTAAGCGTCTTATGCATTGGCCAAAGTCTATACAGACTTCAGCGTCTCATGCAACGTCTTATTTGAAGTCCATACATTGCATTGCTTTGGAAGTATGTACATCGGACTGTTCATGCATCAACATTCAAAGTCCATACATTGGACTGTAGCATGCACGAAGCTAAGTTCATACATTGGACTGTAGCATGCATCAGTGTAGTCTGTACAGCGTCATGCATTGTTCTTCAAGTCCATACACTGCACTGTAGATTGCTCGAGGTGAAGTCTGTACAGCCATTTCCTTTGGCAAGGTCTATACAATGAGCTGAAGGCCGGCTAAGTCCATACATCGCACAGCATTCATGTATGTACATTGTGCATCATTTTAGTTGAAGTCTGTACATCGTGCATCTAGTGTTTCAGGTCTATACATTGTTGCACGTTGTGTCTGACAAGTCTACACATTGCATCTTTCATTGAAGTCTGCACATTGCTGCACGTTCAACAAGTCCATACACTGGCAAGCCTTTCAATTGCCTAAGTCCATACATTCTCTGTCTTCCTTAGTGTCTCAAGCATAACGTGAAGTCTGTACAATGCATTCACATTCACAAAGCCCTCACCGTCTGGAGCCTGTACATTGCATTCGCCTTCACAAGCTTACACATAGTGAAGTCAATACAATGTATTCGAGCTCACAAAGTCTATACGCCGAAGTCTATACATTACATCCTGCAAAGTCTGTACAGGATTTTAGACTTAAACTGATAACTTGATTTTCTGTCTGACAGGCACCCTTCGTGAAACCTAATGAAGACACGTGATCCAAGGAAGGACGAGGTGCCCAGATTATGGCACGTGGATGCAGCCTAGCCAGGATGCTGCTAGGTGGATGAAATGTCTCGATTCTGGCGAAAAGCCTTTGGGCGGGAGATGTGGAAGCCACACGACCCTATCCACCCTGCTACACCATATATATGATGAAGAATCCTTTGTTTGAATATGATCGATGAAGGGGCAAAGTCTATACAGTGAAGAGCAGAGAAGAAAAAGAGAAAGAGAAGAAGAGAAAGAAGAAAAAGTGAGAGATAGAGAGCTCGAGCAGATAAAAGAGGAAGAGAAGGAAAAAGAGAGAGAGAGTGAGACATAGTGATCGGAAGAAGAAGAAGGGCAGATAGAAACTTTATTCTGAAGATCAGTCTTTACTGGAAGTCGGATCAGATCCACTCCAGTCAGCTCTTAGGAGCCACATTTATGCTTTCATTTTTAGTTTTCAGTCGCCGATTGTTTCTATATTTCATTTTCCTTTTATACCTTTCTTCAAGCTGTTTGTCAGCATTTGCAGTGGAGGATTCCACTGGACGGCTAAGTTGTATGGCCCAGCAGAGCAAGCTGTGAGACTTAGCAGGTGAGGAGGATTCCTCGGACAGCAAGCTGTGAGGCTCAGCGGATTGTATGGCAAGCTGTGATGCCCAGTTGTTCAAGCTGTGAGTCAACGGAATCCACACTCGGTTTGAGTGTGGGGTGGACGTAGGTCTGCAGGACCGAACCACCTAAAAACCCATTGTGCAGTGGTTTGATTTCTTCTATCTGATTGGCGCTAGTTGAATGCTTATGTGCACTTTGCCTTGATTACTCACTGTGTGTTTGTTTAATTCCATAACTGCTTATTAGCCTTCAAGTTTGTGTAGTTAGCGAACTGGCAATTTTAGTGAGCATTAGATTTTTAATTTGGGCGAAGTTTTTAAAGGGAAATTCATTCACCCCCCCCTCTGAATCATAGCACCGAACCCAACACTTGGTATCAGAGCGGGTTGCTGTGCATAGGATCTAACAATCCGCAACAGATCCTGCGTTTCTGTTTGGTGCATTTTAGAGTGTGCTTCTTGTGTTCTGTGTTTTGCTTCATCGGTTGTGTGTCTTGAGCTGTTCATCTGATTTCAGTGTATTTATCACTTCTCGATGACTCATCCACCCGTCTTTGATGGTTCTGATTTCAAACAATGGCACAATGATTTCCGTGCTCATGTTAAATCTATTAATGTAGACGTGTGGAAAGTAATTTCACATGGTCCACATAAACTACTAAAAGATTAGTCCAAATGGACTAACAAGCATCAATCTATGCGTGTAGAAAATCAGAAAGCACTGGAGTTAATGAAGGCCACGACTAACCGAGCTCTTCATTCATGTTTCCTTGAATCTAGGTCTGCCAAGGAAAGCCTGAATAAATTGAAGACTGCTTGCGATAGAGATAATGATCGATGCATGATGGCTCAAGGAAGTGAACCAAGTAGCAATCAAGATGAAGAACAAGACGATGATCAGGTAAACATCTTTGAAAATTACACCCTGGATGATTGGATTGTTGCATATAATGAACTGTTGGAGTCTTATGATCATTTAAGAAAACAACATAAGAAAATGAAAAAGAAAATTGAGAAATGTGATTCTAATTCATCTTGTGAAAAGTGCCCGAAGATAAATGAATTGTATGATAAATGTCTATCTGAGAATCACTTGAATATGAAAAAAATGTGCCTATTGAAAAAGGAAAACCAAGAAGGTTTCAATAAAATTTCCTAATTAGAAAGTCAGCTGAAACTGAAAACTAATGAACAATTGATGAATCTAAAAGAGTTGGAAAGAATTAAGGTTTTACACTCCTCTTCTGCTGAATCAAACTGCAAAATGTGCTCAACGTTAAGAGAACGTAATGAAAATCTTTATAGTGAGAATGAATGGCTAAATAAACAAATTACCTCACTTAAAGATGATCACAAAAATCTGCTTGCTGAGAAAATTAAAGCAGAAGAAAGAGAAGATGAACTAATTGAAAAATTGGAGTTTATGTCTGGAAATGGAACATGTAATGAAGGAGTCATGAAGCTATCTGAAGAGAACAAAGAATTGAGGGAACAAAATAGAAAACTGATGGTTTTAAATACTATTTTCTCACAGAGGTTTTTGACTATCGAAAAAGAGAAATCTATTTTTAAGGAAGCTCAACCTCAAAAATTTGAGAAGGAAAACACTGAACTGAAAGCTGAAATTGAAAAATTAAAGTGTTTAAACACTGGCTTATCTGAAACACTTCTCACATTAGAAAAGGGAAAATTCACTTGTGATGGAGAATCACAAAGGGTGATCAGTCTAGAATAAGAAATTGAGAAGTACAAAATTGTAAATAAAGTCTTAAGTGAATGTGTCAATTGCAGTGAACAGGAGATAGCTAGTTATGAGCTTCATATAGCATCCTTGGAAAATAAAATTCATGATCTGGAAAACTCAGCATCCAAGTTTGAAAAAACTGAAAGAAAAATAAAAACGGTTGTGAAAAGTGAGGATAAGAATTCAAAAGGGGGAACAGATTGCACTTCTGATGTTAAGGAAATCACTAAAAGCCACCTATATGCCACCTTTGTGCAAAGCTCAGATGTAGTTGGTACTTCAAAGTAATCCCCAAAATAAAATGAAAATCAGAAATCACCTTCAACATCTGTATTTCAGTTCAAAGCCCAGAAAATTGAAAAGCAAACAAAAATTGTTAAGAATAATCAGAAATTGAAAAAGAAGGGTCATACAAAGAAGGCAAACAATATTTCTGAGTACATCTTGAAATCAGTTAGCTCTGCTGAATGCAATGGGTCAATGCAAAATGCTCATGCTTCATGTACTCATTCTCATGCATCTAGTCAGTCTGTTAGTAATCATGTCGCCAAGAAAACTAAAGTGTCCTGCCATTATTGTGGCAAGATAGGACATGTAATAGATGATTGCAGACTGTTGATTGAAGATGAGCATGCTGGTGAAGTAATGCATTCTAAGATTTTATCTGATAGAAACCATGCCACTAAGCAATTTGATGCATCATGTTATTACTGTGGTAGGCGTGGTCATCTAATGAATGCATGTTTTAAAATAAAAGAAGACAACAATGTGAATTCTAGATTTTTCACACATGCTCATGGCTCACATAGATTTAAATCTACTTCATGCCAGCATATCATCTGTTTCACTTGCAACAAGCCTGGGCACAAGGCAGATGAGTGCTGGTCAGGAAATCATTGGGGTAATAATGAATCAAGAAGCAAGCATCTTAGATGTTTTGAATGTGGGAAATATAGTCATGCAGTCAAGGACTACTGGCATGTTCAGGGAAATCACTTTAATTCTAAATTTGTCAAATTCCCTGCAAATAGAAATGATTTTTGTAGAAATAAATCTATTTTTAAAGAAAAGATTCCTGCATGTTTTGAATGTGGAAAACTTGGCCACCGTGCTTCTGAATGCTGGTGGGCAGGTAATGGTAAATCAAAGATTCATGCAAGCAACAAAAACTTTCATGCTAAATCACAAAGGTTACATGACTATAACAATGTTCACAAAAAGAATTCAAGGGTTGTTATATCATGTAGATATTGTGGTAAATTTGGCCACTCCATGACCAATTGTCATCTGATGGATCTTGATGACAATATTGCTAAAAGATTGTTCAGAACACCTGTCAGAGTTAATTCAGGACCCAAGACTTCTTGGGTTCCTGCAGGATCAAATTGACTAACATCTTTGCAGGTGTGCCTTGGAAGCTGAAGAACAAAAGGGGTTAACCAAGGCACTCAAGAATGAAAACCCCATGACTGCACCATTTCAGGTAAGTTCCAAAACTTTGTTTAAATCTCATTATCTGAAATTGTTGATTTGATTGTTTGATGTCTGGTATTCTATTCTTATCTAGCTGATCACTCTGTATTCCAGACTCAGCTATTGAATTTAATTCTGCTCGAATTCAATGCTCTTCTCTTGCCAGTTATTGCATGTGTACATAAGATGCTAGATGCACTACACAACCATGTTCATAGTCAATGCATGTGTCTAATGTTTGCATATATCATTTACATGACTATCATTAGCTTATTGTTGTAGTCTGCATGTCGTTTAATGCATATTGGACTGCTTTGCACTGCATTCCTTTGCATGACCACTTTGGTATATAAATAGTAAGCTACTAAAAGGCAGGGAAATCTGCCTGGAGATTCTTACTATGTGTGAGATGGTCCTTGAGACCAGGTTCTTCGCCAAGTACCAAGGGTCTAGTCTTCATATAGGGCAGTGTAATCCATATCATTTTTTAAAAAAAAATCTGAAAAAGGACAAGAATGTTCATGACTTGGGTGCATAAACTTGAAATGATTGCATACTTGCTCTATGTATAAGTGTTGCATAGTCTGCATATAGTTATTTGAACTCATTGCATAAATTGCATAATTTCAGGGGGAGCTTGTTGAGTCTTATGTGAGTCACTGTATATAGATAGGGGGAGCATTATCATATTGTTGACACTGTTTGAAATTCACACTCTATACTCTTTCAAATCTTCAATTGACTACTTTGAATTCATACCTTCTTGAATCTGAGAATTTGGCTGCTAATCCTCAATCTGTTGAAGAAGGAGTGTCTCAATTTGTCTGACTGAAATTCAACTCTGCCATTGACTTTAAACGTTTATTCTCTCTTGCTGATTGACTCTTCCACCAGCTTATACTCTTCCTTCATATACCTCTTAGCTGGTGTGACTATTTTGGTTCTATTATTGATTTGTTGGTCAGCTAAATTTATTGATCTGGTCTGAGGAACTTAAGCTACATGTCATGCAATTCAGTCTGAGAACTTGGTAGAAATTCCTATCATATAGGTTTAAGAATTACCACTGAATCAGACTGATATAAGATTAATGTATTCTCAGATTTGTAATTAAATGAATTGAAAATATCTGAATGATAAGGTTTAATAAACTTTAACCACATGTGTCATGTAAACCTTAGACTCTCTCATCAGATATCGGAAAATTTGAAATCAAGGCTACTTTAGTAGAGATACATAGAGTGAGTACTGTGGTTAAACATTAACTTTAATAATGTTGACTAAATGAAAAATTGTGAATTCAAAGCAATGACTCGATCACTGAGAAACTAGGCTCTGTATCAATGAAATAAAGTAACTCATGTCATGAGGTGCCATAGTTATCTCTGATAAAGATTTATCAACAAAACCTGACAGAGCAATGGCTTATTTGTGTTGAGTAACTGGGGAGTCTGGCCTCTGATCAAGGTGTCTTCTGATGTAAAAAGACACTTACATTGCTAACTCTGTTCTCGAAGTTGAGAGGCAATGACAGTTATCACACTGAGTAACTGGGTCACTTCACCTAAGACGTGTTGTGCCTCATGTAAAAATGTGTTGATCAACCTAAATTGCTCAGGAAAATAAAAAGTGCTTCAAATGAAAATATTTTTAAAAATTCTGTCAACTCATGTTCTTAGAAAAGTGTTTAACTTCTGTACTAATATGTGTATATTTTTCAAGGTGCTATTGAGATCATATGTGTAAGATAAAAGATGATTGTTTCTGAGTGTTATCTGAATATTTGGTTCACCTTTATTAAAACTTGGATTCAGATATGAGTATTGAGTTTCATTTGGCAAATTTGGTATACATCAAAATTAAATCAGATTGGTTAAGTTGCCACTTCATAACCCTTTATGATAGAAAAGTCTATTCTTCTTAAGACTTATTGTTGTGGTGCAAGCATTAAAATCCCTCATGATCAGATTCATTCCAGACAGTCTGATAAACATAAATCCTGCTATTGATTGACTCCTTAAGATGTATTGTGCTTTGACTATTTCTCAACCCTACCATTGGATACTACTTCCTGAGATGTACTCCTCTTCACACTATTGGAATCTTCCATCTTGTTTTGCAATCAGCTCTGGTTCTGTGGATTTTTCACCTGGTTCATTCTGTTCATGCATATGTGAGGTGCCACAACCAGAGTTCAGATTGTTTGTAATGGCAGATTTCAGATTGATTTATTGGATAACCAGAGTTCATTCCTGTGTTTCAGGGGGGATTATGGGTCATCTGCATTTAAGGGAAGTGCATTCAATCATGCATTTAGATAGGGGGAGAAATGTTTTCTTCTTATAAGGGAGAACTTCATTTTAATGAACCATGATTCATTCTCTATATTCTGAATTTGTGGGGGAGAATTATTTGTTGTGCTGAATTTTGTCTCTCAAACCATTTCCCTTCTTTTTGATTATGTCAAAGGGGGAGAATCGTTTGACGAGTCAATGTGACTCATTATGTTGCCATCATCAAAAAGGGGGAGATTGTTGTGCCCCTTGTGCTTTGATGATAATGTGGTGTTTTAATGATAGCAACATGAATGAGTCACCATAAGAACAACACATTGAGTCGTCATCTGTTTGTGCCTGCATATGAATTTGTTGTGTTGCATATGAATGTTTCATTGAACATCTTATCTGAGTGTCACTACATGGAACAGGCTGTGTGCATTGGTGCATTTCATAACTAGTGCATTTCATAACTCTGCACATTCATTTGGCTTTGTGTTACTATAGTGTAGTCTATACATTGCATGTGTCGCAGAAGGCATAGTCCATACATCGCAGTTCTCGCAGGCTAGCAAGTATGTACACTGCATGACTCGCAGGCTAGCAAGTCTATACAATGCATGCACTTCGTGAAGTCTATACAACTGTCCATCTTATTTAGTGTCTCATGCAGCGTCAACGCAGTAAGTGTGTACATTGCATTGGCTAACTCATGCAGCGTCAACGCAGTAAGTGTGTACATTGCATTCTCAAGTCTGCAGCGTCAACGCTATAAGTCTAAATAGCCTCTGTGTTCTATGCATTTCACAAGTCTACACACTCAGCATAGTCTATACATCGTGTTGTGTCTGTGTTGTGTTTGTGCATCGTTGAGAACACAAGTCTGTACATCCATGCATCATGACTCATCTTCATACATAGTAGAGTCTATACAGTGCCACTCATATAACTAGCATGTCTATACATTGCATCGTGGCGTTTGTGCTCTAAGTCTATACACTGCATGGCGAGCCAAAAGTCTATACATTGCATTGGCTAAAGTCTGCACAACGTCCGTCTCATTTAGAGTCTAAGGCAATGTCTATACATTGGACTTGAAGTGTGTACATTGAGCGTCTCATTGAGCATCTCGTGTAAGTCTATACATTACATTGGCCTTCAAGCTTTACAGGTCTGTACAACGGCCTGTTCATGCATTCAGCCCAAGTCTATACATCATCCGTCTCAGGCATTGTCTTAGGCTAAGTCTGTACAGCGTCCAGCGTCTTTCTAAGCGTCTTATGCATTGGCCAAAGTCTATACAGACTTCAGCGTCTCATGCAGCGTCTTATTTGAAGTCCATACATTGCATTGCTTTGGAAGTATGTACATCGGACTGTTCATGCATCAACATTCAAAGTCCATACATTGGACTGTAGCATGCACGAAGCTAAGTCCATATATTGGACTGTAGCATGCATCAGTGAAGTCTGTACAGCGTCATGCAATGTTCTTCAAGTCCATACACTGCACTGTAGATTGCTCGAGGTGAAGTCTGTACATCCATTTCCTTTGGCAAGGTCTATACATCGATCTGAAGGCCGGCTAAGTCCATACATCGCACAGCATTCATGTATGTACATTGTGCATCATTTTAGTTGAAGTCTGTACATCGTGCATCTAGTGTTTCAGGTCTATACATTGTTGCACGTTGTGTCTGTCAAGTCTACACATTGCATCTTTCATTGAAGTCTGCACATTGCTGCACGTTCAACAAGTCCATACACTGGCAAGCCTTTCAATTGCCTAAGTCCATACATTCTCTGTCTTCCTTAGTGTCTCAAGCATAACGTGAAGTCTGTACAATGCATTCACATTCACAAAGCCTTCACAGTCTGGGGTCTGTACATTGCATTTGCCTTCACAAGCTTACACATAGTGAAGTCTATACAATGTATTCGAGCTCACAAAGTCTATACACCGAAGTCTATACATTACATCCTGCAAAGTCTGTACAGGGTTTTAGACTTAAACTGATAACTTGATTTTCTATCTGACAGGCACCCTTCGTGAAACCTAATGAAGACACGTGATCCAAGGAAGGACGAGGTGCCCAGATTATGACACATGGATGCAGCCCAGCCAGGATGCTGTCAGGTGGACGAAATGTCTCGGTTCTGGCGAAAAGCCTTTGGGCGGGAGATGTGGAAGCCACACGACTCTATCCACCCTGCTGCACCATATATATGATGAAGAATCCTTTGTCTGAATATGATCGATGAAGGGGCAAAGTCTATACAGTGAAGAGCAGAGAAGAAAAAGAGAAAGAGAAGAAGAGAAAGAAGAGAAAGTGAGAGATAGAGAGCTCGAGCAGATAAAAGAGGAAGAGAAGGAAAAAGAGAGAGAGAGTGAGACAGAGTGATCGGAAGAAGAAGAAGGGCAAGGAGAAGCTTCATTCTGAAGACCAGTCTTTACAGGAAGTCGGATCAGATCCACTCTAGTCAACTCTTAGGAGCCACATTTGTGCTTTCATTTTCAGTTTTAAGTCGCTGATTGTTTCTATCTTTTGTTTTCCTTTTATATCTTTCTTCAAGCTGTTTGTCATCATTTTTAGTGGAGGATTCCACTGGACGGCTAAGTTGTATGGCCCAGCAGAGCAAGTTGTGAGGCTCAGCAGGCGAGGAGGATTCCTCGGACAGCAAGCTGTGAGGCTCAGCGGATTGTATGGCAAGCTGTGATGCCCAGCTGTTCAAGCTGTGAGTCAGCGGAATCCACACTCGGTTTGAGTGTGGGGTGGACGTAGGTCTGCAGGACCGAACCACCTAAAAACCCATTGTGCAGTGGTTTGATTTCTTCTATCTGATTGGCGCTAGATGAATGCTTAGGTGCGCTTTGCCTTGATTACTCACTGTGTGTTTGTTTAATTCCGTAACTGCTTATTAGCCTTCAGGTTTGTCTTGTTAGCAAACTAGCAATTTTAGTGAGCATTAGATTTTTAATTTGGGCGAAGTTTTTAAAGGGAAATTCATTCACCCCCCCTCTAAATCATAGCACCGAACCCAACACCCCTTTCCTCTGTTCATCCAAACCCTAATCTCCTCTAATCCTAGCCATCCATCTTCATCAAATGTGTTATCCACCCTCCATTTGACCTAGTTTCTCTATAAATACCCTTCATCAAGAGGGGAAAAGGGAGTTTTTTTCCTTTTCTTTTTCTTCTTAGATTAGAATCCCATCCTTCTTTCTTCCCCTAGTTTAGGTTGACCTTTTTTACCCCCTTTTGTTCCTCTTTTCGTCCTACTCTCTGCATGAAAGTTCTTCATTTTTAAATACTCTCCAACTTTATATTTTTTGTAATTCTCTAAATCCCCTTAATTTTCACGCTATCGTTCAGTTTTCGAGGCTCTATCTTCCACATTTTACTATTCACCCGAACCTGTGTCCCCCTCTTCTTCTCCCATTTTCTCCATCTTCTACTCATTTTCTCCCTCTACGCCCTTCATCAAAGTTCTTCCCCTCTTCCTCCTCTTCAACTTCTTCTTCTTTGTTATCCTCTAATGCTTCTTTCTTTTAAAGTTATTTTAATTTCATTCTTCCTCTATTTTTAGTATTTCTGTTTTACTCTCTCATCTTCTTCCTTCTTCATCCCCACACAAATCCTTCCGCATTCCACTCTATATTTCACTCCAAGGTTTGTCCTCCACAGCTCTCCTTTTACGGTGGCGTGCACATCAAGGCGGGCGACATTCTAAGACTCGTGACGTGCATGACGAGGGCTTCCTCATCCACCTCTTTCCACGGTGGTCTCCTTCAAGGCGAAGTGATCCTCTCCAAGGCTCGACGAGGAGGAGATGATGGCACTCATCATCCTTTCATGGCTCTTGTTTCTTCACTTTTCTCTTAGTTTACATTAGTTGTAATCTCCATTTTCATAGACATTGTACTTTTCAATTCATAGCAATACAAGTTTCATTTTGTGCAATTTTATTTCTTTTTCTTCATCTCCCTCTCTTCCCATTTTCTCTTCTTCAACCCTCCAATGTTCTTTAGTTAAATTTTATTTTAAACAATTTTAAGTATTTACTTTTTCTTACTCACTCGTCGATTTGCTAAAAAAATAAAAGAAGTTTTCCAACTTCACAAAAGTTTCTTCCTCCTCATGGGATCGACCCGTGCTCATTACATTACTTGGATTTCAAATCTTTTTAGTGAGTGAGTGTGGTAACTTATTTTAAAATTGTGGCACGGCTTTTGACGACGACTGTTAGTGACTATCAATTTTTGGTGCCGTTGCCAGGGAGGAAAAAAATTTTAATGGTTGGAAATTCTTGTGTTTGATGTGTATATGAGTATACTAATTTTTCTATTTTTATTTTACAAGAAAAAAATTAAAAATCAGAAAATCAAAGAAAAGGGAAATTTGGACCTGAAATTCACAGAAAATAAACTATTGCAGAAAGCCGGGAAGTGTTGCTGAAAGTTTGTATCTGTCACTATAGCGAGCAGAAAATATGGAATTCTAAAAATCTTAGAAAATCAAACGTCGCTAAAGGTCAGTAAGCGTAGGTACAGGTTCTATTTTTCTAATTTTTGAAAAATCTCAAAAAATTCTAATTTTTTTTAAAAAATCAGAAATCTTGAAAACTTCAAAAACATGATTTTAAAACTTATTTTTCAGTAGCTTTACATGTTGTTTGGTATTTTTAGTTCATAGTTTTCTTTTATTCATCTCTTCTTGAAAAAAAGAAAAAATCCAAAAAAATCCAAAAAAAATCAGAAATCGGAAAAGAAAAAAATTGTCTCATGCTATCATGTCCTCATTTTAGTTGCATCCATTTCATGCATTGTGCATTTAGTTGGTTGAGTATTTTTTCTTTTATTTGCATCATTTGAAAGAAAAAAATCTTTATGTTCTTCTCTATTTTCCCTTCTTAAGGGTAAGTTAGGTTCCTTACACCTCTCTTAGAATTAGAAGGACCCTCCATTGAGCATGTTGTGCCCCTATGGTTTTGATGATAGAAAACACTATGAGTCACCATGTGTTTGCATGAAAGATGGTTAGGCCTGCATCTGTGTATGCATTGTTTTATGCATTAACCTCAACGCATTACGCTATAGAGGTCTGTGCAAGTGTTCATATAGCAAGGCAAGGTCGGTGCTTTGCTTAGTCTGCACATTCAACCTCGGTGCAAAATCATGTTCTTGTGTCTCTAGCTACGTCTCTATCACGTCTTAGCAAACCCAATATCTCATGTGTCTAAGTCTTAGCGTCTCTGTTTGCATCTTATGCTCATCTGTGACTATGGCTGCATCTCTTGCGTAGATACGTCTCATATTGCGTCTCTCTTGCACAATGAATTACGTCTCATGCATCCTATCTTCATGCATTCCGTCTCTACGTCTCATGTGCTTCACGTGTATCTGCGTCTTATTTAGCATCTTGTGTTTCATGCTTAAATCCAGTCAATGCATGGTCTTGTTGTTGCATGCATACTTAGACTCGGTGCAATATTAGTCGGTGAACACAGCATACGCAGGTCGGTGCATATAGAAGATTGGTGCAAGTTTTACTTGGTCTGCATACTAGCGTTGGTGCTAGTTCATCTAAGGAAGGTGCATTCCTTGCCTCAGTGCAAGTCTTGCATTACTCACACTAGAGTCAGTGCATTGCGTCTCACGTTTCATGTCTTAGCACATATGAAGTGCAAGCACATATTAAGGTTCGAGCACAATTGTGTCTCATGTTGCGTCTCATGCTTCATTATAGAAGTCTAAGTCGATGCACCTCCATGTCTATCTCATATTAAGTCCGTGCATGTATTCATCAAGTCGATGCAACCCTTGTTACTGTACACAACCAAGTCGATGCAATCTTAGTTGAACCACGCGACTAAGTCTGTGCAGAGTCTGTGCATGCATACACCAAGTTGATGCATCCGTAGTTGTTGCACGCGACTAAGTTGGTGCAAGTGTCATCCATGCAGTAGTCAAGTCGATGCACTAGTAGTGATTGCACGAGACCAAGTCCGTGTATGCTTAGGTCTAGCCATAATAAGTCGGTGCAATGGTTATTGTTGCACGCGATCAAGTCGGTGCAACTTCTGCACCGGGCACACAATGTCTGTGCAAAGGTTGCTCACGACATATTCAGTCAGTGCAGAGTATGTACCAACTCGATGCACATTCCTGTAATACACTAGTCAGAGTCGGTGCAGGTTTGCATTGTGCATAGCTTAAGTCGATGCATAACACTGTAGCGCACATGTTCCAGTCAGTGCACTTCACTATTAAGGTCGGTGCACTTCATGTTTGAGTTTTTGCATAGCTTGGGTCGATGCATGTTCCCGCTAAGTAATGTCGATGCACATCAATGTAGCGTGCACATCTGAAGTCGGTGCATTCTTTGTCTACACACACACAAGGTCGGTGCAATCCTTGTTTATGCACTATGTAAGTTTGTGCATGTCCTACTTTTTGCACGGCCAACTCCGTGCACCTCACTGTAGCACTGCCATAAGGTCTGTGCACAACATTTGTAGAGTCCGTGTAGGTTAGTTAATATGCTACTAAGGTCCATGCAACATTTCTTCCTTTATGTGATTCATGATCTGAGCATAGTTTGCTATACGGTCTGTGCATGTTTACACCTTGGGCCATAAGGTCTGTGCTAATATTCCCATATGCCTGCCAGGTTTCTTACTTGGTCGAGTACTTGTTCGGCGAACCCAAAACCTGTGAGCATAATCCACGTGGAAGTCAAAGTACCAGGTTGAAGGGTTCATGATCCGAGGCAAGGAACAAAATGGATGAACCTGCCACATTGACAGCTACACTGCCGAGATTCTGACACGTAGCTAAGGGATTCCAGAACTCTCTTGGCGGGAGTGTTCCCTCCACATGCTCAATGTGTGAGCTCGTGGTTCCCAAGTCTATAGATATATAAAACCCCTCCTCTGCAATCAAAGTAGAAGATGAATAATGAAGAAAAAGAGATCGAAGAAGAAAAAGAGAGTTCGTGAGAACGAGGGAAGAAAAGAGAGAGCAGCATAGAAGGAAAAAGAAGAAGAAGAAGAGGAAGAAAGAAAGAGAGAGATAGAGAGCTCGTGGAGAGAATACAGTCTCTGAGGTCTCGTTCACTGGCACTTGGATCAGATCCAGGTCAGTTTGCTCCTGCGTGAGCTATATACCATCAGATTTCGTATCCAGCTTTCAGTTGCTGATTTCCATCATTTTCATTTTCTATTTTCATTTTTGTTCAAGCTATTTGTCAGTAGAGGTTAAGCTGTAATCCTCAGCGGGTAGAGGTGGATTCCTCTGGACATGTTAAGCTGTAATCCTCAGCGGTTGCAGAGGAGGATTCCTTTGGACAGCAAGCTGTGAAGCTCAGCGGTTGTAGGGATTCGTCCCTGAAGTTGTTGATCAGCGGCAAGCTGTGTGTTAGCAGTGAAACCACACTCTGGTTAGAGTATGGGGTGGATGTAGGTCTGCAGACCGAACCACCTAAAAATCCCTGGTGTTGTGCGATTGCTTTTGTGTATGTGGTTTCATTGTTCTATTATCAACCATTAGATGTATGCTAGGCTCGCTTCTATCTACGGTTGTGTCTGATAGGAATTTGTTTACACATGGTTGCTTGGGTTTATTCAGCTGCATGGATTTACTTGGGAGTCTGCTTGTTGCAGTTCATATGTTCTAGCTAATGCCTCATTGGTTATCAGATTCACCGGAGCTTAAACAGTTTTAATTCTGCAAGAAGTTTGAAGTCTTCTGTTTATGTCTTTAAATTGGGTAGAATTTTTTAAAGGGGATTCATCCACCCCCCCCTCTAAATCCTTGTGTGCACCAGTGTACCTAGTCCATACAGACCAACAATTGGTATTAGAGCGGTTGTTGTGTCATCATATCCAACGATCCGCAGTAGATCCTACAGCTTCCGTGGTGCATTTCAGAGTAGGTCTCTGACGCCTTGTGTTCGGTGCTTTGCCTTGCTATTTTGGTGTCTCGCGTTGCTGCTGTTTGATTTCGGTGCATTTCTCATACATTGCCCTTAGGTCTATACTTGGTCAGTCATTCTTTGATGGCTCATCCGCCAATCTTCAGAGGTAATGATTTCGATCTATGGCTGGAGAACTTGCATCGATATGTAAGATCAACGGATCCTGATCTTTGGAAGGTAGTGGTTCACGGTCGACACAAATTATCGAAAGATAAATCTAAATGGACTAATAAGGATAGATTGAAAGAAACTAAAAATGCTATAGTGTTAGATCTGATGAAGACATCAATTGATAGAGCTCTAATTTCATGTGTTTCTTCCTGTAGGTCTGCCAAGGAGATTTTGGAGAAACGGAAGCTTACCAGGAATCGCAACACATGTTTGATGGTTGATGATGATGGACAGCAAGAAGAAAATGAAGAAGAATACGAAGATGAGGTACCTTCTGAATTTGACAATTATACTGTGGATGATTGGATTGCAGTATATAATGACTTGCTTGACTCTCACGAACAGTTAAGAAAACAGTATAAAAAGATGAAAAAGGAAAGTGATCTGAATATTTCAGAGTCCTCATGTGAAAATTGCTTAAAACTGAAATAGTCCTATGATGCTTGCTTGTTTGACGTCCAAATGCTCAAGAGACAAATTGGACTATGTAAAAATGAAAATCAAGAATTTGTGAATGAGATTTCTGAACTCAAGAAAAAACTTAGCTCAACGGATGATAATCAGGCTCTTAACACTAATCTTGTTCAGAATGAAAAATTGTTGAAAGATCTTGATTGTGTTAACGCTGAATTGAAGGTTCTAAAATCTGAGAATGAATGCCTTAGGAAACAGTGTCTAAAAGTCAATGCTGAAACAGCATGCTCTGTTAAATCTGCTTGCAATGATTGTCCTTTTCTGAAGGAAATAAATAAAAATCTTCACTCAGATTTAGATTGGCAATAAGACTTAATTGTCTCTCTCAGAGAAGAAAATAAGAATTTACTGGAAAGTAAAATTGAATTTGAAAAATTGGAGGAGGACTTGAATGAAAAACTGAAAGAAGAAAATGACAAATTGATTAAAGAGATGGAAGAATTGAAGTAGTTGAGCACTGCTATGTCACAGAGACTTCTTGTTCTAGAAAAAGAAAAATGTGTTGTTAATGAAAATCAAGTTGAAAATGAGCTCAAACTGAAACAAGAAGTTAAAAATTATAGAACTGCAAACAGAGTGTTAAATGAGTGTGTCAATTGCAGTGAACAAGAGCGAGCCAGTTATGAGCTTAGTGTTTCAGCTCTTCAACAAGAAAATAATGACCTTAAGAAATCCTTATCTAAATTTGTTGAAGGGAAAAATAATTTAGACTTGGTCTTAGGAACAAATGTCAACTTTCAGAAGGAAGGGTTGGGCTATAACTCTGCAAAGAAAAAGAGCTTTGAAAATAAAACACAAACATCCTTTGTTTCCAGTATTGCTTCTCTCAGCTCACCGAACCCATCTGTATTTTAGTTTACTGCTAAGAGAACTTTGAAACCAACTGAAAAACAAAAAAAGAAGAACAAAGTTGTTTCTGCCCCCATTTTGCATGTTCCACACACACACTCGCATGCATCTAAAAGAAAAATGATTTGTCATTATTGTCACAAGATTGGCCACCTGATGCATGAGTGTAGATTGATGGAAAAAGATGACATGAATGCTAGTAAAATGCATGCTAGAAATCATGACCTTCAGAATAAGAAAAATCATTGTTATCATTGTGGCAAGATGGGCCACATTGCTGCTCAATGCTAGCATGCACAGGGGAGAAATAGTCGACATGAATTTGTTAAAGCCCCTGTGTATCAAAATCTCTTTGATATAAATAAATCTATTTTTAAAAGATAAACTACAGCATGTTTCGAATGTGGAAAGCATGGCCACATAGTCAAGGACTGTTGGCATGCTCAGGGAAACACATTTAATTTCAAATCTGCTAAATTCCCTGTAAAAAGACATGCTTTTGATAAGAGCTTTACAAGAATGAATTATTCATGTTTTAATTGTGGAAAGCTAGGTCATAAATCTGCAAATTGTTGGCTAACTGTTAATAAAAGACAAAATGTTCAGGCACACAACAGAAAGTTTCATGCTCATGCACATAGAGTTCATGATTATGTTAATGTGAATAATAAGATCAAAAATTCTGTTGGTACATGTAGATACTGTGGAAAATTTGGACATTCTATGGCTGACTGTTCTCTGATGGAATTTGATGACCATCTTGCTATGAAATTATTTAGAACACCTGTTAGGGGTAATACAGGACCCAAGGCTGCTTGGGTTGCTGCTGGAACAAAATAGTCTGCCACTTTGCAAGTGTGCCTTGGAATCGAATAAAGGGGGTTAATAAACCAAGGCACTCAAGAATTAAAACCCCATGATTGCACTCTTCAGGTCAGTTCTGAAAATTCAGTTTAAATTCTATCTTCTGAAATTTTCTATTTTGGAATCAACATTAAGTATACATGGTTCCATTCTCATGTGTTATCTGCTATGTTGAAGTTGAGTTTCTTCTTGCATGTGTTAATTCAGTTGTGCATCTTCTAATTGAATTTCTCTGAAAATCTGAAATGCACATGAAGATATTTGTATTCTATCTCAGATTACATTGCATATGTGTTTCATGGGCATAATTCATGATTTTCCTTGCATAATGATTTATGTGTCTGTGGCTGTTAAATTTTAGCTTCATAATGCACATAGTTAAGGGGAGTTTGCCAGTCCCCTGCATGATCTTCATGCCACACATAGTCAGGAGGAGTCTACAGTGCATTTAGCCAAGGGAATTACTGATTATTCACACATATAGTTAATCGCATTGCATATCACTTTTTTCTAAAAATTCCAAAAAGAAGTGACTCACTGCATGTAGACAAGGGGAGCAATTTAGATTCTTTTAGTGATTCTCTAACTGAAGCCCTTCTATTGAGCCGTTTAATTCATCCTGCTATATCTATGTGTCAGTAATTCATATCCTCAATGATTTCTGTTGACTGCATCTGATTTATCATCAACTGAACTATCACTTGTCCTGAATCTGAAATCCTTGTTTGCTACTCTTTTATTTGCTGAAGGACAGCTTCATTTGAATGTAGTTAATCCTGTTAATCTCATCATTGTCACTACTGTAATGATAGTCTGACTAAATTTCACTTTCTATGAATGCTTGTCAACATCTCTACTGCTGAATATTGTCATCAAAGGTTAATTGAACTGAGACTTGAAGAAATTTCAGCTTGTGCACCCCTCCATAAATTTGAAATCATCTCTAATGAAGAATCTTCTATTATACAGGTTTAAGAATGCTTGTTGATTTGAATTTGTCTAAGTCTTATGTATTCCTATGTCTGAATTTTAAGGACCTGAAAATATCTGAATCAATTTTAAAAAAAAAACCTTAACTGACTGTCTCATGTAAGTTCATGTAAGATCTTCCGACATCTAAAATTTAAAACCTTGACTTACTTTGGTTGAAATGCATGAAATCTATATTGTTTTTAAACAAGTCCCTCTTCAAAACCTTATGGGTAGCTGTGTCTAAATGATAATTATGTTATGCAAATGGCAGAGCAATTGCCAAATGCACGGAGAAACTAGGATCCTTGCCAAAGTCAATGGACCCTAAGTCATGATGCTTCTTGGCTAACTTTGTTCAGAAAATTAACAAAGGTTAGTTTCACTGAGTAACTAGGGGTACCTACGTCTTGTAAACATGTACCCTTACGTAAAAAGGTGGTATCTATACCTAAAACAGAATGGTACATTCTGCTGATTAAGCTAGGGGTACTGGCGTCTAATCAGCGTCTACCTTTACGACGAAAGGCATGAATTATTCCTGACTATTCTGAAAATGAACAGAAATGAAAATTCTGTTAAACCCAAAAGGTGAATTTTTTGAAATGTCAAATTGTTTAACCTCAATACTCATGACTATTTTTCCTAAAGAAGTCATTGTAATTAATTGTGTAAGATGAAATGAGGTTGAACTAGAAAGTTATATGAGCAATTGGTTCATTTTTATTAAAAAATTTGCTTCAGATATGAGTATTATATCTTATTGACAAACTGTGTATACATCATTCGTAAACCATGCTTGTCAATTAAAGCCATTTCATAAGCTTTTATAATAGAAGAATCTGAAACTTAATCATGGATATCTGGAATGGGTACCTCACTGAAAAACTCTTCTTCTCATATATTTTGTTTTGGAACTTCTGTGATTATAAATCCTTGATCACACCTACTCTGATCCTGCTCAGTCTATTTGTTGTTTCTTAGTCACTACTTGAACTGTCCTTGAAAGATCATGTATTCTACATGTTGCCATGACATCCTTCCAGAATTTATTCTTGACATACCCCTCACCTTACTCTCTTGAAAGTCTTGCTTCATTTTGAACGGGGAGTATTGGATTATTTTAAAGGAGAGGATAAGTGTTGTCTGGAGACTGCTTTTTAAAGAGGGATATTTGCTAGTGATCCTATCTGCAACATAGACTTGATTGGTACTTGATTATTTAACTGCCCCTGTGTTTGCTAATTTCATTCCTGTATCCAGGGGGAGAACATCCTTTCTATGCCTTATTGATTTAGTCAAAGGGGGAGATTCTAAATCAATCATTTCATGCATGCTTATTTCTCTCTCTCAAACTATTTTTTTTCTGAAGTCAAAGGGGGACAATAATTTGACATGAGTCAGTGTGACTCATAGTGTTATCATCATCAAAAAGGGGGAGATTATTGTGCCCCTGTGATTTTGATGATACCAAACACTATGAGTCACCATGTGTTTGCATGAAAGATGGTTAGGCCTGCATCTGTGTATGCATTGTTTTATGCATTAACCTCAACGCATTACGCTATAGAGCTCTGTGCAAGTGTTCATATAGCAAGGCAAGGTCGGTGCATTGCTTAGTCTACACATTCAACCTCGGTGCAAAATCATGTTCTTGTGTCTCTAGCTGCGTCTCTTTCACGTCTTAGCAAACCCAGTATCTCATGCGTCTAAGTCTTAGCATCTCTGTTTACGTCTTATGCTCATCTGTGCATGCATACAGGGTGCGGACACCAGAGCGAGCGAGAAGCACGAACCGGCGAGCCGTCGGTACCGTACGAGGAGCACCACTCGGGCTACATCGGCTTCTATCTGGCTCGGAGACAGCCTGGAGACTCCCCCTTGAGTCTCGATATTTATAGTATTTATTGAGACTTTATTTGTGTGTCATGTGTGTTTATTGGTTTTTATTCGAATTATAATACAGATTGTACTGAGGGTTTATTTGTAATTTGGGACCACCCGGGTCCCGCGAGCCCCCCTACCTCTTCCCCATTGATCCACCTCATCTCTAGGGCCCATGTGGGATCAGTCAACCTTCCAATAGTGGGCTTCTAGAAGAGTGGACCAAGGGGGGGGACTAGAGGTTAGTAAAGTCCAAGAAGGAGGCATTCTAGTCAAGGGGGCGCCCCACATTTAGTATATTATATTAGGTTTGAATTTTATTTTATTTGATTCCAAATCACATGGGAGAATAAAAATGTGGATTCCCTCTTTTACCCTCCCCAACCCTAGATCTAGGGTTAATTAGTGTCTTTTGTCATTTCACATAAATACCTTGTATTTCTATTTTGAGTGGAATTAATCTATAAGAAATCATGAATTTTGTTGGAGCCTAGCAAGGGCCGCCCCTCTCTCTCTCTCCTCTCTTCTTCTTGCAGCTGGAAAGGATGTGTTTTGAGGTGGGAAACCTCATCTATCTGGTGTGGAGTTCGTCGTTGCTGCCGCCGCCGCCATCGAGCCGCCATTGCACTGCCACCGCTTCCGTCGGTATTCTGCCAATTGGGTGACAGCAGGCCATTCTCGAAGTTTTAACCCTCAGCCACGAGTTCATCTGGAACCCAAACTTTCAGGGTGAGTTTCAGGGGTCTTCACCACATCCCAAAAAATTTGGTTGGGCTTCTAGCTTCCATTTTGCAATTTTCCATATTCGTTCTTCCTTTCCATCTAGATCTGCCAGCTTTCAGTCCAGATTCACAGTAGCTCTGAGTTTCCCCTCTTCGGACCTCTTATTGATTTTTTCTTGAGCCCCCAATTTTACTGGAGGTTCTGTCTAACACCCCCTCCATCCACCTCTTTTCTAAAGGAATTTCTAAAGGCCTTCACCTATTTTCTAAAAATCACTTTCAGATCTCCACTCAGTTCTATCTGCCTCTGTCCAGATCTGACCACCCACCAGTATAAAATACCTTTCCCCATCCAAAGCTCCACCAAATCAGGCATAACAATTATTGCCATTTTCCTCTCTCTCCCCTATACAATGTTCATGAAGAGCTCGAGGTCTGAATCAGAGGTCTACCCCGCCGTCAACGCCAACTCTCAGGAAACTTCAGTTCTGCCCGGCCAGATCTGAAACTGAGATCAGTCTGGTTCTAAAATCCCCGATCAGAAGCACGATCCCAACAAGGTGTCTGGAGTCACAAAGGGTCAAAGTACTTTGAAAGATCTTTCTAATGATACCTCTTGCGCGTCGATCCAAAGTCGAGAGTGATCGCAGCAGTAGATCTCGCCGGATCGCGCGCGGTAAAACAGAAGTAACAGATCCGTGGGCAGCAACTCCAAGACTTGGAGATCAGAGCCGATCGGCCTCCGACCGGTGTTCCAGCCGAGCCACCATCCAGAGAAGCGCGCCATCAGAGGTCACCATCATAGTGGGCTTCACTCCGTCAGGTCCAGAGGACGGGGCAGCGCGTGGGCCCCACGAACCCGTAGATCGCGCCATCCGGACAGCACTAAAACGTGGGTTTCGGCGCCAACGGACGACATCAAGATGCTGCCCGTCAACCCAATTCTCTCTACTCCTGGGCCCCACATGTGACCTATTACCTCCCTGCGTGGAGTGGGTCAAATCTTTATACCGCAGTGTATTTGATTAACCGGGAGTACATGATTGGTCGGGGTTGTCTTCCCCACGCTGAGAGCGTGGAGGTAACGATCTCGACTTCTTAGCATTTACTTTCTTAGCTAGTATATGGTCGTGTGCCACTGCTGAGTGTGATAGGAACCTAGCTCGTGAGTCCATGTCACCTCTGTGAGCGAGTGAGTGACCCGTCCCGTGGCTCAATCCGAGCACGGAAGTGAGTCGACCACCCTTGACTCTGCCGGTTTCTCAACCGCGCGGATCCGCATTTCCCCTCGCTTGGGACGACGAGTGAGCTTGTGTTTCTGTTAGCGACGTATAGCCCATAGTAACTCTTAGTGTCGGGCCAAAGCGTCTCCATTGTTGTATGTTGCTGGTCATGTCCGCATTTAGAGTCCGAGGTCCGCATCACTTAGAATCGGTTCCCGTGTCCGTCCCGCATCAGTTTGGTATCAGAGCGAGTCGAGTCTTGGGTAGTCGTTGCATAAGTCTTGCATGGTCTAAGTCGAGTCTAGGATCATCATTATTTTCAAAAAAAAATATTTTAAAATTGCATTTCATCCCGATAATCTGGTATTTTAAAAGGTGTTGTCCGAACGTTAAACTACGCCTATCGGGAAGGCCGCACACTTGCGCGAGTGATCTTCGGATCGATTAACTCCTCCACGTAACGAATATTGGTTTAGGTCTAGGTGCATTAGTCCGTGTTTGCATTAGTCTGTGTCTCCTAGTTCGTGTGTCTTTGCATGCCCACCCGTCGAGGTACCCAATACTCGCCACCTCCACCTATCGCGGATTCCTGAGCCCGTAGCTCTGATGAGCCTTCGACGGCAGCGATGTTCTGAGCCCTCATGGATCATCTCGATATGCGTATGGATGGCCTTAGTACGCGTCTAGATGGCGTAGGAACGCGTCTAGAAGGGAGGATGAAAGCCCTCAAGGATTGGGCCAAAGCTTTGGACCAGTCCACCCAGGGTCTTGTAGGGAGGATTGCCATCTTCTAGAGGGCCCCAGCGGCGGTGCAACCCGTGCCGACCAATGGTCAACAGGAGCTGGCTCAGCAACCTACTGCGCCAAGAGCTCAGGCGGTCGATGTTGGAAGGTAACAGGTGCATGAGGCGGCTGACTATGCATCTGATAATGAGCAAGGGGGATATGGTCATCATAACCAACGACGGAATCGTGATGACGATGATGACGACCGCGTTCTTCGGAGCGTGCGTGCGGACCCTCCCCTTTTTAGCGGGTCCTTGGACCTGAAGGTCTATTTAGATTGGGAGGCCAGCATGGACCGGTACTTCGAGTGGTTTGAGATGACGGACCACCAGAGAGTTCGATACGCGAAGATGAAGCTGCATAGGCAGGCCCAAACTTATTGGACCAATGTGGAGAGCCTGCTAAATCAGCAACGTCAACCCCCCGATCGGCACTTGGGATGACATGAAAATGAAATTGAGGGCGAAGTACCTTCTTGCCTACAATCGCCAACGTCTCATAGACAAATGGCAAAGTCTCTCCCAAGGGAACCGATCCGTGACCGAGTACACCGCCGAGTTTGATGAGTATTATTTGCGGTGTGGAGTTACGGAAGAGAGCACCATGACCATATCACGCTTTTGGAGAGGTCTGCGGCCAAACTATCAATACGAACTTTTTTACCGCAATGTGACCACTTTGGAACAGGCGTATCAGGTTGCTCTCGAATTGGAGCAATTCGAGGCCGAGTTCGAGTCTACCCATCGGTTGGGCTCCTTTCCCCTTTGTAGTGTCGAGCCCCGTGGCTCTTCTGGCACGTACCTGAGGGCCCCCATAGCCTTACCTTAGGAGCCCACTCGCCCCGAGCCGTTCGCTCCTAGGCCTCACCCTCCACCGCCAAGGGACCTTCCTCATCCCCAACAACTTACGGCACCCATCGCCCGTCCACCGGCACCCGCACCTCCTGCTCGTCCCTTGTTGCCTTCACCTCCTATCCATCGGGAGGATAAAAGGAAAGGACCTTTGATTGGGGAGCCTAGTGGATCACGGCAGCAGTGTTATCGCTGCAATGGATTTGGCCATTTCGCCAACCAGTGTCCCACTCGCCCATCTCTTGTCATTGGGGACACACAGGCCGAGGACGCCACCCCTACGGATCTCGTGTTAGTCAGCTATGAAGCAGATCCGGAGCTAGTTGATGAGTATTATGAGGCCGAAGGTGATGGCTAGGATGCCCAGCATCTGGACGATACCCACTTGGGGGTCGTCAGGTGTATTGTCACCCAGCCACAAGCCAATGATGACTGGCGTCGGACAACTATCTTTCATACATTCTGTAGGCTGGGCAAGCAAGTTTGTAAGGTGATCATCGATAGTGGAAGTTGCATCAATGCAATCTCCATGGGCACTGTCTCCAGTCTTGGTCTTACACCCGTGGATCATCCTTGCCCCTATCGAGTATCATGGGTGGATTCCACCTCCATTTCGATCAGGTTGCGGTGTCTGGTCCCACTGCGATTCCATGCCAACCGTGACGATATCTGGTGTGATGTCCTCCCCATGGAGGTGGGCAACATTATTCTTGGTAGGCCTTGGTTATTTGATCAGGATGCCACACTTCATGGCCGGTCGAACACCTGTACCTTCAACCATGCTGGCCAATGGATTCTCCTCCAACCCTCTCAGCCCAAGAAGCCTTCAGTTAGGGGTCCAACTGGTCCTAGTACTCCGGAGCCTTCCATCCCCGGGCCCAGTACCCCACCCCCAGCTCGGTCTATGACCGTTACATCTGGCCCAAGCGAGCCCTCGACTAGGAGATTGATGATGATTTGCTCCCGGGAAATGGAGCGGGAGGATAGTAGGGGCTGCCATGTGTTTGCTATTACGGTCCGAGAGGTGGAGCCGAAGTCCAAGGGTGAACTCCCACCCGATGTCATTCCTATTCTACAGGAGTTCGCTGATATTTTTCCTGGGGAACTTCCCGAGGGACGCCCACCCATGCGGGATATTCAGCATGCTATCGACCTGATTCCGGGCTTCTCATTGCCCAATCTTCCTCACTATCGCATGAGTCCCACGGAACATGCCGAGCTAAAATGGCAGGTCGATGAGTTGACGCAGAGAGGGTCTGTTCGGGACAGCATGAGTCCATGTGTTGTTCCCACAATTACTCGCCCCAATGAAGGATGGCACGTGGAGAATGTGCATTGATAGTCATGCCATCAACAAAATCACCGTGAAGTACAGGTTCCCTATTCCTCGCCTAGATGATATGCTAGACATGATGGCCGGTGCCACTATCTTCTCAAAGATCGATCTTAAGAGTGGTTACCATTAGGTGAGGATTAGGCCAGATGATGAGTGGAAGACCGCATTTAAGACCAAGGACGGTCTATATGAGTGGTTGGTTATGCCCTTTGGGTTGACCAATGACCCTAGCACTTTCATGCGACTCATGACTCAGGTCCTTCGACCATTCATTGGAGTCTTTGTGGTTGTGTATTTTGATGATATCCTTATATATAGTCACATTAAAGGGGACCACTTGGACCATCTAAGGTAGGTCTGTCTGCTTTTGAGGCGAGAGCAGTTGTTTGCGAACCCACAGAAGTGTGCCTTCATGACACCTCAGCTTACCTTCTTGGGTTTTATTATGTCTAGTACAGGGGTCTCCGCCGATCCGGAGAAGGTCCGGGCCATTGTTGATTGGCTGGAGCCCCGTACGGTCCATGATGTCCGCAGCTTTCATGGCCTTGCGACGTTCTATCATCGTTTCATCCGTGGATTTACCTCCATCACTGCCCCGATCACAGACTGTATTCGGAAGGGCACGTTTGTATGGACGAAGGCTGCAAGTGCTGCCTTGAAGGACATCAAGGAGCGCATGACCCAGACACCTATCCTTCGATTGCCAGATTTCTCGAAGGTGTTTGAGGTCTCTTGTGATGCGTCGGGTGCTGGGATAGGAGGAGTGTTTAGTCATGAGACCCACCCGGTCGCATATTTCAGTGAAAAGCTGAATGACGCGAAACTGTGATACTCCACTTATGATAAAGAATTCTACGCACTTGTTCAGGCTCTTAAGCATTGGAGGCACTATCTATTACATCAGGAATTTGTCTTATACTCCGATCATGAGGTTTTGAGGTACCTTCATTCCCAAAAGAAGCTTAATGCGCGTCACAGCCGATGGGTTGAGTATCTCCAGCAGTACACATTTGTTCTTAAACATAAGGGTGGAGTGGAGAACAAGGTGGCCGATGCCTTGAGTCGGCGTGCTTGTCTACTGACCACCATGAGTGCCGAGGTCATAGGGTTAGAGAAGATGAGAGAGGCCTATGTTGACTGTCCTGACTTCGGTAAGATTTATACCACTCTCCAGGCCGGACCCTCGAGAGATCATGATGACTATGTGCTCCAGGAGGGTTACCTCTTTCGAGGAGGCAGGCTTTGTGTTCCCCGAACTTCGGTTCGAGACTTCTTAGTATGGGAGCTACATGCGGGAGGTCTAGCCGACCACTTTGGTCAGAACAAGACTATCGAGGCTGTTGAGCATAGATTTTATTATCCGAGCTTGAAGAGAGAGATGTCGCTCATATTGTGGCCCAGTGCCGTACATGTGCTACGGCCAAAATGAAGAAGCAAAGCTCGGGCCTTTATATGCCTCTTCCCGTGCCTGATGCCCCGTGACATGATGTTATGATGTGACACTAAATGCAGCAAGATGAAATGAGACCCTTGGACCTAATTCGCAAGAACACACAAGTAAGAGATCAAGCACAAAACGCCGAACACCGCGCGCACCCGATTCCCTAGGTGACTCGGTGATGCCGAGTAAGATAGTGGGTCTAGCCCCTAGCTGGTTAGAGGACCAGCACTTGCTAAGTCGTCCCTCCCAAAGGTTGAAGGCCCACAATCACGGGCGGACGGGGTGCCTTGGGGCACTAGGACACTCACTCACTAACCACGGTGACCACACGGCAAAGGTGGATCCGGGATCGAGCTCTCCTCCTCACCGACCAGCGGACTAATGAAACGGATATGAAATGAACAGAAATGACGGAGCAAAGTTTTAGAGGCTTACCTAGCCGGCTTGAGGAAGCCGACTTCGCTCGGAGACGAGGGCGAGCGGGGAAGTGTGTTCCCCGCACACTGCGCCGGTGTACTTCATGCCTGCGAGAATATCATTACATCACTACTCCTCACGCAGGAGGGGTGGCCTCGGGGTGGGGAATTAATAGCTTTACACCCAAACACTACCACCTCACAGGGTGGGGCTTTCAGCCAGCCAAGCGGGGAGGGGAGGATGGGCCGAAACGGGTAGAAGAGAACTAAGGAAGTTGATGCAGCCGGCTGGAATTCTGGATGGGAAGCCGCTGTTGCCGCCGTCCCGAGCTAGTCCGAACTCCGATTTCGAAGATTCCACCTCCTGGAGTTTCCTGACTTGATGCTGGTGATGTCTGAATTTTTGGACGGCCTCTGGAGCCGGAGACTGGCGACACCGGTGACTGAACCGAGGCAGCAAATGTGGTCTCTGGCCGGACCTGTTCTGTAGCAGTAGGTTGCAGTCACTGTGGTGAACTCTCCTGAACTCCGAATGGCACGAAACCAGCGGCGTTGTCTTCGTGGTTGAAGTATAACAGCAGAAAGTGGTGGGGCGACGATCCCTGGTCGGTGGTGACTTGGGTCCTGGGAAGAGTGAACTCTGGTCGATGCAGCCTGAGAAAACTGACCTGGATAGTGCGAGGGAGAAAATTCGTAACTCTGTCCCACGGTGTCCAAATGGTGATCCGTTTTCTGACCCTGAAAGGGGACAGAGAGGAGCAGAACTTTGATGAAGAAACTCGAGCCTGGTTCAGCCTTGGTTGATCGTGGCACCCTGTTCTTGTCGGTTCTGGTGTTGGATGGAGTCCTCTCTGCGCGATTGTGGGAGAATCGCCCTAGCCAGCAGCTCCGATCTCAGAATGAGGTGAAACCACCTCGCCTTCGAAGCTGACGTGGAGCTATTTCCAGGGATGTAGGATACGCCCTCAGCAGCACAAGGATGGAGCTGTGGCCGTCGCTGCAACTGGAGGTTGATCTGCAGGTCAGCCTGCACACGAAGCTACAACTAGGATGACGGGGAAGAAGGCTTCTTGGGTGAGTGAAGGTGGGTGTGGTGCGGCCAAGTGTAGTTGTGGGGCTCTTGTGTGGTGTGTAGGGGATGAGGAGGGGAGGAATGGTCGAAGTCTGCAGACGGAGGGGGGTGGTGGAGAGAGTGGACGCAGCAATGGGGAAGGAAGGTGGGGTTCGGCCTTAGCAAGAGGGGAGGAGGAATGGGGTGGCTAGGGGCGAACTTGGGAGGAGGGGGGGGTGGTATGGTCGACCTAGGGAGATGAAGAGACTCCTTGGGGAGGGGAAAGGGCCCTTGGGAGGTGGAAGGTTGCTTGGGGAAGGGGGAGGGAAGCCTAGGGAAGGGGAAAGGGTGCTTGGGGAGATGGAGTGATTAATGGTATGAAGTAATGGGGTCTTGGGAGGTAAGGGGCTGGGAAAAGCTCGACTCTGTCGAGTAGAGGCCCTCCCTGCTGCTGTACCGCTCCAACAGGTCAGGATCTAGCTGCGGGAGATCTTCCCTGCTCACCCAGGCGTCGTCCGAGGGTGGTCGTCCCTTCCACCGGACTAGAAAGCGCTCATAAGCCTTGCTCCTTGTGTTGGTGACCTGTTCATCTAATATCCGCTCCACTTTATCACGATGGTTCCTCAAGTTGGGTGGAGCTCTCTGTGGTGTGGGGGTACTCTCAAAGGATGGGTCTGGCCGGATATCCTCACTAGGTGTCACCGCGGGGCCCCTGTAGGGCACCAGGTCCGCCACATTGAATGTGGGGCTTACTCCATATTCTTCGGGAAGGTCCAATACATAAGCATTGGTGCCAAGTCGTCTCAGCACCTGGAAGGGGCCAGCCCCACGTGGTCTCAACTTTGAGGCATTCCCAGGGAACAACCTCTCCGTTCTCACCATCACAAAATCACCTATCTGGAACTCCTGGTGGCGACGGTGGGAATCAGCTGATCTTTTGTAGATCTCATTACTCTTGTTGATGTTCTTACGAATTTCCTCATGCAACTCTCTAAGGTGTTGGGCAAATGACTCAGCAGTGATAGACACCCTAGCATGAGGGCGTAGGGGAATGAGATCAGTAGGCTTCCTAGGCTTGTAACCATGCACAGCTTCAAAGGGACTCATGCCTATGGACCTACTGGTGGAATTATTGTATGCAAACTCGGCTTGTGGCAGAATGAGATCCCAATTTCCAGGATGGTCCTCAACAAGACATCTAAGAAGATTCCCCAGACTCCGACTGACGACCTCCGTTTGGCCATCAGTTTGGGGGTGATAGGCTGTGGAAAATTTAAGCAAGGTCCCCATTAGGTGCCAAAGGGTTTTCCAGAAATAACTAGTGAATTTGACGTCCCTGTCAGAGATGATGGTCTTGGGTAGGCCATGGAGACGAACCACCTCATCAAAGAATAGACGGGCCACGTGGGAAGCATCAGAGGTTTTTGAACAGGGGATGAAATGGGCCATTTTTAAGAATCTGTCCACGACCACAAAGATGGAGTCATGCTTCCTCTACGTTCGGGGTAGCCCTAACACGAAGTCCATACTTAGGTCCTGCCATGGCCGATCGGGAACGGGTAGAGGGGTGTATAGGCCAATGTTTTGTTTGACTTGCTTGGCAGTCGCACATGTGCGGCATTGCCCCACAATCTTGGCCACATCCCTCTTGAGGCTGGGCCAATAGAACTGCCCCTCAACCAGGCCAATAGTCTTGTGTACCCAAAAATGTCCAGCTAGGCCCCCAGCATGTAACTCCCAAACCAATAAATCCCTTAGCGAAGTCCTAGGGATGCAAAGCCGATGCCCTTTGAAGAGGAACCCATCCTCTATGATAAAGCCATGATGTTCTTGGGAGGAGTGGGTGGTTAGGTGGGTGTGGATGGGCCCAAATTCGGGACAAGTCGGGTATTCTTCCCTCATCCGATCGAAGACTATGACTTCCACTCGAATGGTGGCTAATAGGGAGACCCTCCTGCTAAGAGCATCCGCAGCGCGGTTCTCACTCCCGGCCTTATGTTTGATCACAAATGTGTAGGCCTGGATGTACTCAACCCATCTAGCATGCCGAGCATTCAATTTCTGTTGAGAGTTGAGGTATTTTAGAGCCTCATGGTCGGAGAATATGACAAATTCTTTGGGTAGGAGGTAGTGCCTCCAATGGCGGAGGGATTGCACCACCGCATAGAATTCTTTGTCATAGGTTGTATATTTGAGCCTGGCATCACACAACTTCTCGCTAAAGTAAGCCACGGGATGTCCCTCTTGGCTGAGGATCCCACCAATTCCTACCCCAGAAGCATCACAAGTTACTTCAAAGACTTTGGAGAAGTCCGGGAGGCATAAAACTGGGGCTTGGGTCATTCTATCCTTGAGTTCCTGGAAGGCCTTAGTAGCTGACTTAGTCCACACAAAGGTTCCCTTTTTGAGGCAATCTGTGATTGGGGCTGTGATGGTGCTAAACCCACGGATGAACCTTCGGTAGAAAGTGGCTAAGCCATGGAAGCTCCGGACTTCATGGAGAGTGCGGGGCTCCGGCCAGTCAATGATGGCTTGGACCTTTTCGGGGTCCATAGATACACCTTTGGTGGAGACAACATACCCAAGGAAGGTAATGGAATCTGTCATGAAATGACATTTTCCTAGATTGGCAAAGAGGCTTTCCTTCCTAAGGGTGGTACAGACCTGTCTGATGTGGTTGAGGTGGTCTTCCTTGGACTGGCTGTAGATGAGGATGTCATCGAAATAGACTACAAGGAAAACCCCAATGTAGGGCCTGAGGGCCTCGGTCATGAGGCTCATAAATGTGCTTGGGGCATTGGAAAGCCCAAAAGGCATCACCAGCCATTCATATAGTCCATCTTTAGTCTTAAAGGCTGTTTTCCATTCATCCCCGGGCCTTATCCTCACTTGGTGGTAGCCACTTTTGAGATCTATCTTGGAAAAAATGGTGGCTCCCGCAGCCTGAGAAAACGGACCTGGATAGTGCGAGGGAGAAAATTCGTAACTCTGTCCCACGGTGTCCAAATGGTGATCCGTTTCCTGACCCTGAAAGGGGACAGAGAGGAGCAGAACTTTGATGAAGAAACCCGAGCCTGGTTCAGCCTTGGTTGATCGTGGCACCCTGTTCTTGTCGGTTCTGGTGTTGGATGGAGTCCTCTCTGCGCGATTGTGGGAGAATCGCCCTAGCCCGCAGCTCCGATCTCAGAATGAGGTGAAACCACCTCGCCTTCGAAGCTGACGTGGAGCTCTTTCCAGGGATGTAGGATACGCCCTCAGAAGCACAAGGATGGAGCTGTGGCCATCGCTGCAACTGGAGGTTGATCTGCAGGTCGGCCTGCACACGAAGCTACAACTAGGATGACGGGGAAGAAGGCTTCTTGGGTGAGTGAAGGTGGGTGTGGTGCGGCCAAGTGTAGTTGTGGGGCTCTTGTGTGGTGTGTAGGGGATGAGGAGGGGAGGAATGGTCGAAGTCTGCAGAGGGAGGGGGGTGGTGGAGAGAGTGGACGCAGCAATGGGGAAGGAAGGTGGGGTTCGGCCTTAGCAAGAGGGGAGGAGGAATGGGGTGGCTAGGGGCGAACTTGGGAGGAGGGGGGGTGGTATGGTCGACCTAGGGAGATGAAGAGACTCCTTGGGGAGGGGAAAGGGCCCTTGGGAGGTGGAAGGTTGCTTGGGGAAGGGGGAGGGAAGCCTAGGGAAGGGGAAAGGGTGCTTGGGGAGATGGAGTGATTAATGGTGTGAAGTAATGGGGTCTTGGGAGGTGAAGAGACTTGCCTAGGTGGCAAGTGATGTGGCAAGGGGTGAGGAGAGAGAGGAAATTTCGAACTAGAGAGAGAGAATTAGAGTGAGAGAGAGAATTAGACTCAAGTGGATGCAAGCTTTCAATAATTCTTCATTAACCACAAGAGGAGGGGTTGGGGCCCTATTTATAGGGAAATCCCTTTTACAAATAGGTCCTTGACACTTCACATACTAACATAAAAGCCAAGGGGAAGGGGGGTGCGCCCATGGGCCTAGCCCAGTGGCAAAGGCCCATTAACAAGCACAAAGACTCATGTGACTCAACTAAGGACAATTAATTAAAAACCTAGGTACAAGACTCAAATAAAAGACAAAAGTACATGATAATGATAGGGAAAAATCACACAGTGACCTAGGGAAAGATACTGAGATCCACTCCGGAACAGGGACGGCCTCCTAGCTGCTCCCGGGTGGGAAGGAAGTGCCAAGCCATAGGGAATCGCGAGTGATGTCCTCATCATGTTAGCATGGATTTTGTCTTGGGATTGCCACGTACCTCTAGGAAGCATGACTCGGTCTATGTGGTAGTTGACCGATTCTCGAAGATGGCCCTTTTCATTCCCTGCTCGAAGACTTCGGATGCTTCGAGGGTAGCCCGCCTATTCTTTAATCATGTGGTGTGCAAGTTCAGGTTACCTCATACCATAGTGTCTGACCGTGATGTTAGATTCACCAGCTATTTTTGGAAGACACTGTGGCATATGTTGGGTACTCACCTCAAGTTTTCCACTACATATCATCCCCAGACAGATGGTCAGACCGAGGTGGTCAATAGAAGTCTTGGTGACCTTTTGAGGTGTCTTGTCAGGGACCGTGTAGGGGACTGGGATCTCATATTACCACTGGCAGAATTTGCATACAACGATTCGGTTAATAGGTCTACCGGCATGAGTCCATTTGAGATTGTCACAGGTCGTAGGCCTAGGAAGCCAGTGGATCTTCTTCCCATACCCATTCATGCACGAGCGTCTGAGTCTGGTGAGTCTTTTGCTAGGCATGTTAGGAGTTTGCATGATGACATCCGTCGTCATATTGAGGCCAGCAATGCACGGTATAAGGAGTTAGCCGATGCCCATCGACACCACCGTGAGTTACAAGAGGGTGAATATGTCATGATCAGGGTAAGACCTGAATGGTTTCCCTCTGAAACCATAAAGTAATTGCAAGCCCGTGGGGTCAGTCCATTTAGAGTGTTGAAACGTGTTGGATCCAATGCATATATTGTGGACCTGCCCGAGGAATATGGTATAAGCTCAACTTTAAATGTGTCGGATCTAGTTGCATATAGAGACCCAGTGGTGATCCCTAGTGAGCCTTTTGAGCCATCTCCTCCCATTGAGAGTGATCCCACACCTGAGTGTCCACCACCGGCCCCATTTCCACAGCAGCGAGAGCATATCGATCATATACTGGATGAGCAGGTGACAGTTACCAGGAGTGGATCCTACCCGCGCTACCTAGTGGGATGGAGAGGGTGACCCGCCATCGAGGATACTTGGATCACCCGTGGAGAGTTGCAGCGGATAGATCCGAACCTACTGGAGCGCTACCAGAGCGATGCAGACCCTTACTCGACAGGGTCGAGTTTCTCCCACCCGGGGAGAATTGGTGCGGACACCAGAGTGAGCGAGAAGCACGAACCGGCGAGCTGTCGGTACCGTACGAGGAGCACCACTCGAGCTACATCGGCTTCTATCTCGCTCGAAGACAGCTTGGAGACTCCCCCTTGAGTCTCGATATTTATAATATTTATTGAAACTTTATTTGTGTGTCATGTGTGTTTATTGGTTTTTATTCGAATTGTAATACCAATTGTACTGAGGGTTTATTTGTAATTTGGGACCACCCGGGTCCCCCGGGCCCCCCTACCTCTTCCCTATTGATCCACCTCATCTCTAGGGCCCATGTGGGCTCAGTCAACCTTCGAATAGTGGGCTTCTAGAAGAGTGGACCAAGGGGGGGACAAGAGG
The DNA here is from genome assembly GCA_022559845.1 of Amorphophallus konjac. Classification (NCBI taxonomy): domain Eukaryota; kingdom Viridiplantae; phylum Streptophyta; class Magnoliopsida; order Alismatales; family Araceae; genus Amorphophallus; species Amorphophallus konjac. The sequence goes on along the minus strand of CM040127.1, from coordinate 197,272,375 downwards.
TTAACAAAGTCCAAGAAGGAGGCATTCTAGTCAAGGGGGCGCCCCACATTTAGTATATTATATTAGGTTTGAATTTTATTTAATTTGATTCCAAATCACATGGGAGAATAAAAATGTCGACTCCCTCTTTTACCCTCCCCAACCCTAGATCTAGGGTTAATTAGTGTCTTTTGTCATTTCACATAAATACCTTGTATTTCTATTTTGAGTGGAATTAATGCATAAGAAATCATGAATTTTGTTGGAGCCTAGCCAGGGCCGCCCCTCTCTCTCTCTCCTCTCTTCTTCTTGTAGCTGGGAAGGCTGTGTTCTAAGGTGGGAAGCCTCATCTATCTGGTGTGGAGTTCGTCGTTGCCGCCGCTGCCGCCATTGAGCCACTGTTGCACCGCCACTGCTTCCGTCGGTATTCTACCAATCGGGTGACAGTAGGCCATTCTCGGATTTTTAACCCTCAGCCACGAGTTCATCTGGAGCCCAAACTTTCAGGGTGAGTTTCAGGGGTCTTCACCACATCCCAGAAAATTTGGTTGGGCTTCTAGCTTCCATTTTGCAATTTTCCATATTCATTCTTCCTTTCCATCCAGATCTGCCAACTTTCAGTCCAGATTCACTGTAACTCTGAGTTTCACGTCTTCGGACCTCTTCTTGATTTTTTCTTGAGCCCCCAATTTTACTGGAGGTTCTGTCTAACACCCCCTCCATCCACCTCTTTTCTAAAGGAATTTCTAAAGGCCTTCACCTATTTTCTAAAAATCACTTTAAGATCTCCACTCAGTTCTGTCTGCCTCTGTCCAAATCCGACCACCCACCAGTATAAAATACCTTTCCCCATCCAAACCTCCACCAAATCGATCATAAGAATTATTACCGTTTTCCTCTCTCTCCCCTCTACAACGTTCATGAAGAGCTTGAGGTCTGAATCAGAGGTCTACCCCGCCGTCAACGCCAACTCTCAGGAAACTTCAATTCTGCCCGGCCAAATCTGAAACTGAGATCAGTCTGGTTCTAAAATCCCCCATCAGAAGCACGATCCCAACGAGGCGTCTGGAGTCACAAAGGGTCGAAGTACTTCGAAAGATCTTTCCAACGATACCTCTTGCGCGTCGATCCGAAGTTGAGAGTGATCGCAGTAGCAGATCTCACCGGATCGCGCACGGCAAAACAGAAGCAACAGATCTGTGGGCAGCAACTCCAAGACTTAGCGATCGGAGTCGATCGGCCTCCGACCGGTGTTCTAGACCGGCCGCCGTCCAGGGAACCGCGCCATCAGTTGTCACCATCATAGTGGGACCCACTCCGTCAGGTCCAGAGGATGGGGTAGCGCGTGGGCCCCACGAACTCGTAGATCGCGCCATCCGGACAGCACTAAAACGCGGGTTTCGGCACCGACGGACGACATCAAGATGCTACCCGTCAACCCAATTCCCGCTACTCCCGGGCCTCACATGTGACTTATTACCTCCCTACATGGAGTTGATCAAATCTTTGTACAGTAGTGTATTTGTTTAACTGGGAGTACAGGATTGGCCGGGGTTGTCTTCCCCACGCCGGGAGCGTGGAGGTAACGATCTCAACTTCTTAGCATTTACTTGCTTAGCTAGTGTATGGCCGTGTGCCGCTACTGAGTGCGATAGGAACCTAGCCTGTGAGTCCATGTCACCGCTGTGAGCGAGAGAGTGACTCGTCCCGTGGCTCGATCCGAGCATGGAAGTGAGTCGACCACCCTTGACTCTGCCGGTTTCTCAACTACGCGGATCCGCATTTCCCCTCACTTGGGACGACCAGTGAGCTTGCGTTTCTGTTAGCGACGTATAGCCCATAGGAACTCTTAGTGTCGGGCCAAAGCGTCTCCATTGTTGTATGTTACTGGTCATGTCTGCATTTAGAGTCCGAGGTCCGCATCACTTAGAATTGGTTCTCGTGTCCGTCCCGCATCAATACACCAAGTCGATGCATCTGTAGTTGTTGCACGCGACTAAGTCAGTGCAAGTGTCATCCATGCAGTAGTCAAGTCAATGCACTAGTAGTTATTGCACAAGACCAAGTCCGTGTATGCTTAGGTCTAGGCATAATAAGTCGGTGCAATGTTTGTTGTTGCACGTGATCAAGTCAGTGCAACTTCTGCACCGAGCACACAATGTTTGTGCAAAGGTTGCTCACGGCATATTGCGTCAGTGCAGAGTATGTACCAACTTGGTGCACATTCCTGTAATACACTAGTCAGAGTCGGTGCAGGTTTGCATTGTGCATAGCTTAAGTCGATGCATAACACTGTAGCACACATGTTCAAGTCAGTGCACTTCACTCTTAAGGTCGGTGCACTTCATGTTTTAGTTTTTGCATAGCTTGGGTCGATGCATGTTCCCGCTAAGCAATGTCGATGCACATCACTATAGCATGCACATCTGAAGTCGGTTGATTCTTTGCCTTCACACGTACAAGGTCGGTGCAATCCTTGTTTATGCACTATGTAAGTCTGTGCATGTCCTACTTTTTGCACAGCCAACTCTGTGCACCTCACTGTAGCACTACCATAAGGTCTGTGCGTAACATTTGTAGAGTCCGTGTAGGTTAGTTCATATGCTACTAAGGTCCATGCAACATTTCTTCCTTTATGTGATTCATGATCTGAGCATAGTTTGCTATACGGTATGTGCATGTTTACACCTTGGGCCATAAGGTCTGTGCTAATATTCCCATATGCCTGCCAGGTTTGTTACTTGGTCGAGCACTTGTTCGGCGAACCCAAAACCTATGAGCATACTCCATGTGAAACTCAAAGTACCAGGTTGAGGGCTCGTGAGCCGAGCAAGGAACGAAATGGTTGAACCTGCCACGTGGACAGCTACACTATCGAGATTCTGACACGTAGCTAAGGGATTCCAGAACTCTCTTGGCGGGAGTGTTCCCTCCACACGCTCAATGTGTGAGCTCGTGGGTCCCAGGTCTGAAGATATATAAAACCCCTCCTCTGTAATCAAAGTAGAAGATGAATAACGAAGAAAAAGAGATCGAAGAAGAAAAAGAGAGTTCGTGAGAACGAGGGAAGAAAAGAGAGAGCAGCAGAGAATGAAAAAGAAGAATAAGAATAGGAAGAAAGAAAGAGAGAGATATAGAGCTCGAGGAGAGAATACAGTCTCTGAGGTCTCGTTCACTAGCACTTGGATTAGATCCAGGACAGTTCGCTCCTGTGTGAGCTATATACCATCGGGTTTCATATCCAGCTTTCAGTTGCCGATTTCCATCGTTTTCATTTTCTATTTTCATCCTTGTTCAAGCTGTTTGCCAATGGAGGTTAAGCTGTAATCCTCAGCGGGTAGAGGTGGATTCTTATGGACATGTTAAGCTGTAATCCTCAGCGGTTACAGAGGAGGATTCCTCTGGATAGCAAGCTATGAAGCTCAACGGTTGTAGGGATTCGTCCCCGAAGCTGTGGATCAGCGGCAAGCTGTGTGTCAGCAGTGAAGCCACTCTCTGGTTACAGTGTGGGGTGGATGTAGGTCTGCTGACCGAACCACCTAAAAATCCCTGGTGTTGTGCGATTGCTTTTGTGTCTGTGGTTTGATTGCTCTATGATCAACCGTTAGATGTATGGTAGGCTCGCTTCTATCTACGGTTGTGTCTGATAGGAATTTGTTTAGACATGGTTGCTTGGGTTTATTCAGCTGCATAGATTTACTTGGGAGTCTGCTTGTTGCAGTTCATATGTTCTAGCTAATGCCTCATTGGTTATCAGATTCAGCAGAGCTTAACCAGTATTAATTCCGCAAGAAGTTTGAAGTCTTCTATTTAAGTCTTTAAATTGGGAAGAATTTTTTAAAGGGGATTTGTTCACCCCCCCTCTGAATCCTTTTATGCACCAGTGCACCTAGTCCATAAAGACCAACAGAGCACTCCATCTCTTTGGACAAGAATTTTCTTTTCCAAGACCTCCATAAGTCCCCGTACCCGTGGATTCCCTCAAGGAAGTTGGTCAGGTTGTACCAAGAAGCACACCGGAGTTAGATTAACCTTAGAAGGTTAAAAAAAGGAGTTTTAAAATTTATTACTATTTTAGAAAATCGGTGTCTATGCTAGAGGTTAAGTGGCAAACGCCTAAGCGGGATTGTGGTTATTTAATTAGGTCCCTACGAAAGTAAGGGGAGCCTCCCACAATCCCACCTCTTACCTGGTCGGTGGACCAATTTGGTAGTGAGTGTCAATTCTTCTTTTGTAATATATATATATATATATCATTTTTGCATGTATCATTCATATAGGGGCTAATTCATTGCATTTTCATTTAGTGGTTCATTTATTGCATTATTTTGAAAAACTTCAAAAAAATCCAAAAAATCCAAACACAACAATCTTTCTTTGGTCCCTTTTGCATTACATGCAAGGTAGGAGATCCCTACATCCACAATTGTTAGAGCCCATTAGTAAAATAGAGAGGTTAATACATGTTAAACCATGTGGGCCACTTAAACTTAAATTCCTCATTTACCCAATATTAGCAAAATCATTCATTCTTCCACAATGGGGTTTACAATCCATCTCTTACCCAAGAACCACACCAATTGCCACCGGATTTTTTAACCCCTTATTCTCACACATATCCATTTCCTAGGTGGGAAAACCAGCAATCTTCTTCTTCGGCACCCTATCAAGACCCCATGCAAAGTCCTTCGAACTGACAATTTTTAGATTTGGCTTCTTACTCAAATGCTCCTTACAACCAAGCCCAACATGAAAGATAACCTATCTACTCACCACTACCTCAGTACCAGACTGACTTCTATTCAGATTGTCACTCACCACAGTCTGAGTGCCACCCAACCTATCTAGCTCTTTCACAGTCTGATTTCGAGGATAGGCTTAATCAAATGACTCAACTCATCTTGGCCAATCAGCAGTCCATTGAAGCTCAGAGCCAAATTATTCAAGCCCAGCTTGACCAACTTGATAGAGAGCTCGAAATGGACCAACATGCTAGCCTCTCCACTAAAAACTTTAAAAATCCATTTCCTGATTATGACTATAATATCAGCCTGAACGATCAATCCATAAATCCTCAATTCAACAACTCTTAAATAATTTTTGATGATGAGAAGTATATGGGACAGCCATATCAGGAGAACTAGGAGGTAGCTAGTGAAGCTCAAGTTGTGATGGCCAAGCATAATCATGAAGAAAATAATGAGGAGCCTAAATTGGGAAGAGAAGAAGAGAGAAATGAACATCACATCTATAATCAAATGCCTCTCCCTGAATTTGACGAAACTCTCTTTGAAGATAGGAAGGAAGATGAAGTCTGGATAGAAAAAGAATTGAGCATTTATTTGAACAATGCAACTAGGGTTAATGAGGAGTTGAATTTTTTGCATGAAAATTTTTATGACCAGGCAACCTTTAATCCAGAGGAGAGGATAGAGCTCTCGCCCATTCCTAACCACGGCAATCCTAGAGATCTTTCTGAAATTCTTCAAGCCGATTGGTCGAATCCACCTGAAATGTATGAACATCACTGTGTTGAGGAATACATTCATTTTCCCTGCCTCTTAGACAATGAACTTGTGGTGGAATCTTTTGATGCCTATCCCATTCCTGATTTTCCTCACATCGACTTGATGCTTGACAAGCCCACACTTTAGGATGATCAAAATCCTATCAACAGTAATAAGGTCTGCATTGCTTCATTCGCACCTTCTACAGACCTTAAGGAGGAATATTTCATCATTCATGACATGATCCTTAATAGTGTTCTTCCTTCATTCTATGATCGGGGTGGTCCTTTTGAGCAGAATCCACCCTGGTCTTTCACTGTTGATTCTCCTAGTCTCCTTGACACTGATCCATTGCTTGAAACTCCTCTCCCTTTGATCCCTTCTCACCTCACTAATGTTCATGAAATATCTAAAATTGAGGTAGAAAAATATATATTGTTTGATAATAAGGTCTTCATTAATATTGTTAACACTTACCAAGACCACAAATCGGAAGAAAGTTTTCTTGTCATTAATCAGGGGAATCTTTTTAGCCTAATTGATCCATCATTGTATTTGCCACAGGCCACCCCATTCAAACTACAGTTGTTAACACATGCATCGCATGATCAATCTAATTATGATAACAACCACTCTAGCCCCTACGCAATCATGCTCAATCTCGTCTTGTTGTGGTAAAATGCTTGATTTTTCAATAAAGATGAGATAACGTGGTGGCTCATTCTTAAATCTACATGTTGGTTATAGAGCTTTCATGCGTTTGGCTGAAGACGAAAAACTTAGCGCTTCTAGGAGGCAACCCAAGGTTCTTTGTTATTTGATGCTTCGTTTTTAGTTTATTTTTTAGTAGACAGGCCACAGAGAAGAAGCTATCGATATCCATATAAAGGTGGTTTCACCCCGCATATCAGGTTCTCTCTCTCCTACTCATCAATATTTCTTGTTACATTATTCTATTACTTTTATTGCTTATGCCATTAAGGATAATGTCATTTAAGTTGGGGGGGAGAGAAAAGCATTGAAAGGAGTTCTTGCATGATCATAATGTTCGGCATTTTTGCATAAAATAAAAAGATGAAATCCCCGACTGAGTTTTATTGATTCATGCTTTTATTGAAAGTGATTCTGGAATAGAAAAGACTAGGGAGAAGGATGATGGAAAATTTATTCAATCTAGCTATGGAAAATTGATTTAAGAATCTCTTTAAAGTTCATGTGCACTTTAGAAAAATAAAAATCACGTTACACGCCAATGAAGCAAGCAGGGAAAGCCTTTTGTTATTTTAGGTATTGTGTTTGATGCTCTGCACTTCTTGAGGAAGAGTTATTTTGAAAAAGTATTTTGCCAAGTTTTATCAAATAAGTACAAAAGCACATTGCTAAAAAAAACACCGTGAAAAATGTCCCTAATCTTAGTAATCGGGCCTACTTCACCTAACAAGTGTTGAGGTTCGCGTCAAACGGAAAAATGAACCTTGATCTCTGTAACTGTGTCTACTTCTCCTAAGGCAAGAGTCGAGGTTCATGTTAAACAGTGTTAGGTATTGTGTTCCCACATTATTTTTGACCTTGGATTTGATGATAACAAATATGGTGACTTTCTGGAAGTAAATCTTTATCATGTGGTTAAATGATTTCAAAACATTGTGTGTTTGGAAGAGCATGTGTTTTGAATTGACTTTTAGTTGCCTTGTGATGGAATGATGCTTATTTGATTTAGTGAGTGATTAATTCAATGCGAGCTTTAATGTATCAATCATTCATGTTTTTGGAAAGGCATTTAATGATCAATGAAAGTGCTCATTCATGTGTAAATGTATATCCCTCATTTGAAGTTTCTTATTGTTGAGCATTTGGAAGATTCAAGAATGCTATTTGCATAATAAAGCTTCCATTACTTTGTATTTGGTCAAATATGTTTTTGTTGGTTGAGCATAGAAGTCCAACACATGTTCAAGTCGAATCTTTGAAGTATATTTGAGTGATTAAGTTGCAAGTGACATATTTGATGCTCATATCTTGATTATCATCTAACCTCATGCTTTATCATGTGTTTCAGGTTAGATATTCATGGTTGATCATCAATGGATTCTGGTAACATTTAAGCATTTATTTTTCAATGAATTGAATGGGGTTTGAAGTGTTTTTTTAACCCAAACTCACATGGGTCGACCTATGGGGTCGACCCTTAGTGTTCTGGATTGAACTGAAGCCAAATTGTGGTGTCTGCCTGTAGGGGTTGACCCCTAGGGTCGACCCATTGCAAGGGTCAACCCCAAGGATCGACCCTTGAGTGTTGGGATTTTTTTTTGAGGCTGTCTACCCTCTGGTTGCTCGAGGGTTGACCCCAAGGGTCGACCTATTCCGGACGGGGGTTTCAAAACTCATTAAAACCCATTAAAAATCTTTCTAAACTTTACCATACTACCCCCCATTGGTTCCTAATCATATTAGGGTGTTTCTAACATGTTTTAGGAGGGTTATATGAGTCATTTGGTCATTCCTCTATATATATGAATGTGAACTCTAAGTTTTGTGACAAGAGAACCCTAATGCTCATGTTGTTGTATCTTGTAGGAAAAGAAAAGGGGAAAAGAAGGAGGAGATCTTGAAGGAAGGTTTTGATCTACATCTATGCAAATTTGAAGCTCGAGGTAGAAGAGAAAGTGAACCTAGGCTTCAAAGAACTTCTTAAATCGGATTGTGAAGCTCAAGGGGATATATTCTACAACCTTCTCTCATATGTCTATGATGTTCTTCATTGTTTATATTTTGGGTTGAGTTGTATTGTTCACATTTCTGCATTTTCTAAACTTGAGAATACATAGTGGCTGGACCGTTTGCATACGATCGTGTGGTTATTGCTGCGAGTGTCGTAGCATGTGTGTGTGTGTGTGTGGATTGATCCCGCAGTTGGATCGTTGTGGAGACGAAGTCTCAGTGTGTATTGGAGTTTTTACTCTGTGCGCTTCGTTGTAAGCGAGTGAAGCGTCACCGGTTCGGTGAGGGGTGGATGTAGGGAGTCCGTCGTGGTCCCGAACCACCTTAAAATTCCATGTGCATTGTTGTGTGTGCTAGCTCACTTTTATCTATTGTCTTTATCATGTGGGCTCGGCTAGATTGAGAGAATCTATTTCATTCTTATATCGTTTATTTTCTTCAATCTTGTTAGTTCAGATGTTAGGTTTAAAATTTGTCATCGTGATTGGGGGACAATTCAACTCCCCTTCTTGTCTGTGCATATTGTTATCTGGGCCAACAATTGGTATCAGAGCGAGGCCTCTGATTTTATTCAATCTCACGGTTGAAGAGGAAAGATCTTTGTCGATGGAAAGTAGGGGAATGATTCCTGAGGGACATTCTATACATAGACCCCCCTTCTTTGATGGGACTAATTATCCGTATTGGAAAAATAGAATGATTGTGTTCCTACGAGCACAAGATTATGGTAGCTGGAGAGTCGTTAGTAAAGGTCCATATAAATTGCCTGATGATGAGGACAGTTGGACTGAAGAACACATTAAAAAATCATGTGCAAATTTTAGGGCTATGAATATTGTTCAATGTGATGTTCATCCGAATAAATATTCACGCATATCTATGTGTTCCTCTGCGCAGGAAATGTGAGAGAAGCTTCGACTCATATACGAAGGAACATCGGAGGTAAAGGAAACAAAAGCTAATCTAGTAGTCCGAGAATATGTGCTCTTCATGATGAAGCCGCATGAGACTATCTTGGAGATGTTTGCAAGGTTATGTGAGATCTCCAACGGGTTGAAAGCACTGGGAAAGGTGTACTCAAACCAAGATCTTGTAAGGAAGGTGCCACGGTCCTTGTCACCACAATGACACACGAAAGTGACCGTGATAGAAGACTCTAAAGATCTCACTACACTCAAGCTGGGTGAGTTGATTGGGTTCTTGATGACCTATGAAATAAACATTAAGGGGACAGAGGAAGAGAAGGGTAAAAAGAAATCAGTGGCATTTAAGGCTTACTCTAAATCTTCTGAGAAGAGCGATGAAGGGTCAAGTCTAAATAGCAGTGAGGAAGAACTTGTGGATGTCATCACTAGGAAAGCTAGAAAGTTAGTCAGAAAGGCTTGACAAGATGGCACATCTTTTGGAAAAAATCCGAAGAAAGCATTGAAGAAGAAAGGGGAGATTAGATGCTATGAATGTAAAAAGGTCGGCCACATGAGAAGCGAATATCCAACTCTTCGGAAGAAACTGAAGAAAGAAAAAGTGAAGAAGCCCAAGGCCATGAAGGTGACATGGAGTGATGAGGACGAGAGCGAGTCCAAATCTGAGAAGGACGATGAGCTGGACGAGGTGGTCCAGAATTTATGTTTAATGGCAAATGAGGAAAATAACACCGAGTTAAACTCTGATAACGAAAACCTCAGTTGTGAAGAATGGCAAATTGCTTATGCCGGAATGTATGAAAAGTGTAAGAAGTTAAAACTTGAAAACAAAAATCTGAAAAAGAAGTTTCATGATATTTTGCATTCTAGTTAATCTTCATGCACTAAATGTAGTTTGCTTGAGTTAGAACTTCAAAATTTTAAAGATGAAAATGAAATGTTATTGTCCAAAGTCTCTCTATTTGAGGATTATATTTCATGCTTAGAGATTGAAAAATAACATGCTTATAAGAATGTGAAAATTTTAAAAATTGAAAATAAAAAATTGGTAAAGGAGTTGGATAAACTTAATTCAAGACTGAATGAATGTGAAAAATCCAAGAAAGAATTAGAAACCAACTTCAATACCATGAATGATGAATTAAACAAATTGAAAGAAGTTGTTCAAAAGGAATTAAAAGGAAAAGGGAAAATGATTGAACATGGTGAGACTAGCAATGGAAAGGCTAGGAATGAAGAAGTTGATGTGGGGCGTTCACCCACAAAGAAAAATTCATTTATGAAAAATAAATTTCAAAAATCATGTGATTCATATGGCTATGGCTATACTCATGTTGACTCATGCATGAACTCATATGTTGATAGATCATATATGCATAAGAGTCATTTTAGAAAGCCAAACATCACATGCTTTTACTGTGGTATGTTCGGAGACTCTACGTATCTGTGTAACTTAATGAGGGCCGGTGATGAATGGTTTGAGAGGAAAAACATAATGTATTTTGCTCATGCGAGAACTAACCCCTCGGGACCCAAGAAGGCTTGCGTAGCCAAATCTACGAAATGAGAATCTATTTTGTAGGGGCGCCTTGAGGCTAAGGAAAATGTCAATAAATAAAGGCTTCTAAAGGCAAGAAAGAAAAATGGTTGGTTTTATGAGTTCATTATGTTTAGGTTTATTTTAAAAAATCTGCAAAGGTAAAAATTGAGTTTTAGAGAAAAATGATTGCTCTTAATCAGTTGCATTTTGGGTTTCATTCACTTTGGCATCAAAAATACTCTTACACAAATCTACCGCTCATTTGCACATTTGCATTTGCTCTATACAGTTGCATACATGAGTTTGCACTCATCTGTGAATGTTGCATACACTTGCACATGTGCTTGCTTATTTGCATATAGAATTTTCATACTTCAGGCTGCATACTTGTGAAAAGAAATAAATATTCATCATCTTTTCAGTTCGTGCATATACTCGTGCATATTCTCTAAACTTGCGTGCTTGAATGCCATGATTCTTCGGTATTTAAAATGGTGTGTTGTGGAATGGTGGATTCCATCCGTCGGGAAACACTCACCATGCGTGAGTCGGGTCTTTGGACCTACACCTCCGCCTCGTACCGGAAATCATCTTGCATGACTTTACTTTCAAATCCTTGCTTAAATGCATGTATATATTTCTAGATAACCTTTTCATGAAAATCTTCTAAGACCTCATCTCCTTGTTATATAAAATGTAGTGATTTTGATCAATTGTGAATCGTGACATATTCAAAGGGGGAGGATTTGTTTCCAATGGTGCATACATTTAGGGGGAGTCATATCTATGTTATGGTAAATTCATTTTCAACATACAAAGTAATTACCCCCACACTTTGCTCAAAATGATGCATATGACTTTTATTGATAAGGATTTCAGAAATTCTTTTCAACACTTTGAGGGAAATAAAATTTCTACATGGAAATGAAGAGTAATCGTGAGAAAAAAGATGCCAACCCCAATCAATAAGTGGAATGTGGAACCGAGTAGCCGGGAATCCCCATTGAAATAAATGAGAAAACTCACGTCGGAAAGTGAAGCTATAATTCACACGAATCAAATTTGTGATGAATCCTAGTAGCCGGGAAACTCCATTAAGACATATGAGGTGACTCGCGACGAACGGTGATATCCAACAAAAGAAACAAAAAAAAGGGCTGTGCGAAGCTACCGATAGTTGAGGATCTAATTGGAATTGTAGAAAGGAAATAACCCTCTAGTGTTCTTTAGAAATTCTCCTAATATCCATATACTTTTGAAGTTCATTGCTCATTACCACATATTTCACTCTTGGGTATTATTGTGATGAATGTGTAACTTGAATCTGTTCTTATCATAGTTTATTTAGTGCCTCTAGTTTGCCATTAAGGGGGAGACATACATATTTACATGCTTGCTTGTTTTTCATGCTTGCCTGCTTGCTTGAATGAATAATTTAGATACTTTCATACGTGTTCATATCAGCTTTAAATAACCCTATTGTCTATCGGTTGTTGTTGATGACAAAGGGGGAGAAAAGGTGCTCATAATGTTCATATAAGTTTGGTAGTTTAGAAGTCTTGGTGCATATATTATGCTCATAATGTTCATATAAGTTTGGTAGTTTAGAAGTCTTTGTGCATATATCATGTTTCATTGATTTGGTTGGCTTTCATACATATTGCTCTAGCCCTTGTGTTCCCCATTTTTTATTATGTCAAAGGGGGAGAAAGATGTTAAGATTGACACAATATTTTGTCATCATCAAAAAGGGGGAGATTGTTCGGTATTGTGTTCCCACATTATTTTTGACCTTAGTTTTGATGATAACAAATATTGTGAGATTGTGAAACAAATCTTTATCATGTGCTTAAATGATTTCAAAACATTATGTGTTTGGAAGATGATGGGACATCGAAGTAAGACCACTAACTTTTTTACTTGTATTTATATCCTTGAGTTAATTGGGTTTGCAATTGTATGACAATTATAAGTTAATGGGTTAGTCATTAGGAATTAGTGGGTTTCTTTGCAAAAAGGCCGCATAGGCCCGGCCGGACCCCCTACCCTCTCTCCCATTGGGCCACCTAGACTCTTTAGGGCCCATGTAGGGCTGGTCCATGGTCCAAGGGGGACTATTGACCATTCCCCTCTTGTTGACTCCAAGAGGGGGACGCCCCCTCCCTTGTCCCCATGTGGGATTTAAATAATTCCCCCTTTTAGTTTTTTATAATTGTTGTAATTGACCACATGTGAGAAGATTCTTCTCCCCCATAATTACCCATCCCTAACCCTAGATCTTAGGTTAGTTTAGGTCATTTACATTTCATATAAAATTCATGTATTTCCCATATTTTCAGAGATTAATGAGAAGAAATCAGAAAATTCCCCAAGAGCATTGGGCGCCCCTCTCTCCTCCTCTTCCTAGCAACTGTGATTGTTGCATTCTCCAAGGTGTGATGCCTTTATTCTGGGAGTGATTCCCACATTTATCACCTCCGCTGGATGCGACTTCCAGCCACCGCCGCCGTCGCCTCCGTTCGTGCCGCCGTCGAGCCGCCACAGCTCGTTCATTGAAGTGATGTCCAGGATATCAAAATCCAGGACAGAAGCTCAAAGAAATGGTTGGTCCTCCCAATCCGTGAATCTGTGATCTTGAAATTTTGAGAGATCATTCCCCTTGTTGTTACCTCCTCCCATTTTAAATTTCGTGTCAATCCGCCACCGTTTGCCCCATTTTCCTCATTTTTATTTCCACCCCTCACAGTCTGCCCATCAGCAGATCTGCGGTATAGTGTCTTATTCTTCCATTTTTCCCACCCCTTAAACTACTCCAGAAAATTACCATAGAAATTGTGCACATCCCCCACATCCCCCTCTATCCCCCATAAAATCTCCAAGACCCAGATCCACCACTTTATTCTCGGTAAAAATTCATTTTCAGGCAGATCGTACTCTGTCCTGTGTGATCTGGATTCCGACCCAGAAACAACTCCAAACCACAGAGTTTTTCATTTCCAATCCCTTTACTGGATGGTTATGAAATTAATTTATGTTTTACCTTTTTGAGCCCTCTGTCCAACGGCACCGATCTTGCCTCGATCTGCCTTCGGATCTAGGCGCAACAATTATTTTCGTGGAGGCACGCAGATCTGTCCCGGGGTAGGACTGCAGAACAGAGTTGAGAGTTAATTCTCCCATAAATCCCCGGCTCTGAACCAGCGACCGCCGCTCCCGGGGATAGACCGGCAACCCCCCAGCAGCCTCCCAGCCAGCTGCCGCAGCAAGGAGACGTCTAGAAGCCGCTGTCCCAGCAGCTGAGGTCACTTGTTGTCCAGCGAGTTTGAACAGTACCGAGCCAGACCAGCAGCCCGCCTCTAGCCCGAAAGCCCTTCTGACTTGCTGTCCGTCAACCCGAGTTCGCTACTCCCGGGTCCCACATGTAGCCTTTTACCTCCCTGCATGGAGTGGGCAATAAAATCATTTTTGTAATTATTATTAATTATTTGTACCGGGAGTACGAGTCTTGGCCGGGGTCATCTTCCCCACGCCCGGTAGCGTAGAGGTATCATTTCCGCTCCCCTCTTTGGCATTTGCTTTACTCGTATATATTTCTATATGCCGCTGCTTGCATGTGATAGGTCCTAGCTCGTTAAAGTATTTTAATCACCGCTGTGAGAGCGAGCGTGACCCGTCTCGTGACTTAATCCGAGTACACGGAAAAGCCGAGTACCCGAGACTCATTGTCGGTTCCTCAACAACGCAGATCCACGCATTTCCCTCCCTTAGGGCCGAGTCTCGAGCTTGAGTCCCAGGTGTTGACACCCGTTTTATGACCAATGAGTTGGGTCATATCCTTATCTATATTTTATGATGTCCCGAGTTATTCACCGCTTATTGGCTCATTTTTGGGTCAGTTTTATGAGTTGTTCTTCCTGGTTGGGCCTTGCTCCTTTGGTTTCTCGTCATTTTTAGCTTATTGGGCCTGGATAAGTGCTAATAAGGATTATCTTGCAGATTAACTTAGATATTTATCGATATTTATCTCTTTTGCCACATCTACTAGCCTAGCAGTCTATCGTGCGACCATTTGGCTGCCGTTGACGGCCTTTTGCTAGACCGCGAGGAGGTAGAGAGTCATGTTGGGTTTCTTTGATCTTATCTTTTCTGGATGAATGAGCCATGCGGTCTATCGTGAGACCGTTTCTTTAGCCTTACGATCTATCGCAAGACCGTTTGGGGAGACAAAGAGTCTTGCTCTGTCTGTTCTTCCTCTGCTTTGCCGTGATCAAACTAGAGTCCTTGGATTGTTGATTTCTCTCTAGATAGAGGCTCTCAGAAGCTTCTGTTTGTTTCTATGGACTCTTGATAGTATTATCTTCAAGGTTTATCTAGTTTCAATGTCACGCCCCGAGCGCGAAGATATCCGGAGATGCGCAACGTGTCTATATCAATCATGTCAATCAGAGTGGTCGTGTATTCGACACAAAGACAGAGATGCGCAAAATAGCAAGATAACCCAATCCTTTATTTCATAATGGATAGACTATTACAAATCCAATACTCTGTTTAATAAAAAGGAAAAGAATACATATTTGACTCAAGAAACTATAGAGAAGACTAGACGACACTTGTAGAAGCTCTATCACTTTCACTCTTGACCATTCCCATCCGATTGACTTCCATCGTCGTCGGACTTACCTGAAAAAAATAGAAAGGGACAAACGGAATGAGCGAACGCTCAGTAGGAAATTATATCTCAAGTACTAGCAAGGGGTTTAAGTAATTACATCTTTCATGAATGCAATAAAGCTATGCATGCTCGCATAAAACGACAAGATAGAGAGAATGTAATATCAAAGAAATAAGATGAACTTAATCATGAACTTCCAACAAGATGACAAGTATATTCAAGGTATTCAAGCAAGCACGTTTAACAAGTCATGTCAAGAACTTTGGCTATCATGTATCAAGCAAGCAAGTAAATTACCCTTTTTCGGGCCACGCATTTCATGTAAAGTCAAGTACGATTCAAGTACAAGATGTGTGTGGAATGTCCAATCAAGCAAGTCAAGTACTCGGTATAATGCCAGATACCTTATCATTTTAACTCCCATGGGCACAAGTACTTTCGGGTGCTCCTCCCAGGACCAGATCGGGCCCTATATGCGCAGGCATTTATCATGTGTTTTGACATCCACTCTTGTTTATATAGCCAATATAGAATTTCAATAATCAAGCTTGTAGACACGTATGACAACTTTGATAGAATAGAGTCCAAAATATGACAAAGGACATAGAATGGCGATAATAACGGTATAATCACGATGTCGATAAAACTAGGTAGAACATGATTCCCTTAACTTGGGTACCATGACAAATCAGTATGGACATTCTTTATATAGAATTGAGGTCCACATGAACAGTATATCAAAGGTAAGATACCCTCATTCTTATCACAGAATTGGGGTTTACAAGAACGACATGATATGGCATGATATCATCATCCCATTAAGAATTTCTTATGATATACTCTTTGTATGATCATAAGGGCCGGTATACCATGTTTCTTTAGATTGACATGGCAAAAACTGTGTAATGGGTTTTTAGGGTACAACCAGCTTAGTCGGCCTTGAGGGAATCCAAGGCTACGAGGAGTCTTACGGAGGTCTCTATGACTAACTCGCTAGTCCAAAGGAACGGAATGTCCAATGGAGAGCTTGTATGTCAATGAGAGTTGAGTGTGATCGGTAAATCAACATGAAAACATGGGACTATACTCACGGAATGGAGAATAGTGCCGATATATATATGTATATGTATAATATGAAACCATCGGTAATAGAATCAGGATAAAAACAGTTTACAGTAAAATAACGACTTAAGTAAAGTCGTGTATTGAATAATTAACGCCTAACAGAAGGGCGTTTACATATATTGCCAATTTGCATAATTTCCATTATTTCATTAATTTATCAAAAACACGCCTTTCCTGGGGGCGTTTCTTCAAAGTTGACGACTGCAGAGGCAGACGTCTCATATTCGACAAGATATAATTATTCTCAGAAATTTATCAAAAACGCGCCCTTGGAAGGGGCGTTACTTTCTAATTCCATTTTACAGAACATGTGAATTTCAGGATTTTAACAGATACACGCCCTAGGAAGGGGCGTTACTTTTCCGATTCACGCCTTGTTCTGGGGCGTTAGAATATGGAAAACGACTTTGTCCAAGTCATGAATTTCAAGGAATTTACGATATTTTAATAAATAATATTTCGAGAGACAGGAGACATGTCATGGCAGTAAAATTTAACAGGAATTCACAGAGTCATGCAAGATATTAAAAATCATTATTTCATATGTATTGTAATTTTTTTAAACAGGATCAATTATTAATCACATGCGATTCTTATGAAATTAACGCCTGCGTAGAGGGCGTCAAATATTAAATTGACGACCACTAGCATGGTCGTTCCTTTTAAATTAGCGCCCTAATCAAGGGCGTTTCTTTCAAAATTTTGCAGAAAACGTAATAAAACCTTATAAACAGTATGCATGCCATGCTCATATACGTATGTATAGATATCTTGCATTAATTCTTATTTGGGCTACAATAACTTGAGAAAATCCTACCTTTTGATTCGAAGACAACCGTGAGGGGTTTTGACTAGAAGAAGATGATGCTTTGCTACGCTCCTGAAGACAACGGCTACTGGATGATGGAAGAAGATGTTGGCTTCGATTGTAGAAGAAGAACTCTGAAGGTTATAGATGAGTCCCGATTGCAAAACCTATAGCGGGCACGTCAAAGGTATCAACATCTTTGTACTTAGTCGTTGGAGGCGAAGGAAGAATACTTACTGTTGTTCTTCACGACGTCCAAGCCTCTTAAACTGTAGAAAAGAAGAAGAAGAATAATCAATATTCTTCATGCATCATGGAAGAAGATTATCAGAAAAAAAAAACTCACTGTTCGTCAACTTACCGTAGCAGGCGAATGATCAAATAGGTTTAGGGTTGGATCGAACAGGCTTATTTATAGGATATTGAAGTCCTAACAAGAGTAGGGTTTGATTGAGGGTAGTATATCCCTAATAGAGTCCTTACTCTAATAGACACTTACTAGATTAGGTTGATCTTCCCTAGATAAGCTCTGGGTTCGAACGGTTCACGAACTGAATTAACGCCTTAGGTCAGGGCGTGTATTCTTTAATTGACGCCTTACTTTAGGGCGTTTCTTAAAAAGCACCTTGAAAAAGGGCGTTTCGTGTTTTAAAACACACCCAAGATAGGGGCGTTTCTTTTACTTACCCATTTGGTCGCATGAGAACTGACGACCGCATGTGTGGGCGTCCTTTCTTTAATCACGCCATGGATAGAGGCGTTTCTTTATAAATTAACGCCTTAATAAGAGGCGTTATTTTTAATTTGTTTTATTTCGTCCAATTAACCCTATTCCTTTTATATATATATTACTTCTATAATATATATGTTTTAATTCATTTCAATTATTCATTTATTAGGGTTGCTACACCCTCCCCCACTTAAAAAGAATTTGGTCCCCAAATTCAATATATATATATAATTATACGTGGAGAGTGTAGGACATATACCTCTTAGAATAACTCGGGAAATCATTTCTTCATAGATTCCTCGGTCTCCCATGTCGCTTCGTGTTCAGGATTCTTATTCCATTGCACCTTAAGCATGGGAATAACCTTATTCCTTAGAGCTCGTATTTCTCGATCTAATATCTTTAAAGGCCTCTGTTCATATGTGAGATCTTTCTGGATCACCAGATCTCCATGCTCAATAATATGTGACGGATCGTGCACATACTTCTTCAACATAGATATGTGAAATACATTGTGTACCTCGGACAACTGAGGAGGCAACGCGATGCGATAAGCAACCTCGCCAACTCTTTCGAGTATGTCAAATGGTCCGATGAATCTTGGCGTAAGCTTGCCCTTAACACCAAATCTTCGTATGCCACGTCCAGGCGATATCTTGAGAAATACATGATCTCCGATTTGGAATTCAAGATCTCTCCTTCTTGTATCAGCATAAGCTTTTTGTCTCGTCTGAGCAACTTGCAATCTTTCTCTGATTACTTGTATCTTCTCAGTTGTATCCCTTACCATGTCTGGACCTAATAGTTGTTTCTCTCCAACTTCGTTCCAACATATGGGAGATCGGCAACTCCTTCCGTATAAGGCTTCGAAAGGTGCCATTTGGATACTAGCTTGGTAGCTATTATTATATGCAAATTCAACTAAAGGTAAGTGGTCATGCCAGCTTCCTCCAAAGTCAATAATGCATGCTCTCAGCATATCTTCAACAACTTGATTAGCTCTCTCGGTCTGACCATCCGTTTGTGGGTGGAAAGCTGTACTAAAGTTGAGCCTTGTTCCCAACGAATGTTGTAATCCCTTCCAAAAATGAGAAGTAAAACGGGGATCTCTGTCAGACACGATTGAGACAGGAATTCCATGTATCCTGACTATTTCCTTGATGTACAGTGCAGCTAGCACATCAATTGACCATCGACTTTTTATTGGCAAGAAATGTGCCGATTTAGTTAATCGGTCAATGATAACCCAGATTCCATCATGTCCTCCTTTAGATTTAGACAAACCCATGATGAAGTCCATACCAATATCCTCCCATTTCCACTTAGGAATATCTAGAGGATGTAGTTTTCCCGCAGGCTTTTGGTGTTCCGCCTTGACCTGTTGGCATGTGAGACAGCGTGATACATAGTCCGCTATTTCTCTTTTCATATTGGGCCACCAAAAGTTCCTCTTTACATCTTGGTACATTTTAGTTGATCCAGGATGAATGGTGTATCTTGATCTGTGAGCTTCATCTAAGATCTTCTTCTTTAATTCCGGACAATCAGGTATACAAGTTCTATCTTTGAATAATAATCTTCCCTCAGAAGTTAGTTGAAAATCAGATTGTCCTTCTAATCTGCCTTTGATTTCCACTAATATAGGATCATCATCCTGAAGCGCTTGTATCTCAGATAATAAGTCTGACTGTATGCTTACATGAGATAGTGTGACAAATTTGGATTCCGTGTCCAAGCTTATATTGAGCTCGGAGAATTGTTCAAGTAACCTCCATTCTTGCATCATACAATTTGCTATCATTGCTCTCGGTTTTCGACTAAGGGCATCAGCAACATAATTACCCTTTCCGGGATGGTATTGGATATTGAAGTCGAAGTCCTTGAGATATTCTAGCCAGCGTCTTTGTCTCATGTTTAGCTCCTTTTGTGAAAATAGATATTTGAGACTTTTGTGATCGGAGTATACAGTAAACTGTGCTCCATATAATTAGTGTCTCCATATCTTTAGGGCAAATACTACCGCGGCCAGTTATAAGTCATGGACGGGGTAATTCTCCTCATGCTTCTTCAGCTGACGTGAAGAGTATGCTATGACCTTTCCTTGTTGCATTAGGACACATCCGAGGCCAATGCCAGAAGCATCAGTGTAGACCTTGAATTTCTCTCCTTCTATCGGTAGAGCTAAGATCGGAGCTGTGGTGAGATGATTTTTGAGAGTTTGAAAACTTCTTTCACATTCCTCACTCCATTCGTATCGGATCTCCTTGCGAGTTAACCTTGTAAGGGGCACGGCGATCTTAGAGAAATCTTTGATGAATCGCCGATAATAGCCTGCAAGACCTAAGAAGCTTCTGATCTCGCTTGCATTAGTGGGTCTTTCCCAGTTTCTTACAGCTTCAACCTTTGACGGATCTACAGATAAACCGTCCTTGGATATGACATGTCCGAGAAAAGCCACTTCTTCAAGCCAGAACTCGCATTTGCTGAGTTTAGCATATAATTGATTTGTCCTCAAGACTTGCAATGCAATCCTCAAATGCTCCTCATGTTCTTCCTTAGTCTTAGAATATATCAATATATCATCAATGAAGACTACTATGAATTGATCCAAGTAAGGCCTGAATATGTTATTCATTAACTGCATAAAGGCAGCAGGGGCATTTGTTAGTCCAAAAGGCATAACAACAAATTCGTAATGGCCATACCTGCTTCTGAATGCGGTCTTGTGAATGTCATCATCCTTGATTCCTAATTGATGATATCCCGACCTGAGATCAACCTTGGAGAAATATTTGGATCCTGAAATCTGATCAAATAACTCATCGATTCTCGGCAGTGGATACTTGTTCTTGATAGTAAGATGATTCAACTGTCGATAGTCGATACACAATCTCATGGATCCATCCTTCTTCTTTACAAATAAGACTGGTGCTCCCCACGGGGAAGTACTTGGTCTAATAAACCCTTTTCGGATTAGTTCCATCAACTGCTCCTTCAACTCCTTGAGTTCAGCAGGGGACATTCTATATGGTGCCTTTGAAACAGGACCAGCACCAGGGACTAAGTCAATGGTGAAGGCCACTTCTCTTTGAGGGGGTAATCCCGGCAATTCTTCCGGAAATACGTCTGGAAATTCTCGCACTACCTGAATGTCCTCTATCTTGGTTTCTTTAGCTTCTTTAATAGTGACAAAAGCAAGGAAGGATACACATCCTTTCTTGACGAGCTTGCTTGCTCGAAGAGCCGAAATAAGAGGGGATTTGCTTCGACTCTTAGGACTAGTATAAGTCAGTTCCGGAAATTCCTTGAAAACAATCTTGCTATCACGGCAATCAACCGTTGCCTGGTATTTGGATAACCAATCTGCTCCTAGTATAACATCATACTCTTTTAGATCTAAGCAGATAAGATCAATAGGAAAATTCTTTCCTCGAACCAATACCTCACAGTTTTGGTAATGATGTGTGATATCCGTCTCGTTTCCGAGAGGAGTAGACAATATTAACTTCATCCATTCTGGTTCTAGAGGTAATGGGTCAACAAACTTCTTGGAAATAATGGAATGCGATGCACCCGTATCAAATAAAACATGTGCATATTTGGAACAAATTTTTAATGTACCTTCCACCAATCCGCCTTCTTCTTCTGGTTCGGTCTCTTGGATTGCATGAAGACGAGCATTCTTTGTCACTGGACGTTTACCCTCACCGGCTTGGTCATTCATTAATGGACAATCGGGAATCCGATGTTCACGACTCCCACAACGGAGACATGCTCCTAATTTCCTCCAGCATTCTTCTGTTTTGTGACCAGCCTTGTCGCAATGCTTGCATACTACGTTTGAAGGTGTAGTGGTGATAGAGAAAGGCTTGGATTTCTTGAACTTCTGATCTTGAGAGGAAGAACCTCCATTATTGGGCCTCTTCTTAAAGTTGGGTTTAAAAGAACCCGAACTTGTGACTTGCTCCTTTTTGTCCTTCCCACGGATCCTATCAGATAGTTCCGTGGCATCTTCAAGCAACTGAGCTCGGCGCACTATTTCAGTATAAACTTGAATATCCATAGGCGCCAGTTGAGTAATGTAGTGGGGCCTAAGCCCATTAAGAAATCTACGGGCTTTCATCTTTTCCGTGCTAATTAAATGCTTAGCATATCTAGACAGTCTAGAAAACTGTGCTTCATAATCAGCCACCGATAAAGATCTTTGCTTTAATGCGGCAAATTCGGCGGCCTTCTTTTCCTGGACCCTATCAGAGAAATATTTGGCGTTGAAATATTCAACGAATTCACCCCATGTAACTTGAGTTGGGTCAATAGTAGCTTCAATCGACTCCCACCAGCATCTAGCATCCTTTTCTAACTGGAAAGTACCTAATAAGACTTTGTCCTGATCCGTGCATTGCATAACACGGAATATACGTTCAATCTCCCGAACCCAATGCTCGGCATCGTCTGGATCGGTCGATCCCATGAACTTCGGGGGATTCATATTCTTGAATGCTTGGTGTAAGCTTCCAGCTCGTGGAGCACCACCTTGTGCTACTTGTTGTAGCACTTGGGTCATCCCTTGAAGGGTACGCTGCATGTTGCGCCATTGAGCACGTTCGGCAGCCATTATCCTACAATTACAATAGCTATGTTAGTATTATATCACTATGATCTTATAAAGGACTCATTGATCATTTAACCCTTGGTTCTACCCACTCTCACTTGGTTAAAGGTTTTGAAACCTATCCTTGGACTTGGGTTTCCTAGGAATTGAATACCTTAGTCTCTGATACCACAAAGACTGTCACGCCCCGAGCGCGGAAGATACCCGGAGATGCGCGACGTGTCTATATCAATCATGTCAATCAGAGTGGTCGTGTATTCGACACAAAGACAGAGATGCGCAAAATAGCAAGATAACCCAATCCTTTATTTCATAATGGATAGACTATTACAAATCTAATACTCTGTTTAATAAAAAGAAAAGAATACATATTTGACTCAAGAAACTATAGAGAAGACTAGACGACACTTGTAGAAGCTCTATCACTTTCACTCTTGACCATTCCCATCCGATTGACTTCCATCGTCGTCGGACTTACCTGAAAAAATAGAAAGGGACAAACGGAATGAGCGAACGCTCAGTAGGAAATTATATCTCAAGTACTAGCAAGGGGTTTAAGTAATTACATCTTTCATGAATGCAATAAAGCTATGCATGCTCGCATAAAACGACAAGATAGAGAGAATGTAATATCAAAGAAATAAGATGAACTTAATCATGAACTTCCAACAAGATGACAAGTATATTCAAGGTATTCAAGCAAGCACGTTTAACAAGTCATGTCAAGAACTTTGGCTATCATGTATCAAGCAAGCAAGTAAATTACCCTTTTTCGGGCCACGCATTTCATGTAAAGTCAAGTACGATTCAAGTACAAGATGTGTGTGGAATGTCCAATCAAGCAAGTCAAGTACTCGGTATAATGCCAGATACCTTATCATTTTAACTCCCATGGGCACAAGTACTTTCGGGTGCTCCTCCCAGGACCAGATCGGGCCCTATATGCGCAGGCATTTATCATGTGTTTTGACATCCACTCTTGTTTATATAGCCAATATAGAATTTCAATAATCAAGCTTGTAGACACGTATGACAACTTTGATAGAATAGAGTCCAAAATATGACAAAGGACATAGAATGGCGATAATAACGGTATAATCACGATGTCGATAAAACTAGGTAGAACATGATTCCCTTAACTTGGGTACCATGACAAATCAGTATGGACATTCTTTATATAGAATTGAGGTCCACATGAACAGTATATCAAAGGTAAGATACCCTCATTCTTATCACAGAATTGGGGTTTACAAGAACGACATGATATGGCATGATATCATCATCCCATTAAGAATTTCTTATGATATACTCTTTGTATGATCATAAGGGCCGGTATACCATGTTTCTTTAGATTGACATGGCAAAAACTGTGTAATGGGTTTTTAGGGTACAACCAGCTCAGTCGGCCTTGAGGGAATCCAAGGCTACGAGGAGTCTTACGGAGGTCTCTATGACTAACTCGCTAGTCCAAAGGAACGGAATGTCCAATGGAGAGCTTGTATGTCAATGAGAGTTGAGTGTGATCGTAAATCAACATGAAAACATGGGACTATACTCACGGAATGGAGAATAGTGCCGATATATATATGTATATGTATAATATGAAACCATCGGTAATAGAATCAGGATAAAAACAGTTTACAGTAAAATAACGACTTAAGTAAAGTCGTGTATTGAATAATTAACGCCTAACAGAAGGGCGTTTACATATATTGCCAATTTGCATAATTTCCATTATTTCATTAATTTATCAAAAACACGCCTTTCCTGGGGGCGTTTCTTCAAAGTTGACGACTGCAGAGGCAGGCGTCTCATATTCGACAGGATATAATTATTCTCAGAAATTTATCAAAAACGCGCCCTTGGAAGGGGCGTTACTTTCTAATTCCATTTTACAGAACATGTGAATTTCAGGATTTTAACAGATACACGCCCTAGGAAGGGGCGTTACTTTTCCGATTCACGCCTTGTTCTGGGGCGTTAGAATATGGAAAATGACTTTGTCCAAGTCGTGAATTTCAAGGAATTTACGATATTTTAATAAATAATATTTCGAGAGACAGGAGACATGTCATGGCAGTAAAATTTAACAGGAATTCACAGAGTCATGCAAGATATTAAAAATCATTATTTCATATGTATTGTAATTTTTTTAAACAGGATCAATTATTAATCACATGCGATTCTTATGAAATTAACGCCTGCGTAGAGGGCGTCAAATATTAAATTGACGACCACTAGCATGGTCGTTCCTTTTAAATTAGCGCCCTAATCAAGGGCGTTTCTTTCAAAATTTTGCAGAAAACGTAATAAAACCTTATAAACAGTATGCATGCCATGCTCATATACGTATGTATAGATATCTTGCATTAATTCTTATTTGGGCTACAATAACTTGAGAAAATCCTACCTTTTGATTCGAAGACAACCGTGAGGGGTTTTGACTAGAAGAAGATGATGCTTTGCTACGCTCCTGAAGACAACGGCTACTGGATGATGGAAGAAGATGTTGGCTTCGATTGTAGAAGAAGAACTCTGAAGGTTATAGATGAGTCCCGATTGCAAAACCTATAGTGGGCACGTCAAAGGTATCAACATCTTTGTACTTAGTCGTTGGAGGCGAAGGAAGAATACTTACTGTTGTTCTTCACGACGTCCAAGCCTCTTAAACTGTAGAAAAGAAGAAGAAGAATAATCAATATTCTTCATGCATCATGGAAGAAGATTATCAAAAAAAAAAACTCACTGTTCGTCAACTTACCGTAGCAGGCGAATGATCAAATAGGTTTAGGGTTGGATCGAACAGGCTTATTTATAGGATATTGAAGTCCTAACAAGAGTAGGGTTTGATTGAGGGTAGTATATCCCTAATAGAGTCCTTACTCTAATAGACACTTACTAGATTAGGTTGATCTTCCCTGGATAAGCTCTGGGTTCGAACGGTTCACGAACTGAATTAACGCCTTAGGTCAGGGCGTGTATTCTTTAATTGACGCCTTACTTTAGGGCGTTTCTTAAAAAGCGCCTTGAAAAAGGGCGTTTCGTGTTTTAAAACACGCCCAAGATAGGGGCGTTTCTTTTACTTACCCATTTGGTCGCATGAGAACTGACGACCGCATGTGTGGGCGTCCTTTCTTTAATCACGCCATGGATAGAGGCGTTTCTTTATAAATTAACGCCTTAATAAGAGGCGTTATTTTTAATTTGTTTTATTTCGTCCAATTAACCCTATTCCTTTTATATATATATTACTTCTGTAATATATATGTTTTAATTCATTTCAATTATTCATTTATTAGGGTTGCTACATTCAAGCCTATTTTCGTGTCATGATCCATCCAACTCGAACCTAGGGTTTGGGGGTCTTTAAATAGGACCCTTGACTTCATGACTTGAGAAGGAGATTTCTGGAGTTTGTCACGAAGTGCTGCTGCGTTATGGAGCAAGTACCAACCAGTGAGAAGCTATTTCTACGTCCATAAGGCTTCTAGTCCAGGGAGTATTAAGTTTCAATAGTTATCTTTGTGTCTTTTTCTCTTGGTTTTGGTATTTCCCCTTTGCATCATCATAGCATATTCCCTCTTCTTCTTCCCACGTTCTCTGCACTTACACCACGTTTTAAAACATCCTCCTATCTTTTCCACGCCCCATAGGGGTTAAAAAACCACCAACCCCCAAGTATTCACTATTGGCCTAGAGAGATGGCGGACAAGAAGGGGGGGTTGAATTTTCCCCTTGCCGAGATGGTAGATTTTAAAAACTTTCTTAAATAAACACAGTGGAATTAAAACTAACAGCGTTAATTATCCTAAACAAACGTGAGATCTAAAAGGTTCTCTCAATCTTTCCAATCCCACACGGCTTGATAATGCAAATAATGATTGAACACAAATCAAACACGGATAACGGAGGTAGCAATGTGTGGAGGTGACGTGAATAAAAATCTACAAATTGACCTGTGAATGGAGATAGGAGAAAAGTACAATCACACAAGCAAACCACATTCAACACAAGGATTTTTAGGTCGTTCGGGACCACGACGGGCTCCCTACGTCCACCCCTCACCCGACCGGGTGAGGTTTCACTCCACGCTACGAAACGTAGAAACACAGGGATGAACCCCAACCACACACACGTTGCTTCCGCAGCAATATCCACACGGGGACAAGCCCCAAAACGTTGCCACTGCAGCACACACACACACAACATCGGGGAACATGCCGCGGACACTTAAAACCACACGGATACGCAGCTCCGTCCACACATACACAACCACGGGGAAACTTTCCCCATAATAAAACAACACACGCGGAGATACAACTCCACCCATACACGATGTATTCTCAGTTTAATAAACGGAAGGATATACAATAAACGCCCAAATATCTATCTATGCTCAAATAGAAGAGTAGAGATGAGAGAAGAATGATCCCCCTCAAATCTACAATGAAATCCTCTCAAAGGAGAAGTAGGGTGCGCCGGAGAGTGTTCTTCACGGAGTGGAAGTCGACCAAGCCCGTAGGAGATGTCCATGATTGAATCTTCAAGAACCGCTTTCAGAGTTGTGACAGATCGGCATATATCAGCTTGTGGAAGATGTCCTCCTCCTCTTCTTCTTCCTCCTCCAGGTGGGGCGGCGCCCTCAGCTCCTCTTCCTGTAAAAAGATAGAAAATATTAGTGCAGGAATATGTTCCTACGATGGAGATCGTGACCTACATATACAAGAGGAGCCAGCAGCAAAAGACATAATAGCCAATGTTAAAAACCCTTCAAACCAACACCTAATAGATAGGAGAAACCCTAAGGCTATTGGGGCAAAAAGCCAAGGCCAACGGATCACTTTAATGAGCATTTCATAAACAACCAGAAATCATGATCCGGACGAACCAGAGAAAGTGTCAACTCATGGAGTCGACACTTTTCTCATCACGTTCTGTCCCGTTATATAAAAACAGGACCCGGGTGAAAGTGTCGACTCATAAGGGTGACACTTTTCACCAGAGGTTCTGTTTTCATTGAAAACATACCTCCAGCCTATAAGTGTCGACTCTAGGAGTCGACACTTGCAGCCAGCAGTGTCCAGCCAGAAAGTGTCGACTCCTAGAGTCGACACTTTCCGTCTGGACATGTAAAACAATGCATCAGACAGAACAACCTGAAACAAGTGTCTACTCTATGAGTCGACAGTTTTACTGACAGATATGAAAACACAATAACACTCAATTGAAAAGCTAATTTACCTCCATCAAACCTCAAAATCAAACTACCAAGCATTGAACTAAGGTAATGGCTCATGGAAATCCACATAAACATAAACTCATACCAAGGATCCAAGGGATTGTAACCAAGAGTGGAAGCTTACCATGGACCCAAGAGTTGTTTGATAAAATTCACCCTGCATGTATTGGAAATTCAATTCATATCAACCTTTAATCGTGTAGATGAAATTAAACCAAAAAACATGTAGAATGGAACAAGTCCAATCTAGCCACATGAAATACATTCATCCATAAATTCTTACCTCTGGATCCATCACTTTGAGGACAATATTAACCTGCCCTTAAACTACTTCATCATTGAAAGAGTCTTTGCATACAAGGGACAAGTCTGTGCAATGCAGACCAAGGTCCGTGCAATGGACCACAACGTCGGTGCAAAGAACACCAAGGTCGGTGCAATATACAACCTGGTCGGTGCACATTTTGAAATACCCTTGACATGGTCAGTGCATAGGAGAACAAGGTCTGTGCAACAGCCAAGGAAGGTCGGTGCAAAGAACAATTAGGTCGGTGCAATGACCAACCAATATCATGTAATGAGCAGCGAGGTTAGTGCAATGATGAATAAGGTCTGTGGAAACATGAACACAGTTCGTGCAATTAAGAACAACAATGCAAATCTTTACCCATCTCCAGCTCAAGAATTCCAGATTTAGTCAAGGTACGATGTGCTCAATCTGATCAACCAGAAAAGCAAATGCAGTCAAGGCCAATTGATCTAACCATCTGAAAACCCACAGTGAGAGACATTATGATATCATGACATGAGATTCTCAACCATCAGAATGCATGATTACACTAAAAATAATATCCATTTGGAAAATCTAAAAACTCCATGAACCACACTTGACTGATATGCACGAGAGCATCAAATTAGAATAAAATCCATTGAGACTTTTGAAGAACCAAGGGATGTGCTCATGAAAACCCAAGCATTTCACACTAGTAAAGGGTCATTGAACTTCTGAACAAGAGACAAGGCTCAAGGGCCTTGTGACCTTCTATGAAAACATGATTTCACCAATAAAAAATATCATGTATGAAGTGCATCAAGAAGTAAACATGGTGATGACGATGCACATGATGAAAGCAATCCAGAAGAGGTCGATGCAAGTCCAAAGGTAGGTCAATGCATGTGAAGAATAAGTGAGATAACCTGCAAAAGAAGATGCAACATGTGAGCATGAAGATCAACATGTGAGCATCAAGATCAAGATGATCAGTGCATATTTTCACTTTAAAACATACGAACAACACACAATATATTGGAATCATCAAAACCATTGTCAAAAACAAAGAGTGGGCACACAGAACCCAACAATCTCCCCCTTTTTGATGATGACAATATATTGTGACCACAAAAACTCTCTCCCCCTTTGACATTATCAAAAAGTGGGGGTCAAGGTGAACAGATGTGAAATGGCATGAATCCAGTAATGAACCTCTCATAAAAGGAAGGTGTGAGAATTATGAACAAGTATAAAACTAAGAACATATGTGAAACTATGAACATTTATCTAGAGCTGAAATTTGAAATATGAAACTATATGTAGAGTGTAAGACTAAGTTATGTACAAAATGTATTGTGCTAGAAAGCACGTTATTCTCCCCCAATGGTCAAGAACAAAAATCAACTGACAATGGGTTATTTAACCTTTTATCTACATGTATATCTTAAAGATGTAAACTATGGAATGAAGTATGAAATGATCAAGACGAATCAAGCATTCAAACACTCAAGCATGCATAGTTAAATATAGACTCATGCAAGTCCCTTCGGGACAAGTGTAAGGATAATGCAATTGACTGTTGAACATGATGATCATGAACAATACTAAGAAGGTCGTGCTTATATAAATGAAGTACTACATTAACCATGAAAGAAGACCAATTCATAAAGAACATTCACACAATCAAACCCAAGGTGTATATGTGAAGATTGAGCAATAAATTCCAAACAATATGGATAATCAGATTTTCTAAGGAACACTAAAAAGAACTTATCATCCATACACTTTCATACACAATGCTCGAATATTGGTAGCTACGTATGACCCCAAATTTTTTTTAAATACTATAAATGGTGTGACTAATCTTTTGACACGAGTCATGCCCTTTGTTTCAGGGGCAATTCCCGGTTACTCAGTTCTGTCACTTTTTATGATGTGGATGAGACACTTTTCAACTTGAGTTGTACCCTTTGTCTTTGGGGCACTTCCCGGCTACTCGGTGACAAATCACACTTATTTTCATGTGGATTAGTTTCTCCTTTCGATGCGAGCTTTCTCCTTTATTTCAGGGGGGATTTCCAGCTACTCGGATCCACATTCCACTTATACAAATTTGTGGTGGGGTAAACAGCTTTTTCCTCACGAGGTATGTGATTTCCATGTAGAGATTCAAGAGTCCTCTAGAGTGTTGAAAGGAATAATTGAACTCCTTATTCGATAGAATCATTTATCTCAAAAAGGTGCATTTTGTGTGGGTGTTTGTAGAGAATGTAAGAAATGAATTAGTCTCATCACAGTACGTAATGTCTCCCGCTAAATGTATGCACGGTTATAAAAAAAAAACTCCCCCTTAATATTTGCCATGTAGCAAACATGTCTAAACCAATGCAATTTCATTTAGCAAGAGATGAGTCATAGAAGGAGCCAAGAAGTGATTGTATATTATTTACAGTCAAACAAGCATTGAAATAAAATTTTCAAGCAAGTTGATTACCGGTACGTGGTGGAGGTGGAGGTCCGAAGACCCTGCTCACGCATAAGGAAAGCTTCCAGGTGGATGTAATCCACCATTGCACTGACGTCATTTTATATACCGGTCAATCATGGCATTCAAGCACAGAGGTATGCAATGATATGTAAATGTATGCATGTAACTAAGTATGTGAACTGTATATGCACAAGTGAGTTGTTATTTGCAAAAAGTAAGTAAGAGTATGAAAGACTCTATGCACAGTGAAAACCATTCAAAGCCAAATTTATTTACAAAGCAAAAGAGAAGGTGTGTATAAAGAATCATATATGTGCAAGATTAAGCATTCGAGAACCAAGATTATTCACAAGATGTGCAAAGAGAAGCATTCAAGATAACTACTCATCAGACTCAGAAGATCTGAACATTTCAAAAGATGCCACAGTCAATGAAGTAGACATGCAACTATTTAATTGTAAACACTTTCCTCCAAACTTAAATTTTACCTTTTTAGAGTTTTCAAAAAGAACCTAAGCAAAACAAGTTTCAAAAAAACCATTTTTGTTTCTCGCCTTGAGAGTCCTTTATTTATCAACATCTTCCTTGTCCTCAAGGCACCCCTGCAAAATAGATTCTCATTTTGGAGGTTTGGGTACCCAAGCCATCTTGGGTCCCGAGGGGTTAGCTCTAACATGAGCAAATGTATTCTTCTTATTTTTCCATTCATACCATTCATCATCGGCCCTCATTATGGTACAATCATCCATTAAATGTCCATTCAGGCCACAATAAAAATATTGAAAAGATTTTCTTCTCATGGACCACTTTTCATCATATTTCAATAAGGTGCAATTATTCATCATGTGTCCAACTTGACCACAATAATGACAAGCAAAATTCTTTTTGTCAGACCATTCATCATCATTTGTCTTTATGAAACAATGTTCAAAGACATGACCATGCAATCCACAATAATAGTAATGAGCATTGACATTTTTCTTCATAGGTTTTTCATGATGTTTAGAATCATCAACAAATTCCATTCTCGACTTCAATGCCTCATCATCATCGTATTTCATCAAATAACAATCATACATGTCATGACCAAATTCGCCACAATAATAACATGAAACATTTCTCCTTTTACTTGTTGCATGATTATATTTAACAACAGGGGGTTTTGCATGCATACAAGAGCAATCAACAACATTTTTCTATTTTTCATTTTCTTTATCACACAACGACAAGGATTCATTCAAGCTCTTGATTTCCTTTTCCAATGTCGTGATGTGTATTTCAAGATCAACAACCTCTTTTTCACATTAAGTTACTTTTTCATTCAAGAGAGAATTAACAGTTTTATAGCTAGCAATCTCTTGTTCTAGAACATGAAGATTTTCAGACTCATCAACAACAACACGTTTTCCTTTTTCAAAAATGTTGAGTTTATCAACTAACAAATTATTTTGATTCTTTAATCTCTCAATTTCTTCAGCAAGCTTTTCATTTTGAAGTTTTTCAAATGAATTTCCAGTCATGGAGGTGTGTTCAGGTTCTTTCATTTGATAACTCACATCTTCATCAAACATTCTATTCATAGTTTCAATGCTTTCAAATCTATCATTTATGTTCCTAAAGCTTTCTATTTCCTTTCTTAGTTCCTTCAGCTTTTCAGACTTGTCAACATTCAGAGTAGCTTTCCCTTTTTCAAGAAGAAGCAGTTTTTCAGATAAGGAGGTATTCAACGTTTTCAGCTTCTCATTGTCTTTTTCTATTTGTTGAAGTTCTGAAATTTTATCCAATAATGATTTGTTTTCAGATCTAAGATTTGCAATTATCTTTTTGTGTTCTTCATTATCAAGCATGTCAGACTCAACTAGTCTTTCGAGCTCGGTACATTTTCCACATGAAGAATTGTCATGTTTATTTTTCAATCTTTTGTTTTCAGATTTTATTATTTTATATCTAGCAGACAGTTCATCATAAGCATTTAGCAATTCATCATAGCTCGATTCATCAGCATCATCAGAATCGGAGTTTACCTTGGACTTTTCGTCGCTTTGACATTCATTTTCCTTGTTTGCCACAAGGCAGTCACTGCCGTTGCAGCTTTCTTTTTGGGCTTCACTTAGCCCATCCAAGATCTCTTTGGCTGACCTACAAGATGAAACGAAAGGATATGAATTAGTATTCACTGCAGCCTTAAGAATATTTAAGACAAAAAGATTATCAGAGTCCTTTTTCTTGTGCTCATTGGTCCACTTTGACTTATCTTTTGGTAGAGCATGAGGATGATTAGTCATTAAGTTCAAAAGCCTCGGATTAGTACTAGAAATCCAAACACACAATTTTCCAAGTCATGATGTGAAATCAAAACCATCAAAGACAGGAAGCACATTTACACTTAGCCATCATGAAATGATCTTTTCTCCTAGACTGTGAGGTCCGCTAATAAAAAATCAGAGACTGGGCTCTGATACCAATTGTTGGCCCAGAGAGATGGCGGACAAGAAGGGGGGGTGAATTGTCCCCTTGTCGAGATGGCAGATTTTAAAAACTTTCTTAACTAAACACAGTGAAATTAGAACTAACAGCGTTAATTACCCTAAACAAATGTGAGATCTAAAAGGTTCTCTTGATCTTTTCGATCTCACATGGCTTGACAATGCAAATAACGATTGAACACAAACCAAACACGGATAATGAAGGTAGCAATGTATGGAGGTGACGTGAATAAAAATCTACAAAATGACCTGTAAATGGAGATAGGAGAAAAGGACAATCACACAGGCAAACCACATGCAACACAGAGATTTTTAGGTGGTTCGGGACCACGACGGGCTCCTACGTCTACCCCTCACCCAACCGGGTGAGGCTTCACTCCACGCTACGAAACGTAGCAACATGGGGATGAACCCCAACCACACATACGCTATTTCCACAGTAATATCCACACGGAGACAAGCCCCAAAACGCTACCACTGCAGCACACACACACACACAACGTCGGGGAACACGCCCCGGACACTTAAAACCGCACGGAGACGCAGCTCCGTCCACACATACACAACCCCGGGGAAACTTTCCCCACAATAAAACCACACACGCGGAGATACAACTCCGCCCACACAAGATGTATTCTCAGTTTAATAAACGGAAGGATATACAATAAATGCCCAAAAATCTATCTATGCTCAAATAGAAGAGTAGAGATGAGAGAAGAAGGATCCCCCTCAAATATGTAGTGAAATCCTCTCAAAGGAGAAGTAGGGTGCGCCGGAGAGTGTTCTTTGTGGAGTGGAACTTGACCAAGCCCGTAGGAGACGTCCAGGGTTGAATCTTCAAGAACTGCTTTTAGAGCTGTGACAGATCGGCATATATCAGCTCATGGAAGACGTCCTCCTCTTCTTCTTCTTCCTCCTCCAGGTGGGGTGGCACCCTCAGCTCCTCTTCCTGTAAAAAGATAGAAAATATTAGCGCAGGAATATGTTCCTACGATGGAGATCGTTACCTATATATACAAGAGGAGCCAGCAGCAAAAGACATAATAGCCCATGTTAAAAACGCTTCAAACCAACACCCAATAGATAGGAGAAACCCTAAGGCTATTGGGGTAAAAAGCCAAGGCCAACGGATCACTTTAATGGGCATTTCGTAAACAATCCAGAAATCACGATCCGGATGAACCAGAGAAAGAGTCGACTCATGGAGTCGACACTTTTCTCATCACGTTATGTCCCATTATATAAAAACAGGACTCGGGTGAAAGTGTCGACTCATAGGGTCGACACTTTTCATCATAGGTTCTGTTTTCATGGAAAATAGACCTCCGACCCGTAAGTGTCGACTCTAGGAGTCGACACTTGCATCCAGTAGTGTCCAGCCAGCAAGCTGGCTGGAAAGTGTCGACTCCTAGAGTCGACACTTTCTGTCTGGACATGTAAAACAACGCATCAGACAGAACAACCTAAAACAAGTGTCGACTGTATGAGTCGACACTTTTACTGACAGAAGTGAAAACATAATAACACTCAATTGAAAACCAATTTACCTCCATCAAACCTCAAAATCAAACTACCAAGCATTGAACTAAGGTAATGGCTCATGGAAATCCACATAAACATAAACTCATACGAAGGATCCAAGGGATTCTAACCAAGAGTGGAAGCTTACCATAGACCCAAGAGTTGTTTGATAAAATTCACCCTGCATGTATTGGAAATTCAATTCATATCAACCTTTAATCGTGTAGATGAAATTAAACCCAAAAACATGTAGAATGGAACAAGTCCAATCTAGCCACATGAAACACATTCATCCATAAATTCTCACCTCTGGATCCATCACTTTGAGGACAATATTAACCTGCACTTAAACTACTTCATCATTGAAAGAGTCTTTGCATACAAGGGACAAGTCTGTGCAATGCAGACCAAGGTCCGTGTAATGGACCACAACATCGGTGCAAAGAACACCAAGGTCGGTGCAATATACAACCAGGTCGGTGCACATATTGAAATACCCTTGACAGGGTCGGTGCATAGGAGAACAAGGTCTGTGCAACAGCCAAGGAAGGTCGGTGCAAAGAACAATTAGGTCGGTGCAATGACAAACCAATATCATGTAATGAGCAGCAAGGTCAGTGCAATGATGAATAAGGTCTGTGGAAACATGAACACAGTTCGTGCAATTAAGAACATCAATGCAAATCATTACCCATCTCCAGCTCAAGAATTCCAGATTTAGTCAAGGTACGTTGTGCTCAATCTGATCAACCAGAAAAGTAAATTCAGTCAAGGCCAATTGATCTAACCATTTGAAAACCCACAGTGAGAGACATTGTGATATCATGACATGAGATTCTCAACCATCAGAATGCATGATTACACTAGAAACACTATCCATTTGGAAAATCTGAAAACTCCATGAACGACACTTGAATGATATGCATGCGAGCATCAAATTAGAATAACATCTATTGAGACTTTTGAAGAACCAAGGGATGTGCTCATGAAAACCCAAGCATTTCACACTAGTAAAGGGTCCTTGAAATCCTGAACAAGAGACAAGGCTTAAGGGCCTTATGACCTTATATGAAAACATGATTTCACCAATAAAAAACATCATGTAGGAAGTGCATCAAGAAGTAAACATGGTGATGATGATGCACATGATGAAAGTAATCCAGAAGAGGTCGATGCAAGTCCAGAGGCAGGTCAGTGCATGTGAAGAATAAGTGAGATAACCTGTAAAAGAAGATGCAACTTGTGAGCATCAAGATCAACATATGAGCATCAAGATCAAGATGATCAGTGCATATTTTCACTTTAAAACATACGAACAACACACAATATATTGAAATCATCAAAACTATTGCCAAAGACAAAGAGGGGGCGCACAGAACCCAACTTGATACCAGTTTACAGGATCATGGCCCAACCGTTTAGCTAAAAGCATGAGCTTGTAGCGAAGGCGGACCGTATTTCCTTATGACATTGCAGAACCACACACTATCATGCTGTAGGCGGACATGAGGGGATTCGCACATGGACCCCATAATCCATGCGGCGGGATGGGCTGCCAAGGCACCGATGCCCCACGTGGACCCCACAATCCATGTGGAATCGCAAATCCCTAAGGGAGACGTTGAAAAATCCAATAATCTCCCCACCAGTGGCACCTGGGGGATTTGAACCCGCGACCTCGCTCTGATACCAGTTTCCAGGATCATGCCCCAACCGTTGCGCTAAAAGCTTGAGCTTGTAGCAAGCTTGTAGCGAAGGCGGACCATATTTCCTTATGGCATTGCAGAACCCCACACTATCTTGCTGTGGGCGGACATGAGGGGCTTCACACATGGACCCCATAATCCAAGCGGCAGGATGGGCTGCCAATGCACCGATGCCCCACGTGGACCCCATAATCCACGTGGAACAGCAAATCCCTAAGGGAGACGCTGAAAAATCTAACATTCACCCTTCCTTTTATGCACTTTAGTTTAATTGCATTGTAGGTACTACACTAGTCCAAGGGTTTATTGGGTCATTTTTCTTTGTGTCTATACTTTTTTACAGGATTACAGGACTCATTATACGAGGCCCAGCTCTTTTGGCCGACCAGGAGGGGTGGAGATACAAGTTCTAAGTGTTTGTTCTGGGTGCCCTTGCGGTCTCTTCAATGACCGTTTGTAGATCTCAGGCGGTCTATCGTCGGACCGTTTGGCATCGTTTGGCGGTCATATAGAAGACCATTTTTCCCTCTTCAGCACCTAGTTTTCTCTCTCCCACGGGTGGTGACTTCACTCGGCTCTTTCCAAGGTACATATTACAAGTTCATTGTGTTATTTACATTGGTGGCAATCACATCATTCTTATATGGGCATTGTTCATCATCTTGCTTGCTATTTTATTTTATATGCTCCACACCCCCGGTGTGTTTTCCTTTATTCCTTTGCTCCACACCCACGGCATGTGTTTTTGTTTCTCCTCTTTTTCTTTTCGCAATATTGAGATGACATGCCCACATGCTTCAATTTTATGTTGATTGCTTGAGTTAGTGCACCACATGCTCACGCACATTTTTCATATCACATCACTCACCACACATTTATTCACATCACACTCACACAGAAACATTAACAACCTCTATTTTTTGGCGATCACGGTGGGACATATGGTGCCAATCGTGCTGAGTTTCTGTTTGACCTGCTGTTCTTAGTTGTTCCCAGTTGCCCTACTATTTTCCTCAATTTTCCAATCTATTTCCTGCTATTTTCTGCTCTCTGGTTCCCTGGCGGTCTCCTCCCAGGCCGTTTCTAGCTTAAAAGCGGTCTAGAGATAGACCGTCTTATCTTGTTAGCAGTCTTCCATTCGACCGTTTCTCTAGTTACAGGTACGCACACTGAG
Organism: Amorphophallus konjac; assembly: GCA_022559845.1. Lineage (NCBI taxonomy): Eukaryota > Viridiplantae > Streptophyta > Magnoliopsida > Alismatales > Araceae > Amorphophallus > Amorphophallus konjac. The sequence goes on along the minus strand of CM040127.1, from coordinate 197,234,873 downwards.
GTTGCTATTGGTTCTACAATTTTTGCTGATTTCTTTATTCTTGGGTGCTATCTGGTCTCCTCCTCTGTTGTCGCCTACATATATATCATTGTTGGCATATTGTTTGCTAGTTCTTAGGCTAGAAATTACATGCACTCCGGTGCACATAGGATCATTCATTTTTCATACCATAGTTGCATTCCTACCTTGGTGTGTGATCCTCTCGCCTCCATATTCCTTGGGGTCAACTAGGTGACCACATCAGGGACCTCCATAAGTCCCTGCGAGCTGTGGATTCTCACACAGACACCGGGCCGGTTGTACCTTCACCACCCCGTGTCTAGGTTGCATAAGTAAGGGAGAGTTTACACCTAGAGTTAACCAAGTTCCTAATACCCCCTCCTATTAGGAACCTATTGTTGGAGAGAATATCTTAAATTCAAATCACTAAGGTTCTAAAGGAAGGGATAAATAAAATGTGTGCATCATCATAACTTGGTTGACTTTGGTTGTCTCATCTCCCTCTTATTTGGATAAGTTTGGAGTCATCTTATCTAGTTACTTATTTGTGGTTGTTTGTGTTGTTTGCTTTGTTTTAAAAGTACTTCGTTGCATGTGGAGTTGCTTTCATTCCTTAGATTCATCTCCTAGGGGTAATTCCTCTTTCACGTCTTATTCTAATCCATTGTTTGAATCCAACATGTCTTCCTACGATCTTCCCCGTTCCAAGGAGGAATCACTTCCTCAGGGACTCTTAGAGGACCCGTCTAGGGTCATTCAAATCTCATCTGGGGAAGGGTCCATTCTCCCTCCATCTTCTATCTCCATGGAGGGTGCGCAACCCTCCCTCTCCTCCAATAATCCTACTACTCACATCTTGCAGATGAGGGCCCAGTTGGATCCGGCCCAACTTCAGGCCCTTTATCAGACTCTGCAGGGGTCCAGTGTCCCATCTCCCATGATTGCACAGGGTTTGTCCACTACCTCAATCTCTCAGTCTAGGGTTGATGGGCCCGGGGTTCCGCCCATTCCTGTTAATCTTACCCCGGTCCAGCCCAGGATCCTTCAGTTCTCCAATCTGGAAGCAGGCCAGTCCTCTAGATCGGCCCCTCAAATCCTTGATAAAGGGAAGACCATCCTTCCCTCGTCCACCCAGATTGATTCTTATAGAACCATCCCATCCATTCCACAAGCCCGGCCGATCTCACTCGTCCTCAGCAAGGGGCAGTCCATGTCCCCTCCAATTTGGGTCACCCTCCGGCCCAATATCCGTCTTATGGGCCTCCACCTCCTTCTGTCTATCCTTCGGCTCCTCGCCATGAGCTTACTCCTTTCACTCCACCTACTCCATCTCGGGAGCAGAAACTCCTTGATAAATGGGCCACCATGCAATAACAACTCGACTTCCTTCAAAAGCGGGTTGGCCCACAATCTCTAGCAGATGTTCCGATTCCCAGCTTTCAGAATATTCGATTCCCCCCCAATCTGAGCTCCCCACATACCGCAAGTATGACAGGAATAGCAATCCATTTATTCATGTGAGGGACTTTATGTATGAATCGGCACAGTTTCAGTATGATGTTCGCCTTATGGCGTATTTGTTCCGCCGATCACTAGATGGAGTTGCTCTGGAGTGGTTCTATGCTTTGCCACCCGAACATGCTGAGAGTTTCAAAGTTGTTAAGGAAAAGTCAGTCAGAGGTTCCAGGACCGGGTCGTCCCGACATATTCATTTACATATCTCATGGCCGAGAAAATAAACGCAGATGAAGACTTTGCAACATATGCCGACAGATGGAGGCAGATGGCCACCCGGGTGCCAGGGCATATTGCGGAGGAGGAAAAGGTCAAGTTGCTTATATTTAATGCTACCCCTACTTTTCGCAACATATTGGCCATGAATGATATTGCTAACATGCACCAACTCTACAGTCGGGCGAGATTTATTCAAACCCAGTTCAAGGACTCCCCTATCCATTCTCTCTTCGAGCCCCAAAAGCCCAAATATAATAAGAAATCCAAGGGACCCGTTACCAAAGGAGTCCAGACCAATGAACAGGTGCAAGCCGTTGCATTCCCCCTCCCTAACCAATCTGCTCTGCTACGCTTCCCACAAACTCCCCGCAATCCCCAATTCTCTACTCCGTAAAATGCCCAACCTATTTTCCCTAGTTCACCAAACGCCCAGCCTACCTTCTCCGCTCCACAAAATGCCTTCCCCGCTCCACAACAGCCACCACAACCTCCGCAATATCACAACGTCCGTCCACCCAACGGCTACACCAACAAACGCACGGCTCCGAAAAGAGCGCAATATCCTCGTTTGCCCGAGTCCCTCACGGACATCTTTTTCGCTCTCATGTCGATAAGTGCAATCCAGCTTCCTTTAGAATGGCCCAATTGGAACCCGGCCGTTGATCAATCCAAGTATTGCATGTTCCAAAGGCAGCCCAGGCACACTATTGAAGGGTGTTATCAGTTTCGAGATTTGGTGTATGACCTACATGAAGGGCACCACATTGATTGGGCCGACATGCATAAGGCCATCATAGAAATAAAATAGAAAAGAAGTCAAGTGCCTTGGCAACAAGTGTAGCAGTAACAAGCACTGCAGCCACAGCAGCAGCTACAAACGCAACAGCAACCCGTTCAGGACTTGGGGATCCACCAAAACCCCATGCCAAATCATCTGCCCGCTCTGCAACCCCAACCACCGGCACCGGCTTAGGTCAACCTCGTTCAACCCCCAGCTCCTGATGCTAGGTGGTCTTATGAGGATGAAGCCACAGTGCAGCGGCTCATGGCCCTGCACCATAGCTACCGTAACCCTTTTTTACCTTCTACTCCCTTCATCCTCCCGCTTAACCATCAAACCCTGCCATCCCCTGTAATCGCCAAACTCATCATTCTACCCTCCGCTTCACCTACTATTATGCCTATCTCTGCTCCACCGCCAAAACATGTATCCATCATCGCCATCCCTCCATCAAATCCTTCACCTGTCCTTCCTCCACAGCCTGGCATCTCCACTACTGCCATAACACCCCTTATCACCACCACTACTCTTATCACCCCAACGCCACCTGCTACATCATTCATCCACCCCGTTGGGCCCGGCAAGCCACTTATCTTAAGCCCATCTGATGCCACGCCGGCTCAAAACCTTACTCTACGGAGTAGGCGATTGTTCCATAGGAACTATCCTTTGACTGGTGCACCTGCACCTAATCCCCAGTCCTCACAATAGGCCGCAGATCAAGAGGAGGTAGATCCGCTACCAGGGACACAATATGATTTGCTACATCATCTAGACCGAGTGCCTTCCAAGATTTCTTTGCTAGAGTTGATTAAAAGGTCCACACTTCACCAAGATGCACTCCGGAATTTCCTTCAGAAGGTGATAGTAAATGAAGACATGGCAGTGGATAGCTTACCAACAGCCCTGGCTACAATCTCCAAAGGGCCAGCAATTACATTCTCTGAGACTGAACTGGCACCTCCTGAAGCATGATAGATGCCGCTATGCATTTCTATCACTCTAAACAAAGTCAGCATAGACACGGCATTGGTAGACACAGGGGCTTCTATTAATGACTGCCCTCTCAGCACCTTAAGGGTCTGCAACCTTTCAGAAGATCTGCTAAGGCCAACCCCGACCACTATTGTAGCATATGACAATTCTAGAAGAGCATGTCACGGGTAGTCACCATTCAGGTTGGTTTGGGCCTCTTACTATGTCGATTGAATTTTATGTGCCGGACATCGACCCTATGTTCATGGCTATCTTGGGTCGTCCGTGGATTGATAACCTCAATGCCGTACCCTCCACTACTCACCAGTGTCTTAAATTCCCTTTTCAAGGGAGGGTGGTCAAAGTAAAGAGCATGTCCACGGTCCAGTCTGTCAAGGCCGTCTCCGAGAAGATCTTGCCAACACTATGGCCTAGCAATCAGCCTATCATCTCGGTGCTGGATCTAGACTTTCCATGGGCCTATGCGCCACGCAAACCCACCACTACGCTAGTAAACGTTAAAGTGAAGCCCCAGATACGAGATTCCAAGGGCTGGTCCATCATATTGAAACTGGGCTATCAGCCAGGGAGAGGCCTCAGCGCACAATTACACGGGCAGACAAAACCGGTCCCCAAATGTAGAAAAACGAATAGGAGGGGTCTCGATTTTCGAGAATCCTCACTCTCAGTTTTGGGTGACTCTGGACCACTAACATGGGACTATCGCCAACATTTTGTTAGGGGCCCTCTCCAGCCAGGCACATTGAAAGCATCACTAAGTCAGCCCAGGGAAGAAAATACAGCTTATACAGTCGACAGCTCGCTATTGCTGCCCACGGGGCCGGCTGATGATATGCTTGATTTCAACGAAGCATTTGAAAGGTTGTTGTATGAATAAGAAAGCTACCAAATGAACCCATAGGTATGGCTTGTGCATTATGAGCCAAAGAAGCTAGCTTACCGCTCGCGGGAAAGGGGGAGCTCACCCGTTATCTTCACTTGGTCTCCTTCCCGCCTATTTTCATTCTTTCAAAAGATGGCATCCATACCTCGGTCACCTCCTATCTTGATCAATCCATTACTGCTTGAAATGTTGACTTATTTCCTTATCGTCATGACTTGTGACTGTTGTCCACCTGTCGATCTATCCACTCCTTTCTTCTCTTCCTCTGACCCCTTCCTCGACATTTTATATCCATCTAAATATCCTCTTAGGCTTCCTCCCCCACCTTACTCTCTATCTTGTTGCATGATCTCCACTGATCTCCAAAAAAAATGTCAAATTTGAAATGGAGATTTCAGTGGAAGATTACGCTATCTTCTCTCCATCTTCCTCCCTGGGGCATGAGGTCCCTACTGCCTCCCTCCCACTAGATTTTCTCTGTCCTAGGTTAGACGTAGGGTCCATCGAGTCTAGGGTAGTAGAGTCTGTTCAGTCTAGAGAAGTGGGGTCTTGTTCTAGGATGTCAAACCCATCCTTGCCTGAGCCGCGCCCGCTGACGCGTCATTCTAAATCCATTCCTAATAGGTTCTTGCAATATCTAGCTGAGCGATCTCGTGCTCTTCTTAAATGCCCGGAGTTTATAGCTACGGCGATTGTGATCGAAGAAGATGAGGAGCAAAGCGGGGCGTCGAGCGACGACGGATTAGGAGTCTATGAAGTCATGGATGAAAAGGACCCAGTGGATCTTGAGGACAGCGACGTAGATGACACTGCTGATTTGTATGCGCAGGGTCTAAAGAGATTTGATGAGCCATCATCAGCAGTGGATGAACCTACGAAGGAAATAAATCTGGGAACTGAAGAAGACCCCAGGCCTATTATTATTGCCGCTAATCTCCCCCAGCAGTTGAAGAAGATTTAATCAAAGTCCTAAGAGAGTATAGTGACTCTTTTGCCTAGTCTTACGAGGATATGCCGGGTCTTGACCCCTCCTTGGTGGAACATCAGTTAGTGCTTAAGCTCGGGGCAACACCCGTAAAACAAAGGTCAAGAAGATTTCACCCCCACATGGCCTTAAGGATAAAAGAAGAAGTTGATAAATAGTACAAGGTCAGTTTCATTAGAGTTGTCTTATATCCTCAGTGGGTGGCGAATATAGTCCCTGTCATCAAGAAGGATGGAAAGGTGCACATTTGTATTGATTTCAGAGATCTTAACAAAGCATGTCCCAAGGATGATTTCCCGCTGCCTCATATAGATGTGTTGGTGGACAACACCGTTGGGTATGAAGCATTGTCATTCATGGATGGTTATTAAGGATACAACCAAATCCGTCTCCCTCCCGAGGATCAAGAGAAAACCTCCTTCACCATGCCCTGGGGTACGTATTGTTATGTTGTTATGCCGTTCGGTTTGAAGAACGCGGGTGCCACATATCAAAGGGCGATGATGGCTATATTCCACGATATGATGCATGTATATATGGAAGCTTACGTGGATGATATTTTGGTGAAGTCAAGGACTAAAGAGGAACACCCCGCCATTCTAGCTAAGTTGCTTTAGAGAGCTAGGGAGTACCAAATGAAAATGAATCCTAAGAAGTGTATTTTTGGAGTCTCTTCAGGGAAGTTGCTAGGCTTCATAGTTAGCAAAAGGGGGATTCAGATTGATCCTAATAAAGCAAAGGCCGTCATGGACATGCCTCCGCCGAAGAATATCACGGAACTTTGAGGATTGATTGGATGCTTGCAATTCATTAGAAGATTCATATCCCAGTATTCTCAGAGGTGTCGCCCGTTTTACGAATTGCTAACGGCAGGGTCAAATTTGAATGGAATCAGGACTGTCAGAAGGCCTATGAAGATTTGAAGGTGTATTTATCTAATTCCCCAATTTTGCAACCTCCTGTCCCTGGGAAACCACCGATCCTATACATTTCTGTCATTGAGGACTCCCTAGGAGCTGTCTTGGCACAAGTAGATGATGAAGGCAAAGAGCGGGCAGCTTATTACCTCTACAGATTATTTAACCCCGTGGAGGCCAAGTACACTACCATAGAGAAAACTTGTGCCGCCTTAGTCTGGGTAGCTCAGAAGCTGAAACACTACTTTCTAGCCCACCCAGTTAGGTTGATCTCTAGAATGGACCCAATTCGCTATCTCTTAGAAAAGCATGTCCTTTTTAGTAGGTTAGCTCACTAGCAGAGCTTCCTCTCTCAGTTAGATATTACATTCGTTGTTCAGAAGGCGATCAAAGGATATGCCATTACTAAGCATCTCGCCCATCTTCCTATCCTCTACACTGACTCCATTCAGGACCATTTCCCTGATGAGCATCTCTTTGTTATCACTCATCATCCTTTTTGGTCTCTGCACTTTGATGGTGCACTCAATTCCCAAGGCCGTGGGATAGGCGTTATTCTGCTTACTCCAAAAGGAGTAACGATTCCCTTTGCGTATCAGCTTTATTTTTCTGCTACCAACAACATCGCCGAGTATGAAGCTCTCTTGACTAGATTGAAGCATGCCTACCTATTGGGCGTGCACTATTTGAACATCATAGGAGACTCTCAACTCGTTCTGCGGCAAGTTCTATCCACTTACTGCACTCGTGACCTGAAACTAAAGCCCTACCAGGTTTTGGTCACTCTATTGGCTAGGCAATTCCGTAAGCTGATCTACATTCATACTCCTCAATCTCATAATATTCTTACTGATGAGTTGGCATCACTCGCTTCCTCCCTATCCTTTCCTCTCAGGCAGAGCTCTGAGACTATCATCGTCTAGAGATTGGATGCCCCTTCTCTTCAGGGCCTTGGTTCGACAACCTTAGGAAGACTATAGAGGCTAGGGCTGAGAAGGAAGAGTTAAAGGAAGTGTCCTTGACTGAGTTAGAAGAGATTCTGGAAGAGGAGGAGTTGCCATGGTACCATAAAATTGAGCTGTATTGCAGGGATGGATCGTTCCGAGAAGGGGCAAGTGTCGATCAGTGTAAGGCTATTAGAAGAGCCGCCTTAAAGTACACTATCATTGCTGTAGAATTATACAGGCGTGCTCTCAACGGGATGCTCATGAGATGTCTCGATGATGATGAAGCTTGGAAGGTGGCTGAAGCAGCCCATTCAAGTGAGTGTGGAGGTCATGTTAATGGTCAGGCTTTAGCGAAGAAAATCCTTAGGCAGGGTTACTATTGACCCACTCTAGAGGAGGATTGCTCCCTCTATGTCCGAAGGTGTCTTAAATGCCAACTCCACGCAGATAAGATCCATGCTCCTACTTCATTTCTTCATCCTCTTTCTGCTCCTTGGCCATTCTCCATGTGGGCTTTCGACATTGTTGGCCCGCTCGGTGATCCCAACTCTCAGACCAAGTAGAAATCCTTTATCCTTATCGCCACTGAGTATTTCACCAAATGGGCCGAAGCGGAAGCGTATGTGGAAATGAAAGCTACTACGGTATGTCTCTTCGTCATGAAGAATATCATCGCGCGGTTTGGAGTGCCAAGCAGCATCGTCACCGACAATGGACCCCAGTTAATCTCTCAAGAGCTTCAGGACCTTTGTAAAAAGTTCAATATTGCATTGCATCATTCATCTCCATATTATCCTCAAGGCAACGGTCAAGCTGAAGTCACTAATAAAATCCTTCTTAAAATCATAAAGAAAACATGTGAATTTCATAAATTTTCTGATTGGCCTGAACGATTAGTGGAAGCTCTATGGGATTACCGTACCTCCATCCATACTCCTATAGGGCAAACTCCCTATGCTCTTACTTATGGGGTGGAGGCGGTGCTCCCATATGAGATCTTAATCCCTTCAATGAGGGTACAACTCGATAAGGAACTTAATCTCGATGAACGTCGAGAGGCGTTGCTCATCCAGCTGGAACTCTTGGATGAGAAGAGGATGAATGCGGCCGATCACGTGTCTGTTTATCAAAAGAGAGTTTCGTGTTATTTTCAAAAGAAGGCGATTGAACGAAAAGTACAAATAGGTGATATGGTTTTGAAATATAAATTCATTAGGTCTGGAGGTCCTAGGTCTAAAGTGTAACCTAACTGGGAAGGGCCGTTCGTCGTTAAAGAGGCTTATCTAGGGAATGCATACCTCTTGGTTAACGCAGAAGGTGAGGAGCTGTCTCACACCTAGAATGGGTTGTATCTTAAACATTTTTTCTCTTAGAGTCAGGCCAATGAAAGCCCGGTAGCAAGGTGTCCTTTCCTTGATCACGAACGAGGATTCTGAGGTTGGCAACCACACACTTCACGACATCCCTCGTCGGGCTTCCCAATCTTGTGTAAACACCGTTTCTCCCTGGCCATGCTTGGGGGAAGTGAATCTAGAGGGAAGAGGCAAATAAGGGGGCGATGACTGATCTAGACACCCAGATGAGAGGATGTCTTAAATAGGGACAGTCTATTATGACCTGATTCCACTAGCAAAAGCGGCAGTAAACATCAAAAAAGAAAGAGAAGGAGCAAAAAAGAAAAGAAAATCCGATAGCCCATTTCAAAAGTTTAAAAGATCAAAAGCTCCAAAAGAATGAAACTAGGCATGGCAAGAGTGGCAGTACAGTTTCCCTGCGGGACGTTATGAGCCCGGTCATATGCGTGCGTAGGGTGGATAAAGGTTCGATGATGGACACAAAGCCATGGCACAACATACTGAATCTCTGAAGGGATTGTCATGGGAAGGATTCAAGCCCTAAAAACCTCTATACCTGGTCTAAGCTTACCTCCCAAATTCTTTTTTCTTTTAGGACTAAAACTATACACTAGGTATGGCCTCGAAAGAAGCACCGTCACACAGGTGGGCCCTGGCTGGGAATTGTCACCTTCTTAAGCACGCCGACCTCAGGAGGTTCCTAGTGTAACAGGTCTAGCTCTTGTTGACTAGGGCGGAATCGGCTTTCAAAAATCTAAAAAAAATCAGATATTTCAAAATCCAAAAAAATCAGATATTTCAAAATAAAAAAAGTAGATATTTCAAAATCAAAAAAATTTACATATTTCTAAAATCCAAAGAAAAATCAAATATTTGAAAATCTACAAAAAAAATCAAATATTTTCAAAACTAAAAATACCATCATCCGTGCATAGCATGCTTGCATTGCATCTACACATTTTTCGCCTATTTAATAAGGCTCCACCCCTTGACCAAATATCAAGGACTGGTCATTCTCTAACTTGCTGAAGGCAAGGGATTGAGCCTAAGAAAGGATCTAACTTATTTCTTATTTTAAGTGTGTGCAGACACTGGTCTCATTGCCCAGGATTTAAAGTTTACAGGTTTCTCTATCTCTCATCCCTTGCGGTCTACTCATGCACAATTTTTATCTACCCTAGCGGTCGTGAAGAGACCATTTCTCCTCACCCAAAAATCAAAATTCTCAATTTTTCTGTCCCTGAACCTTAGCGGTCTATCGCTAGACCATTAGCATCCCCCTGGCAGCCTAGTAGGAGACCACATGAGTCACCCGAGAGTCAGAGAACTCATAGTTTTTCTGAGTCTTTCCCCTTGCGGTCTATCGCTAGACCGTTAGGTTCTTCTAGCGGTCCTCTGCTACACCGTTTTCCAAACAGAGAACTCTGTCTTTTTAATCTATCAAGCCAAAAATGATGATTCCATTACACATCTTCTGAACCAAACTCTTATTCATTCATGCAAAGCTCATAATACATCATTCTTTCAATAGAATTCAAACATTCATGATAAAAGAATTCCAAATTACATTTAATTTCCTATCGGCATGAGGCCAGATCTTGCGCAATTCCTTTACATAAGCTTGATATTCCTCTATTTTCTCTATTACTTCCGTTGGCAAGGAACGGACTCAGTTGATCTCCCACATGGTCAGAGCACTCTGTACTGCCCATTCATCCTCCTCGGTTCCAATCTTCCTAGCTTGAAGAGGAGGGTAGTGAGTTAGTGCTTGAACCGTAGTGCGAGGTAGCTCGATTTGCAAGTAGCACCGGTGTGGATTGTAGATCGCCAAGGTAGTGTTCCCTACTAGCTGCAGGTCTAGGCCCAGTCGTCGGGGTAATCTGAGGGTAGTGCCTTGAAGAGCCCGAGGTCGCATCACAAACTTGTCAATTGGCAAAGTGTTGAGGAAGAGGCGCCAATCATCTCGTGTTTTCTTGTCCGTAGTCCGGCATTCAACCTGTGAAGAGAACCCAAATGCGGCTAGCTGAAGGCAAGTCCTCCTTGGGTATAAATTTGAGCCTAATCCCCATCCAACACTCAAGGATGATCATTGACCCGAAGAGGGGACCCCCTTGAGAAGTTGAACTAAGACCTTCATAAAGGTATGAAAGGACGGCTTGGGAGATAGATAAACCCTACCACAACCCACTAATAATGCTGAGATTTTGGATATCTAGGAAGTGGTCGGTGGTAGAAAAGAGTAAAACCCTGCACAAGCAAATGGAGATGGCTTTTGCTATGGCTTCATATTTCCCACACTTGTTTTTGCAATGAGAAGTGATCCATTGAGCTAAGGGTATTAAATGAATATGGCGAGGGCTAATCATGGTTTTCACATCTTTTGGATTGGGTAGGAAGTCTCCCAAAATGAGTGATGGGTCTATGGGTTCAACCGTAAGACACACCGAGTCTTCATCCCCCACCTTAGTCTTACAAAGGGCTAGGTAGGTCTCTACCTCTTCTTTAAGGACAGTGGCTTCAATGGTTGGGAATATGAAAGTGTGTGTTTGAGGGTGCCATAATTCCACTAGGGCTGAAATGCTTGGCCAATCATAAGAAATTTTCTGAAAATTCTTGACTAAAATCAATAGAGGGTGAAGTTGCCATGCCCTTAGGATTGAAATAACTTCTAAATGGAGTTCCTTTATCATGGGAGCCACCCACTTCATGTTGGAATAGCATCTTGGGCCAGGAAGGAGCTGTTGGAGCCCTGATTTTGATAATGACAATCTATGAGTCATGTGAGACTGAAATGCATAAATCTATTTGTATTTGACTAACGCATATATGATACAAGGTCTGTGCGCCTTGTGCATTTAGCATACAAGTTCTGTGAATGTTTTGCTGTATACCTGATTTGGATCGGTGGACAAGAGGACCTGGTGCATATGAGGTCCATGCATATTTTGGTGAAGTCAGTGCAGGTTCATATGAGGAGTCTGTGCATTCATGTCTATGCACAAGGGCTCGGTGCTAATTGCACTTTCTGTAGACCCAAGGTCGGTGCATACATGTCTAATAAGTGCACATAAGTCTTCACGGTCGGTGCATATTTGCCTTACGCATACTATAAGGTCGGTGCATGTTTATCTCCAATGCATGTGAAGTCTGTGCATATAAGTCTTCAGGGTCGGTGCACATTTGTCACACACATGTTATAATGTCTGTGCACATTTCTATCTTCGAAAAGCCAGGTCAATGCATGCTCTGATGTGTATACATAAGGTCAGTGTAGTTTTGCCTCAAGCATGTAGAAGTCAGTGCATACTCTGCATTGGGTAGAACACATCGGTGCATACTCTGCCCTGCATAGGTCCGTGCATGCTTCATCTTAAAGGTATCACAGTCGGTGCAACTTTTGCATCGGCGTTGTATAGGTCGGTGCAATTTATGTTGCTGCGCGCATGCAAGGGTCGGTGCATGTTTGTGTCTCACGCATACAAATGTCAGTGCACTTTTTGCATCCTTCATATTAAGATATGTGTAAGTTTTATCTTCACATGAAAAGGTCTGTGCAGGTTTTATCTTCACATGAAAAGGTCTGTGCACATATTTTATTTATGCATACAAGGGTCTGTGCACATTTATTTAATGCATGAAAATGGTCCAAGTATTCACGTCTACATATGTATCTAGTCGGTGCATATTTTTCTCATTTATGTAATGAGTTCGTGCATGTGAATGTTTATATAAACTCCATCTTACCAAGTGTTTGACAAAAATGCCTCTATTTTTGATTGACAGGATAAATGAAAATTTCCAAGTGTCTGAGATAAATTGAACGTCAAGTAAGATCTGACACGTGGGCTTCGATAAGCACGCTTTTGGTTAAATCTCTGGGCGGGAAATGTGATTTCCACTCGTCTCTCTTTCGCGAGATATATATAGAAGAACCGGTCGTGACTTCTGATGATGATGGAATTTTGAAGAGAAGATTTGAGAGAGAGAAAAAGAGAAGAAGATATTTGAGAGAAGCAAGAGTGTAAGTCTGAGAGTGAGAGCTGATAGCAAGAGAGTGAAGAAGAGGAATCATGAGATAAGAAATCATGAAGCAATCGAAGCAATTCTTGAAGATATGTTCTCTACTGTGTCCTCTGGATTAGATCCATGGCACAGCGCTCCTGCGTGAGCATTTCTGTTTGTCTTTATTGTCAGTCTTCCGATGCTGAACATTTTGATTTTCTATTTTCATCTTTGATATTTCTTCTAAGCTGTGTATCAGTGGTAGCAGAAGCTGTAAGGCCCAGTGGCAGAGGTGATTTCCTCTGGATAGCTAAGCTGTAATGCTCAACGGTCGGCGAAGTTGTAATGCCCAGCGGTTTTTAGGCAAGTTGTGAGGCCCGACTGTTTCAAGCTGTGAGTCAGCAGTAATCCACACTCTGGATTGAGTGTGGGGTGGATGTAGGTCTGGAGGACCGAACCACCTAAAAGGTTCTTGTGTACTGTGGGTTGTTTTCTAATGTGTCAACCGTTAGATGAATGATAGGCGCGTTTCTACCTCTGTTCCTGGTTGGTTTTAATTCCGCATTAGTTTAGAGTTTTCTGGCTAAGTTTTTAATTTGATCAAGTTTTAGAGGGAGATTCATTCACCCCCCCCCCTCTGAATCTTGGTTTGCACCACTACATCGGGTTAACAATTGGTATCAGAGCGGGTTTCTGCACAGAGGGTCCAAGACCTGCAGATCTGTTCCTGCATTCATTTTTGGTGTGATCTGGTTTCATCTATTTCTTATTGCGATTTCTGATCTGCTCTAAACTTAATATTCATGGCGGATCTTCCCAGATTTGAGGGATTGAGTTTTTACAGCCGGTTTGGTAGATTTAGAGATTATGTAATGCATGTTAATCATGATCTGTGGATACTTATTGCACACAGTCAGTGTGAAATTACAGAGGATGAATCCCAATGGAAGGCTTTAGACAGACTGAAGATTTCTTAAAATCAAAAGGCCCTAGATCTAACCAGAAGGGGGATATATGCTAATTATTTTCCATTTATTACTGATTGCATAAGTGCAATAGCGATAATCAGCAGGATATTAGGAAGTCCATGTGAAGATGAAGTGAAGTGTTTGATGGCCAGAGATCACATCTGTGATCAGACCGAGGATTCATATTCACAGGTAAATTCTGAGACTGATAATTTCAGTTTTGAAGATCTTGTTGCATTAAATGAATATTTGGTTGAAAAATATGAGAAAGTAAAGTCTGAAAAGAAAAAGCTAAGAAAAGAAATGATCTCTGAAGTTACACGCTTAAAAGCTGAGAATGAAAATCTAAAATCTGATATGAACAAGGAGATATCTGAATTGAATAAACTGAAATCTGAAAATGAGAATCGTAGAAACACACTAATTGAAGCTGAAAATTCTTGCAAAGAATGTGCCTTCTTAAAGGAATTGATTGAAGATCTTGATTCGGATGATAACATGCAAAAGAGTTTAATCAAATCCTTAAACGAAGAAAATGAGCTACTATTAGAAAAGAAAAAGGAAGCTGATGAATATGAAGATAAACTGTTGGGAGAGATTGACCATCTGAAAGAACAAAACAAGAAGTTAATGGTCGTGAACATTGTTATGTCAGAGAAATGGTTAGCAATTGAAAAGGGAAAAACTGTCTTAAAAGAAAATGAAATTAATTGTGAAACTAAGTCAAGACAGGAGAATGAATCTTTGAAAAGTCTGAATGATGGTCTACATCAACAGGTTATCTTCTGTGAAAATGATATTGCCTCCTTGCAAGCTGAAATTGAAAATCTAAAAAATTCCCTCTCAAAATTTGTTAAGGGAAAAGAAAACTTAAATAAGCTTCTTGGCTCAAATGTTAATTTTTAGAAAGAGGGCTTGGGGTTTAATCCTAGTAATGAGAAGTTTAATGTGAAGAATAATTCCATTGTCTTTGTAAAAAGCTCAGAACAGATTAATCCCTCTAGTTCATCTATTTTTCAATTCACTGCTCAGAAAACTAAAAATCATTTTAAAAATATGAAAAAGACTGAAAAGAAGAAAAAGAATCTGAATAAGGGAAAGGTTCATTTTGCTGATTTTGTAAAGTTTGTCCATGATGAGAACTTTTCCATCTCTGTGAAATCTTGTAGCTCAGTGCATGTAATCAAGAATTCCCCCACTCATGCACATGCATACATTAAAAAACTTTCATGTCATTACAGTGATAAGGCAGGTCATGTGATGGATGACTACCAAGTAATGATATCTGATGACATTGTTGACACCCGTTTTATACCCAATAAGTCGGGTCATCTCTTTATTCATTCAATGTGATGCTCCGAGTTGTTCACTCTTCATTGAATTCCTTTTAATCAGTTGAAGCCTATTTTCTGGGTCTCAATTCTGGGATTAGACCTGGTTCCTGGTGGCACTTCGTGCAGAAGCTTGGCAATCCCTCCATTCTATTTTCTTAAAAATCAATGACAATAACGGTCTGGACTAGGCGCGTCATTTAATAATAACGCATGAAGCCTAGGCCGTTACTCTTTGAAGAGTCCCAAGATTTAGGGCCTCGTTGTCCTTTGATAATAACGGTCTACTCCCTAGCCGTTGTTTTCTTATGACGCCCTATGCCCTGGCCGTTACTTACTTGCAGAGTCCTATTGTTTAGATCTTCTTCCCGACGATCTTATCCTTTGGATAGGGTTGAAAATGACGGTAATGCCTTGGAGCGTTATTTCCAAGTGGCGGTCTATCGTAAGACCGTTACTTCCTTCAGAGAGTCCTGACAGTTCAGGCCTTTTCTCTGCTACTCCGTGGACGAGATAGGGTTTTGGATTGGCATTATCTCCTTCAATTCTAATCCTCAGGACCTCTCGTTTGTTTCTTTGGACTCTTGTTGATATTATCCTCAAGGATTTGCTAAGGATTATCCTCCTTTCTTGGCTGATTTATCTTCAACTCGACCTGAGAGTTTGAGGGAGTCTATAAATAGAACCCTTGATTTCATGACCCGAGGAGGAGGAAGATTTGATTCACGACGAAGTGCTGCCAAATTCAGGAGCCATCTGCATCCAGGAGGAGCTGCTTCCCACGTCCATCTTCCAAGTCAAGGGAGTAATTTTGGGTTTTAGCTTGTCAAGATCATCATTGCATGCTCAAGTTTCCCTTACTTTTATCAATCAAAAGCATTGTCCCTCCTCTTCCTCCACGTTTTTCACTGTTGCTAAGCATACACATATCCTCCTAAACTTAAAAAACGCCCAGAGGGGTTAAAAAACCAACAACTCCCCGGTAATCCCCTCTCCTTTTGATGTTCTTAAGCTTTTTAAGGATTGATGCTATACTTATGTTGAGGGCTAATTGAGGTTGTGTTGTTTCGCTTTCTACATTCTTGGCAGGTTTTACAGAATCACTAGCACAAGGCCCAAGCCTTCTAGCCGGCTGGAAGAGTTGGAGTTCAAAGAATTCACATCTTTTTCACTGCAGGTTATCTGACGGTCAGGTTCAGAAGCGTTATTTCCTTCTGGCGGTCTATCGTACGACCGTTACTTCCAAGCGACGCACAGGGTTTGGACCGTTATTTGCAAGTTGATCTGCAGGCTTTCCTTGGTTTTCTCTCCCGTGGGCGGGTGTTTCATCCACCTACTTCCAAGGTATATTCGAGTCTTTGACTCTTGTTTACTTTGGTGGCGATCACGACTTTCCTTAGTGTTGGGCACTAGCTGTCTTTTTCATCAAATCTCTTTATTCCCCTTGATTGTTCCACCCCTAGCGGTGTGTTTTTATTTATCTTTGCTCCACGCCCCGGCGTGTGTTTTTGTTTTTTCCCTTAGCGTAATTTGATTGAGATAGCATGCCCATGCTAGAGTTAGATTTGATTGCCTAGGTTCATGTTCACATGTGCATAGGTTGAGCTGATCTTTGGTAGTTTATTTATCATCTCGCCATATCATTTTTCAAAACCCTCACAATCAACAAAAAAAGAAAGAAGATAAGAAGAGATAGGTAAACAAACAATCAACAGATAATTTTTTGGCGATCACGGTGGGACAACTAGTGCCAATCATGCTTCTGATTCCTGCTTAAACCTGCCATCATTTGTTTGTTCAGTTGTCTTTTGATCCCTTTGTTTTTACCCCTCTTTCTGGTTTTCTGAATCATATGACGGCCCTATCTCGGCGCGTTACAGTGTTCTGACGCGGGGACACCAGGCCGTCGCTTGTCTCTGTGGTGTGAGCTTTCACGGGTTTTCCTGTTACTTCAGTTTGTTTTTTGGTTCCCTGGCTCATACGACGGTCTGGAACCCCTGCGTTACATTATTTATGACGGTCTGGTCTCTGACCGTTATTTGGCTCTGACGCAGGGGCCTTCGTCCGTCACTCGCCTGGCAGGTACGCATCCGAGGTGCAGTTATTTCCGTAGTTTTTGGCTGTGATTTGTTGCTTGGGTGCTGCTTGATTTCTGCCATAATTCCATGCATAGCTTCATATCATTATGTGCACCGTTGTTTGCTAGATTCTAGGCTAGACTTTGCATGCACTCCGGTGCACATAGGGTCATCCATCTTTTCATATATTAGACTGCATTTTCCTACCTTATTGTGAGGACCTCTCGTCTCCATATTCCTTGGGGCCGACTAGGAAATCACAGCAGGGACCTCCATAAGTCCCCGCGAGCCGTGGATTCCCACACGGACGCCGGGCCGGTTGTACCTTTCCCCCCTTGTGTCTAGGGTTGCATAAGTGAAGGAGTGGTCACACTTAAAGTCGAGCCAAGTCCATATCCACCTCCTGTCAGGAACCCATTTGGAGAGAACACATATCAATCGATTCACTAAAAGTTCCAAAGGAGAAACCATAAAGAAACTTTGTTTGCATCATCTTAAGCAACTTGGTTGGCTTTTGAGTGTCTTCATTCCCTATCACTTATATCTTGTTTGAATCACCTAGGTGCGGTTGCTCATTGTGTGTTTGTTGTGTTTGTTGTTTTGCATTTATCAAGGTTGTCCGTTGCATGTGGAGTTGTTTTCGTTCGTCTGAATCAGCTCCTCGAGTCACTTCCTCCTTCACATTCCATTCCAATCCCCTCTTCGAATCTACCATGGCATCCTGCAATCCTCCTCGCTCCCAAGAGGATTCCCTTCCTCAAGGGCTCCTTGAGAACCCCCCGAGGGTTATTTCTTTCTCCGCTGGAGAGGGGACCGCCCCTCTCTCATCCTCCACTCCCATAGAAGGTGGTCAGGTCATCCCTTCTTTATCCGCTCCTTCCGCGGGCTCTGTCCTCCATATGATGGCCCAGTTGGATCCGACCCAACTCCAGGTCCTCTATCAGGCCATGCAAAGGTCCAATCCTCCTCCCTCCGCTACCATCCAGGGGCACTCTAATTCTTCCATTCTTGGGCCGTCTGTTCAGCCCACCCCGATTGAGCTCACCCTGGTCCAGCCCCGGACCATCACCTTTGCTGGCATGGAGATGGGTCAATCCTCCAATTCGACACATCAATCTTTTGATAAGGGGAAATTGCCTATCCCCTCTCTTCCGATGGATTATCACCCCTCTGCTCTGGCGGCTCCACAGGTCCTCGTGGGCCCATCCGATTTCTTGCCCCAACAGCACGGGGTGGCCCAATTTCACTCCAATCCAGGTCTATCTCAGGCCCAATATCCTCCTTACGGCCCCCCTAATTCCACTAGTTATCCTTCTGCTCCGTCCTATGGGCTCCCGCCCTCGGCAACCGCCATTCCTCCTGCTCACCAGATACAATCAACTCCCTTCACTGCCCCTGCTCCCTCTCGAGAGCAGGATTTGCTTAATAAGTGGGCCACCATGCAGCAACAACTGGATTTTCTCCAGAAGAAGGTGGGCCCACAATCCTTGGCTGATATTCCCGTCCCAAGCTTCCAGAACATCTGTTTCCCTCCGCAGTCTGAGCTCCCCAACTACCGTAAGTATGATGGGAACAGCAATCCCTTCATCCATGTGAGGGATTTTCTGTATGAATCGGCGCAGTTCCAATATGATGATCGCCTTATGGCATACCTATTCCGCCGATCATTGGATGGCGTTGCTCTGGAATGGTTTTATTCTCTACCCCTAGAAGAGGCCGAGAGCTTCAAAGTGGTCAAGGACAAGTTTATTCAGCGGTTTCAAGATCGGGTCGGCCCGAAATATTCATTCACAGATCTGGTGGCCGAGAAAATGAAGCCGGATGAGGAATTCGCAACTTATGCAGATAGATAGAGGCAGATGGCCGCCAGGGTGCCCGGCCATATTCCAGAGGAAGAAAAAGTTAAACTGCTAATTTCAAATGCTACGCCCACCTTCAAGAACATCCTGGCAATGAACGATATAGCCAATATGCATCAACTATATAGCCGGGCGTGATTTATACAAACTCAGTTTAAGGACTCCCCTATCCATTCTCTTTTCGAAAACCAAAAGCCCAAGTACCATAAGAAACCACAGGGGCCGGTTACCGAAGGAGTCCAGACAAATGAGCAAGTACAAGCTGTTGCTTTTCCCTACCAAGCCGCACCATTCCGCTACAACCAAAGCCCCCGCAATCCGCAAAACTCCGCTCCACAACACTTTCAAAACACTCCACAAAACCCTCCGCCTACCTTCACCATCCCGCAAAACACCTTCACCGCACCACAACAACCACCACCATCACCGCAATATCATAACGTCCCTCCACCCGGCGGCTACAACAATAATAATCCCAATAGCAAGCGCCCGGCTCCCAGAAGAGCCCAGTATCCTCCATTGCCAGAGACACTTACAGACATATTCTCAGCGCTCATGGCGGTAAATGCAATTCAACTTCCTCCAGAAAGGGCTATTTGGAACCCAGCTATTGATCAAACTAAGTATTGCATGTTCCACCGGCAGCCGGGTCACACTATAGAACGATGCTTTCACTTCTGAGATCTCGTGTACGACTTACACGAAGGACAGAGAATAGACTGGGCCGAGATGCATAGGGCCATTATGGAAATCAAAGAGAAGAGAAGGCAGCCGCAGGGGCAGCAAGTGCAGCAGCATCCAGCACCGCAGCCACAGCAGCCGCCACAACAGCAGCCACCGCAGCAAGCATAAGATCTGGGCATCCATCAGAATCCGATGCCGAACCATCAACCCACTCCTCCGCAACAGCCGCCAGCACCGGCACAAGTTAATGTAGTTCAACCACCGGCCTCCAACGACGGGTGGTCATTTGATGATGATGGCGCTGCACCACAGGTCATGGCCTTCCACCACAAACCTTCCTTTATCCTCCCTACACAACCAACACCCTCTCCGCTCATACCACAATTCACACCCGCTCCACCAAATCCGCTCACCATCCCGTCGTATCCTTCGCCAACCCCCATCACCGTCATCACACCACCATCCAATCTCGCACCTATCCTTACCCATCCATTCACCCTGCCTTCACCAGCATCCACGTCCATCACCACCCTACCACCCACCAATCCTTCACCTATCATCCGCGCATCCCCCATTAACTTCACCAACCCTCCGCTTTACCAAACTGTCTCCCCCACGCCACCTATTTCGCTCATTCACCCCGCAGGACCCATCATACTATTCCCCGATGCCGCGGAAAATTGTGCTCTAAGGAGCGGGAAGATGTTCCATCGGAACTACGCCACTACTAGCAATCCCCAGTCTTCCCAACCGGTGGCCGAGCAAGAGGAAGCTGAACCGTTACCGGGGACTCAATATGATTTACTGCATCATCTAGATCGGGTACCCGCCAAGATATCTGTGCTGGAGTTAATCAAGAGGTCCAATCTCCATCAAGATGCACTGAGGGATTTTTTGCAGAAGGTCATGGTTAGTGAAGACATGGCAGTCGACAGTCTACCAACGGCACTAGCAACTATCTCTAAAGGGCCGGCAATCACATTCTCTGAGACCGAGCTTGCACCTCCGGGGGCTCGACAAATGCCGCTCTGCATAACAATTACTTTGAATAAAGTCGACGTTGAAGCAGCACTGGTCGACACTGGGGCCTCAATTAATGTCTGCCCCCTCAGCACTCTCCGGGCCTGCAATATATCTGAGGAGTTACTACGGCCTACCCCCACCACTATAGCAGCATACGACAACTCAAGGCGGGCATGTCACGGAGTAGTCACTGTTCAGGCTGAGCTCGGGCCTCTTTCCATGGCTGTAGAATTCTATGTACTTGATATCGACCCTATGTTCAAGGCTATCTTGGGTCGTCCCTGGATCGACACACTTGGCGCCGTGCCCTCTACCGCGCACCAATGCATTAAATTCCCTTTTCAAGGGAGGGTCGTCAAAGTTAAAAGTTTATCCACGGTACAGTTAGTGAAGGCCATCTCTGAACAGATTCTTCCTACTCTCTGGCCAAGCAGCCGGCCCGTGCTATCAGTGCTAGACCTAAACTTTCCTTGGGCGTACACCACTCCTAGGCCCGTCACTACCCCGGTCAATATCAAGGCAAAGCCGCAGATTCGAGATTCAAAGGGGTGGAACATTATATTGAAACTGGGCTATCAACCGGGGAGAGGCCTCGGTGCACAGCTGCAAGGGATGACCAAGCCCATACCAAAAGGAAAAAAAATGGGCAGACGAGGTCTCGGTTACAAGGAGACAGCATTATCAATGATGGGTGACTCTGGGCCGCTTACCTGGGATTACCGTCAGCATTTTGTCAGAGGGCCCCCACAGCCGGGCACGTTAGCTGCGAAGCCAGTCCAGTCAGAAACTGACACGGTTTGTCCGGTCACCAGTCCACCCCCATTGCCAAGGGGGCTAAATGACGATGTGATCGACTACAGCTGGGCCCTCCAGGGGCTGTTTTGTGAAAGAGGCAGCCAGAAGCCACAGAAGGTTCAGCTTATGCAGTGGAGGCTGAAGAAGCGGCCTGGTGATGATTCAAAGAAAGAAGGGAGCTCGCTGATTGCTCTTTCTCTATCTCCATCTCATTTTCAATGCATGATCCAGCTGAAGGGGTTTGTACCCCGTCCTCCTCCGATTATGATTAATCCATCTTTCAGTGATCCATTCCAGATTCCAATCAATCCTCTTGCTTATGGGCCTCGCTGCCCCATTAATCTGCCTGCTTTCCCCATCCCTCTGTTTTTTAACTCTCAAATCCACGAGATGTGGGGTTCCTCCTCTTGTGATCTTTTCTTCGATTACATCTTTCCTGAGCTGTTCCCTATGCAGCTCCCGCCTCCTCCGTCGTGCTGCGTGGTCTCCACTGATCTCCAAAAAAAAACGTCAAATTTGAAACGGAGATTTCAGTGGAAGATTATGCTATCCTGTCTTCATCCTCCTCGTCCCAGGGGCACGAGTCCCCTGCTCCTTCCCTTCCATTAAGCTTCCTCTCTCCTAGGTCAGAGTTAGGGTCTAGCGAGTCTAGAGAAGAAGAGTCAGTTAGGTCTAAAGAAGTAGGGTCTTGTTCTAGGTCGTTCAACCCTTCCCCTCCTGAGCCGCGCTCGCTTGCGCATCCTTCCCGATCTATTCCTGATAGGTTCTTGCAAGATCTAGCTCAGCGGTGTCATGCTCTTTTGAAGTGCCTAGAATTCGTCGCCACGGCGATTGCAATTGAAGATGAAGAGGAAATAGAAGGGGTGTGGAGCGATGACGGATTAGGCGTCTATGAAGTGCTGGATGAGAAAGACCCAATTGATGAAGACAGCGACGTAGAGGACACTGCCGACTTATATGCAAAGGGACTGAAGAGATTCGACCAGCCGTCGACGGCAGTGGATGAACCTACAAAGGAAATCAACTTGGGAACAGAAGAAGATCCAAGGCCCATCAATATTTCAGCTAATCTCCCTCCACAGGTAGAAGAGGATCTAATTAAGGTACTGAGGGAGTATGGCGATTCTTTCGCCTGGTCTTATGAGGACATGCCAGGTCTTGACCCCTCCTTAGTGGAACACCGACTCGTGCTTAAACCAGGGGCAACACCTGTTAAACAAAGGTCGAGAAGATTTCACCCCCACATGGCCTTGCGGATTAAGGAAGAGGTCGACAAACTTTACAAGGCCAAGTTCGTCAGAGTAGTTTTATATCCTCAGTGGGTGGCAAACATAGTCCCTGTTCTCAAGAAGGACGGGAAAGTGCGCATATGCATTGATTTCAGGGACCTTAACAAAGCATGTCCTAAAGACGATTTCCCGCTGCCTCATATAGACGTCCTTGTTTATAACACTGCCGGGTACGAAGCTCTATCGTTCATGGATGGGTACTCGGGCTATAATCAGATCTGTCTTGCTTCTGAAGATCAAGAGAAAACTTCCTTCACCACGCCCTGGGGCACATACTGCTATGTAGTTATGCCTTTTGGATTAAAGAACGCAGGCGCCACCTATCAAAGGGCGATGATGGCTATCTTCCACGACATGATGCACATCTATATGGAAGCTTACGTGGATGACATTCTGGTGAAGTCAAGATCAAAGGAAGAACACCCCTCTATTTTGGCTAAAGTGCTATAGAGAGCCAGGGAGTACAAGCTAAAGATGAATCCGAAGAAGTGCGTATTCGGAGTCTCCTCGGGGAAGCTGCTAGGTTTCATAGTGAGCAAACGGGGGATCCAGATTGATCCTAACAAAGCACAGGCCGTCATGGATATGCCTCCGCCAAAGAACATTACGGAACTTCGAGGACTGATTGGTAGATTGCAATTCATTAGAAGATTCATATCCCAGCATTCTCAAAGGTGCCGTCCGTTTTATGAATTGCTCAAGGCGGGGGTCAAGTTCGAATGGAATCAAGATTGTCAAAAGGCCTATGAGGACCTCAAGGAATATCTATCCAATCCCCCGGTTTTGCAACCCCCTGTCCCTGGGAAACCCCTGATCCTATACATCTCGGTCATTGAGGACTCCCTAGGGGCAGTTTTAGCACAAGTGGATGACGAAGGAAAAGAGCGGGCTGCGTACTATCTTTCTCGGTTGTTTAATCCAGCTGAATCTAGGTACCCCGCTATGGAGAAGACTTGTGCCGCCTTAGTATGGGTAGTTCAGAAGCTTAAACATTACTTTCTCGCCCACCCAGTTAGGCTGATCTCTAGAATGGACCCGATCTGTTATCTCTTAGAAAAGCCCGTTCTTTCTAGTAGGTTAGCTCGCTGGCAGAGCTTCCTCTCTCAATTCGATATCACCTTTGTCGTTCAGAGGGCAGTCAAAGGATATGCCATCGCTGAGCATCTTGTACATCTCCCCATTCCTCACACCGACTCTATTCAGGACGATTTCCCTGATGAGCATCTCTCTGTCCTTTCTCAGCATTCCTTCTGGTCTCTGCACTTTGATGGTGCGCTTAACTCACAGGGCCAAGGGATCGGGGCTGTCTTGCTTACTCCAGAGGGAGTAACCATCCCCTTCGCTTATCAACTTCGATTTCCTGCTACCAACAACATCGCTGAGTATGAGGCTCTCCTGGCCGGCTTGAAGCACGCCTACCTCTTAGGCGCGCGTTATTTAAACATCATAGGAGACTCTCAGCTCGTCTTACGGCAAGTTCTGTCCACTTACCGTACCCGTGACCCCAAGCTCAAGCCCTATCAAGATTTGGTCACGCTCATCGCTAAGCGATTCCGCAAGCTAATCTATATCCATACTCCCCGCTCTCTGAACATTCTGGCGGATGCATTGGCATCTCTGGCCTCCTCCTTATCCTTCCCTCTCAGTCGTAGTACTGAGACTGTCGTCGTCCAGAGGATGGACGCACCCTCTCTCCAGGATCCTTGGTTCACCAACCTTAGGAAGTCTGCAGAAGTGAGAGCTGAAAAGGAAGATCTCGAGGAGGTATCATTGGCAGAACTAGAGGAGATTTTGGATGAAGAAGAATTGCCTTGGTACCATGAAATCGAGTTATTTTGCAAAGAAGGGGCATTCCCAGAAGGGGCAAGAGCTGAGCAGCGCAAAGCAATAAGAAGGGCCACCGCAAGGTACACTATCATTGCAGGAGAACTGTACAGGCACGCTACTAATGGAATGCTCATGAGATGCCTAGATGATGTGGAAGCTTGGAAAGTAGCAGAAGCAGCACATTCCAGCGAGTGTGGAGGTCATGTCAATGGCCAGGCTCTAGCGAAGAGGATTCTTAGGCAGGGCTACTACTGGCCCACTCTGGAGGAGGATTGCTCCCTCTATGTCCGGAGGTGCCTTAAATGCCAACTCCACGCTGATAAAATCCACTCTCCAGCTTCATCTCTTCATCCTATGACCGCTCCTTGGCCATTCTCTATGTGGGCTTTCGACGTCGTCGGCCCACTCGGTGATCCTAATTCTCAGACCAAGCAGAAATCCTTCATTCTCATAGCAACTGAGTACTTCACCAAATGGGCCGAAGCCGAGGCGTACGCAGAGATCAAAGCTACAACGGTGTGCCGCTTTATCATGAAGAATATCATCTCGCGGTTCGGAGTGCCAAGCAGCATCATCACCGACAATGGACCCTAGTTCGTTTCCCAGGAGCTTAAAGACCTCTGTAAGAAGTTTAAAATTACATTGCATCATTCATCACCATATTACCCTCAAGGCAACGGTCAAGCCGAAGCCACTAATAAAACTCTTCTTAAAATCATTAAGAAAACATGCGAAGCGCATAAATTTTCTGATTGGCCTGAAAGATTGGTGGAAGCTCTATGGGCTTACCGCACCTCCGTCCGTACTCCTACGGGACAAACTCCCTATTCTCTAACCTACGGGATGGAGGCGGTGCTCCCATATGAGATCTTAATCCCTTCACTCAGAGTACAGCTCGATAAGGAACTTAATCTCGATGAACGTCGAGAGGCGTTGCTGGTCCAACTGGAACTCCTAGATGAGAAGAGGATGAATGCGGCCGATCACGTATATGTTTATCAAAAGAGAGTTTCGCGTTATTTTCAAAAGAAGGTAATTGAACGAAAATTTTGTAAGGGTGAAATGGTTTTGAAACGTAAATTCATTCGGTCTGCAGGTCCTAGGTCTAAATTGCAACCTAACTGGGAAGGGCCGTTTGTAATAAAAGAAGCTTATTCAGGGAATGCCTATCGTCTAATCAACGCGGAAGGTGAGGAGCTCTCTCACCCGTGGAATGGGTTGTATCTTAAGCGTTTCTTTCCTTAAAAATCTAAACCATGTGCTTTTCCGGCAATAAGAACCACCTCCCTATCTTCAAAAGAGAGTCTTGAGTAAGGCAAACACACACTACACGACGCCCCTGGTCGGGTTCCTTGCTTAAAAAGACACTATTTTTCCTCGGCCATGCTTTGGGGGAAAGTCAAAGTCCCTGTATGTTTCATTCTTCGGCTGCATCCAGGGGCAAGGAGTGAATAAGAAGGCGACAACCGATCTAAACTCCCTAACGAGAAGAGGTCTCAAATAGGGGCAAGTCCGTTATGACCTGACTCCACAAGAAAGAAAAGAAAAGAAAAGCAAAGAAGTGCTCTTTACCATGAAATCAAAAGCATCATCTCAAGGTCTGTGAATGAATTCTCAAAAGCTCCAAAAGGAAAAGAAGATTAGGCATGACAAGAGTGGCAGTACGGTTCCCCGCGGGACGTTATGAGCCCGGTCGCATGCATGCCTAAGTGGACAAAGGTTTGATGACGGACATAAAAAGCCCCGGCACAACAGACCGAATCTCTAAAAAGGGTTGTACGGTGAGGGAATCAAGTTCTAAAAAACTTCCATACCTGGCCTAAGCTTACCCCCCGTGTTCTTTTTTCTTTTTAGGACTGAGACGAGTACCCTAGGTATGGCTTTGGTAAAAACACCGTCACGATGATCAGGTCTCGGCCAGGGGTCGCCACGCTATTGCACGCCGGTCTCGAGACTCAAGCGAAAACAAGGGAGGTCTCGTGTTGCTAGAGAGGCACTGGTTTTCCAAAAATCCAAAAAACAACAAATATTTCCACAATCCAAAAACAACAAATATTTCCACAATCCAAAAACAACAAATATTTCCAAAATCCAAAAACAACAAATATTTCCAAAATCCAAAAACAACAAATATTTTCCAAAAATCCAAAAACAACAAATATTTTCAAAATCCAAAAACAATCAAATATTTTCAAAATATAAAAACAACAAATATTTTCAAAAAAATCCAAAACATTAAAGATTTTCCAAAACCCCCAAAATACCATCATATGCATAGCATGCATTGCATTTTCATTATGTTTTTCGCCTATTTAATAAGGCTCCACCCCTTGACCAAATATCAAGAAACGGTCATTATCTAACTTGCTTCAAGGCAAGGGGTTGAGTCTAAGAACAGATCTAACTTGTTTTCATGTCTAAGTGTGTGCAGAATACAGGAACAAGCCCAAAAGCAGAAGCTCACAACTATGCAGGTTCAGAGCGTGTAACGCGCCAGGATCGGACCGTTACAGTCATATAACGGGCCCATCTTTGACCGTCACTTCCCTTGGCATGGGCCCCTTTTCCTTTCAATTAAACCATCATTATAACGGTCTGAGACCTATCGTTAATTACAAATAACGGCTCAAGACCCATCCGTCACATCCTTCAGGAACTGAGCTCTTGTTACTTCCATTATGACGGCCTATCGCAGACCGTCATTTCCGAATAACGGCCCAGAGTACATCCGTTACAGCCTCCAGAAGCCCTGTCTGCTCACATCATTCTAGCATTCCACATGATGGAACTCAAGATCCCTCAACTGTGGCAATCTCATCTCATTCAAGCAAAGATTAATGAAATATAGATCTTGATGAATTCAACTTTGATTGTCCATTACATGATATCTCTCATAAACAAAGGAAAATCAAGATACATTCAGTTTCGTATCCGCAAGAGGGCGGATTCTTCTCAACCCTTTCACGTAATCTCGGCGTATTTCGTCGTTCTCTTCAACTTCTGCTTGCCACGGGCGCACCTTGCTGATCTCCCACATGGTCAGCGCGTTCCGGATCGATCTTTCATCTTCCTCGGTCCCTATCTTCCTAGGTAGAAGGGGAGGGTAGTGTGATAGTGCAGAAACGCCGATTCGAGGTAATCCGATCTGAAGATGGCATCGGTGCGGGTTGTAGATCGCCATGGTAGTGTTCCCTACTAGCTGGAGGTCGAGGTCTTGACGCCGCGGTATTTTAAGAAGAATGCTTCGAAGAACGCTTGGTCGCATGATGAACTTTTCGAGAGGCAAAGCATTGAAGAAGAGGCGCCATTCATCCCGCGTTTTCTTATCCGCCGTCCTGCATTCAACATGAGAAGAATATCCAAAAGCCCCTCCAATGAAGAAGAGGGGGTGGCTCCCGAAGATCCGGCTCGCCGAAGTTATATCTTCCTTGGGAAGGAATTTGATTCTCACTCCTATCCAACACTCAAGGAGTATAATGGAACCGAACAAAGGCCCTCCAAGGCAAGCCGAGCTTAGTCCTTCATAGAGGTATGAGAGGACCGCTTGAGAAATAGACATACCCCGCCACAGTCCACTAATAATGCTAAGATTTTGGATGTCTAAGAGGTGGTCGGTTGTGGAGAAAAGGAAGACCCCGCACAAGCAAACCGCCACCGCCTTGGCTATTGCTTCGTGTCTCTCCCACTTGTTTTTATAGTGAGACACTATCCATTGTGCCATAGGGATCATGTGAATGTGGCGCGGGCTGATCATGGTCCGCACGTCCTTTGGGTTATGAATGAAGTCGCTTAAGATCAAGGACGGATCAATAGGTTCTATTGTGTAGCAAACCCGATCCTCATCCCCCAACTTAGTCTTAGGAAGGGCTAGGTAGGTCTCTACCTCCTCCAATAGGACGGTTGCTTCAAAGGAGGGGAAGATGAAGGTATGAGTTTGTGGATGCCATAGTTCCACAAGGGCTGAAAGGCATGGCCAGTCCAAAGACAATTTCTGGAAGTTTTTGCCTAGAACCAAGAGGGGTTGGAGGTGCCATGCTTTGAGGATTGATACCACCTCTAAAGGGAGTGCCTTTACCATGGGAGCCACCCACTTCAGGTTGGAGTAACACCTTGGGCCAGGAAGAGGCTTGAAGAAGAAAAGAAGAAGGTAGGTTATGAAGAAAATTAAAGTGCAGCAAAAAATCTAAACTTTGGATGAAGTCATGCAAGCTTACCACCCTTTGGACATTAGAGCTTAGATGCTTGGGGATTGAGGACAGCCGTTGAAGCTCCCCATGTTCCCTCCTTGCAGCCTTAGGGCCGGTGTAGATCTTCTCTTCCATAGTCGCCATCTCTAAGCACCTCTTCATCTTGATTTCTGCCCGTTAGGGAGAATTCTGCAACCCTAGAACAGAGATTTTTGCAAGCTGCGATTTTGGATAAGTTTCCCAAGTTGCTGGGGCTTTTTATTAACTTTGGAAGGATAAGATTGGAGTTGGGAAGCTTTATCTGAAATTTGGAATAAGTTCTAGCAAGAGATTAAGTGGCTGAACCTCGGACTCTAAGTTCTCACGGCCGAATCCATTTTGGAAACGACCCAGACTCTGACGGTCTGTCGAAGGGCCGTTACTTCACTCTGGCGCGCCTACCCTGGGCCGTCACTTTTTCTGTGGGTTAGGTTTTCCTTAGAACATGTTCTGTGGCTGATTACGGTTTGGTCTCAGACCGTCGCCTTTCAACGGACGAACCCTAATCCATTATATCCTTCAAATCGCTCAAAGTTTCTCTCTTCTGGGCTGAACGACATGTAACGGTCAGGTTAGGACCGTCGTTTCGTTATGACGCGTCTCCTTCAGACCGTCGCATTTTCTGCGAGTAGTTCTAAAACCATGTTCTGCCATGAACAACGGTCTGGTCTAGGACCGTTGTTTTCTTTTAACGCTCCTACCATGGGCCACTATTTCCTCTGCAGCCTGGCTATCAGAATAAGATATTTCATGAATGACGGCCTAAGGTAGGCGCGTCGTTTGATTATGACGGTCCAAGACCAGACCGTCATTTCCTCTGCTACTAAATTCAGGCAGTTTGTCTATCCTTTGCCTAGACCTGGTGGTCTTTCACATCTGTACACCACACCTTCTCCACACAAGCATTCACTCACCCATACACATCCATCATGCGTACTTTCCATCACTCATTCGTGCATATCCATTCATACATCCACATAAAAAAGTCAACAAAAAATTCATTTTCATAAAAAGGCATGTACAAGTGGTAAGAAAAGCATAAAAATACATCATTCGGCCGGCTTATCCATCGGGCCGCCCTCATCCTCTCCACCCTCGGGTTTCCTGGGTGGCGGTGCTATGGAAGCACTCTCCTCCTGCTGTCCTCTCTCCGCCCTCTCATTTCTCTGTTGGCCGGCGGAACTAACTAGGAAATCCCCAACCGAGCCACTAGGGGCAGCACTCCTATGAGCCCCGCTCCGGGAAGAACTCCGCTCTGGTGCCCGGCCTAGCATCCGGACCGTCTGCTCCATTGTCTGCAGCCTGATCTTCAGCGTGAAGATCTGGCGTCGCGTCTCCCGTGCCTCGGTCCGGTAGCGATCAAGATCCGCGGTCCCAAGGCGAAGGTCCTTCACCTCGGCCTGCGCCCGTGCTAAGTCTGCCCGAAGTCGCTCCATCTCCACATCGTCCACATGTCGAGGGGTCTCCGCTCTCAGTCGGGCTATCTCTGCCCGCACGAGCTCCGTCTCGGCTCGAGCTCGATCAGTCTCGGCCCGGCTCCTCTCCACCTCTGCCCTCGCCTGGGTGGCCTCCGCCACTGCCGCTGCCAGCTCTATCACCTGTAGATTGTATTGCATTGCATATAGGTTAGTCTTGTGAATTTAATTAGCATAAGCATAATCATAAAGCATGTAAGTATCTTACCCGCTCCGCGAGGGTGGCCTCCGCCTCCTCGGCCCGGGCAACCGCCCGAGCAAAGTCAGCATCTCGCCCAGCCCTGTCTCCCGCAGGCTGCGAGGACGACGATGGGGCATCCGGTCCTGCTCGTTGAGCTCCCTCTGCCCGCTGCATTGTCATAGCCAAAGCATTAGCATCATGCATAATCATAGTCATATCATAAGCATTCAGAATCTCACTAGGAGCTCCAAAGCAGTCCGGTACTCATCCCGCTGCTGGATGATAGAGTGGAGTAGTCCCTCTAGCTCAGCTATTCGCCCCTCAGGATCGAGCTGCATGTAGAAAGCATGAGCCAGCATGTCACATCCGCATTTCATCATATAGAAAGAAGTTTTTTAGTTTAGAATTGCATACCGGTCGTCGGGTACCTCGGTATACCCGGTCACCGTAGTGTCGAGCAAAGGCCTTCAGGTAGGCCTCGTCGCTCTCTGCCCGCTCTTTCACAGCCCTGCCTCGCTACCTCCAGTCGAGGACGTACTTCACCTTCCAGGCACGCCAATCCACATTCCCACTAATACCTCTCGCCGACTTGCCTGGATGGTCGTCGGTGCGGCGTGGAAAGGTCACCTCGGGCTGGTGTAGTCCCCGGGTCCGCAAGATCAGCCTGTAGTGCAAAGGCTCGATGATGTGGAGGCAGTGCAGCCAGACGTCTCGTCCCCGATACGATAGAGACGCCTCCACCCATGGCTGTCCTGTGTAGCCCTCACCGCGGTAAGGGGTCCACCTCACCTGCAGGCATTTAGATCCATTAGCATTCGCATGGCATGAGCATATATAGGCATATAAAGCATTTAAAGCATTTAAGTTCTGGGCTCACCGATGTGTGTGGGTAGGAGTCCAGGTCCTCCTGGATCATCCGGGTCTGTCTCAAGACCGACCCCGTATCCCTCGCCACCGACCATCGCCTCGCGATCGGTATCAGGCCAGGATGGAGTAATGCGCCTCTCCCAATGCCCGGGAGGTGCAAATAGCTCTAGATCTGCATTTAGGAATCAAGTCAGTTACATAAATCATCAATTATAGCATACATCATGGCATAGTAGAAAGCACTTAAACGCATTTTTACCTGTAGGAAAGGCGAGAAGCCTCCCAGCATCGTCAGTCGTTCCGTGGTGCTCAACGAGTTGATCAGGAAGGCCAAGACCGCTGCTCCCCAGGCGTATTTCCTCACTCTGCTTAAATCCTCTATCAGCGGCAGCAGTCTGCAGCTGATGACATCCGCTCTGGTCGCGAACAGGAGCTTCCCGAACAACAGTATCAAGAAGCGCCTCATCACTCGATCCCCCTCCTCTCCTGCCTCTGCCGCCACACGAGGGCGCACCTGGTCAATCACTCTGCCCAGATGCTCCTCGGGCAGTTCCCCCACGGCAATCGCTGCCCCTCTCAGCCCCAAACTCTCCTGCAGCACTGATCTCGAGAGCTGAGATGAAGACTGACCCAGCCTGATCAGGTCCAACCCCAGTAGCTGCTGCGCTATCTCCCGATAGTCGCCGTACGTCCACCCGGTCACTGCGGCGCCGTGGACTCTCAGGCCTGTAATTCTCGCCATGTCTTCTAGCGTGGGGATCATGTGGCCCCACGGGAAGATGAATGCCCTGCTAACCGGGTCCCACCTCTCGTGCAAAGCGTACAGTAATGGCGTATCCATCCGGATCACCTCGATGCTGAGCATCTCGGCGAAACCCATCTCTGCGAGTCTGTCTCTCTGGTAGTCGGGCAGTGCCTGGTACACCGCCCGAATCTGCAGCCATGAGATCCTCGATCTCCTCTTTCTTTGCATTGCATATTAGAGCACTAATTAGTCCATTCATATCATATAGACATTGCATAAACATTAAATATTGAAAAGGAAAATAAAAATTTGAAAATTGAAAACCCTAAAAAGAGTTTGGAACCCTGGCAGAAGTAACGGCCCTGGGATGGGGCGTTACTTGTCTCTGACGGCCTTAGCTTGAGGCGTCAGAAGAGTGACAGTCGCTGGCGGGACCGTCACTTAGTCTGCCAGTAGGGAATTTCTCCCCTGCATCCCCATGATTTCCCACTTTGGCCAAATGGCCTACAAGTGTTCCTAGTGGGTTCATAGACCCATTTCTACCCTTATCCCCCACATGCATTCATAAATGAAAACATAAAAATCAAAATTTTAAAAATTAGGGCAGAGGGGCTACCTCATGGTCGAGGACCTTCCTCTTCTTCTGCTCTGGTTCCTTGGGCTCCTCTGCACCCAAGGAGGCTTCGGTTGGTTCTTCCACGACCGTGGGGACCTCCTCCTCTTCCCTTGGCTCCCTTCCCCTCGGTTCTTCCTCCACGAACGGTGGGGTGGTCTCTCGTTCGAGCCGGCGGTGGAACCGCCTTATAGCCATCTTCTTTCCTCTCCCTCTCTTCTGAGGTGGTGGCTGCGGTGCCTCGTCGCCGGCCATTGGAAGGTGGAGGTGGAGATCGCCGGTGGTTTTTTTTCTGGTTTGGCGTTTTGGTTGTTTGAGCGTGAAGTGAGACCGAACGGCCATTCGGTTTGTTTTTTTTGAAAACTCAAGAGAAGCGACGGTCTATCGTTAGACCGTCACATCATCCTGACGCCCCCCTCTAAGGCCGTCTCTTGTGACGAACTGTTTTGTTGAAGAATTTGAACCGACTTGGTGTTGACGGACTAGGCTTAATCCGTCATTTTCATGTGACGCTCCTGAGTCAGGCCGTTATATGCTTGCAAGTTTCTTGATGAATGAATGGTCAAAATTAATGTTTAAACTTATCTTCATCATAAAAACATTTGATGAGTTTATCACATAAACAATGGTTATATGCCTTAACTATTATCATAACTATTGGCTAACCTATCTTTCATGAAAGGAACTATGAACAGAAGGCACGCTTCGCCGTCCGTCAAGCAGGTAAGTCAGGTATTGTATCTCGTTCCCTTATCCCTTAATGCATTACTATATGTTATCTATGATATATTATCTCGAGAACCGGCTGGTCATTCAGGTGTCCGGGGATCTGATGTTCCCCTTAAACAAAAATAATGATGATCTAAGTTCACGTGAATAATCGTTGGATAGGCCGTTAGGTTGGAAAATTTAGGGATGATGGTTCTATCTTGCACGCCGTGGTTGCAGATAGTGTCTTGACTCTAGTTTCCCCAATCTAGCAATATTATTCTCGAGTATCTTGTTATTTTATCTTTCTTTGCATTTGCTTTGAAGATTTATTTTTCTTTAGCCCAGCATGCATCATACGCATTCTTTGAGCATTCATGAGCTTCATTTGTTCAAGAGGTCTCATTGACGGTGAACAGCTGTGTTCTTGATCCTGGATAAGGAGAATTATTCCACTCTGAATTTGAAGGTTGCCTTCGATTTGCTCGCTTGATCTGGTTGACTGAAGATTCCTGTCTGGAGTTTAGTCTCTTTCCTTTTCGTTGCCTCCGGCGGCCATCCGTGTTTCCTTTCCTTAGTTAATTAAATCCTCCAGACTTGCATCCTTTGGTAAGCTATTTCCTTGTGATCAGTTTTGAAGTTTTTCCAGAAAATTCTTATCGCTTGTTGGTAAAAAAATGGGTGTCGTTTACCTTAACGCCCTCTTTTTGATCCACTCCGCTTCATTTCCACTTCATCTCCGTGTTCCATTTCACTTTCGCTTCACTTCCGCTCATTCCCCTGCAAAGAGGACGTTAAGGAGGGGCATCTGTTGACACCCATTTTATACCCAATAAGTCGGGTCATCTCTTTATTCATTCAATGTGATGCTCCGAGTTGTTCACTCTTCATTGAATTCCTTTTAATCAGTTGAAGCCTATTTTCTGGGTCTCAATTCCGGGATTAGACCTGGTTCCTGGTGGCACTTCGTGCAGAAGCTTGGCAATCCCTCCATTCTATTTTCTTGAAAATCAATGACAATAACGGTCTGGACTAGGCGCGTCATTTAATAATAACGCATGAAGCCTAGGCCGTTACTCTTTGAAGAGTCCCAAGATTTAGGGCCTCGTTGTCCTTTGATAATAACGGTCTACTCCCTAGCCGTTGTTTTCTTATGACGCCCTATGCCCTGGCCGTTACTTACTTGCAGAGTCCTATTGTTTAGATCTTCTTCCCGTCGATCTTATCCTTTGGATAGGGTTGAAAATGACGGTAATGCCTTGGAGCGTTATTTCCAAGTGGCGGTCTATCGTAAGACCGTTACTTCCTTCAGAGAGTCCTGACAGTTCAGGCCTTTTCTCTGCTACTCCGTGGACGAGATAGGGTTTTGGATTGGCATTATCTCCTTCAATTCTAATCCTCAGGACCTCTCGTTTGTTTCTTTGGACTCTTGTTGATATTATCCTCAAGGATTTGCTAAGGATTATCCTCCTTTCTTGGCTGATTTATCTTCAACTTGACCTGAGAGTTTGAAGGAGTCTATAAATAGAACCCTTGATTTCATGACCCGAGGAGGAGGAAGATTTGATTCACGATGAAGTGCTGCCAAATTCAGGAGCCATCTGCATCCAGGAGGAGCTGCTTCCCACGTCCATCTTCCAAGTCAAGGGAGTAATTTTGGGTTTTAGCTTGTCAAGATCATCATTGCATGCTCAAGTTTTCCTTACTTTTATCAATCAAAAGCATTGTCCCTCCTCTTCCTCCACGTTTTTCACTGTTGCTAAGCATACACATATCCTCCTAAACTTAAAAAACGCCCAGAGGGGTTAAAAAACCAACAACTCCCCGGTAATCCCCTCTCCTTTTGAT
Source organism: Amorphophallus konjac (assembly GCA_022559845.1). NCBI lineage: Eukaryota > Viridiplantae > Streptophyta > Magnoliopsida > Alismatales > Araceae > Amorphophallus > Amorphophallus konjac. The sequence goes on along the minus strand of CM040127.1, from coordinate 197,199,756 downwards.
GTTCTTAAGCTTTTTAAGGATTGATGCTATACTTATGTTGAGGGCTAATTGAGGTTGTGTTGTTTCGCTTTCTACATTCTTGGCAGGTTTTACAGGATCACTAGCACGAGGCCCAAGCCTTCTAGCCGACTGGAAGGGTTGGAGTTCAAAGAATTCACATCTTTTTCACTGCAGGTTATCTGACGGTCAGGTTCAGAAGCGTTATTTCCTTCTGGCGGTCTATCGTACGACCGTTACTTCCAAGCGACGCATAGGGTTTGGACCGTTATTTGCAAGTTGATCTGCAGGCTTTCCTTGGTTTTCTCTCCCGTGGGCGGGTGTTTCATCCACCTACTTCCAAGGTATATTCGAGTCTTTGACTCTTGTTTACTTTGGTGGCGATCACGACTTTCCTTAGTGTTGGGCACTAGCTGTCTTTTTCATCAAATCTCTTTATTCCCCTTGATTGTTCCACCCCTAGCGGTGTGTTTTTATTTATCTTTGCTCCACGCCCCGGCGTGTGTTTTTGTTTTTTCCCTTAGCGTAATTTGATTGAGATAGCATGCCCATGCTAGAGTTAGATTTGATTGCCTAGGTTCATGTTCACATGTGCATAGGTTGAGCTGATCTTTGGTAGTTTATTTATCATCTCGCCATATCATTTTTCAAAACCCTCACAATCAACAAAAAAAGAAAGAAGATAAGAAGAGATAGGTAAACAAACAATCAACAGACATGAAGGCTTTCAAGAAGATAAATGCATTTCAGATTAGAAACCAGCATGCTCAGAAGAATGTCAGACATATTCCCAGAAATAGTGCTAATTTGCATGCTAAGTCTTATTCCATTTCTCGCATGCATGCAAATAAGAACAAAAATAAAAATTCATGTTTTAATTGTGGTAGATATGGTCACCACATGCATGATTGTTATTATCTATCACACTATGATAAACACACTCAAGTGCCCATATTTGGAAACATTCATGGAAGGAACATGTATATGCATAAACATCATGTTTATAATCACTGTGAAAATTAGGGCACACTATTACTCAATACTATTGGATAAGTGGCTGGAATAATCATGCTGGACCCAAGAACTTTTGGGCTCCAAGATATTTCAAATAACTTCTTGGATGCAGGTGTGCTTCTGTGGAAGAAATAAAATTGGGGTTCAATAAAATCAGGGCACACATGTTAGTTAAACCCTACTTATCAATTCTCTTCATTGAAGTTGTCTGAATAATGTTCTCTGTGGAATGCTACATGCTTGATTGGAATAAATTGGTGATTGATGCTATCTTGTTATGAGTAATACATGCTGATAATCTGATTCATGCATATTCCATGAGAGATTTTTGTGTTAGTCATTCATAATCATGAGTAGATGCATAGGTTTGCATGACTTCTTGGTATATCAAATGGAAGTTGGGAGAAGGGCAGATGTTTTATGTCTGGAAACCCACGCCATGTGTAGAGGGTAGACCTCTGCCAAGTACCAAGAGTCCAAAATAATGCATGTAGTTTAAACATGAGATCTGCATCTAGTTGATACATCTCTGTGTACCTTAAAAAAATTAAGTGGTATTTGTCTGAGATCTCTACACACTCTGAGGGGGAGCTAAGCTGAACTGTTCAGAGATTGCATGTGTAATTCTTTGGGGCTGATTTGTCTGATGATTATTGTTGCTTTGCTGCCTGGATATTGAGCTAAGTGTGGCTTATGAGAAGTGAAATGGACTTGGATACTCAGCTGAATCTGCAAACTGAAAATTGAGGGTTATGGACTCTTATTGAGAGCTATTGGCTAGTTGGGTCCTCAGACTAAGTCCCTGGCAGTATGCAATTTGGCCATTAGTCTTAACCTTTTCTCTTGTACGACCTTCATCCATATTTCATTGTTCATCTTCTATTTGGCTTATCCACTTCCAAATTCTCATCTATTCTTCATAATAAATTCATGGGCTGTGTTAGTTAGGGGGAGTAAAATCTGAAATCTGTCATCTTTATTAATTTTCAACAATTAACTACTAAGATCACTCTGAACTAAGAACAAAATTGCTGATCTTAACTGGAGTGTGATTTTCTGTGTATGAAGATTATATCCTATCTGAAAATCCTCACAATTGACCTTGAACGACTCTTCAATGCTCTTAAAACAATCCAAATTGAAATTATCAGTAGGGTGTCAAAAATCAGAAAGTCTTTAGTAATAAGTCAATCTGATAGGATATATGATATTTATATGGTCCTTAAGCCAAGTTTTAAGAAAATTCTGATTAAAAGATCAGAGAATACACCATTAAATAAAAATTGAAAGTGGCAGAGCAATGTCATATTATTTGAGAAACTGACCATCTATCTCAAAGAAATTCAGATGTCAAGTCATGATAATGAATGTTATCTCTGTTCAAAATATGAAGCATAAAGGTAAACTGTACTGTGTAACTAGGGATTCTGGTGTTTAATCAACATGTTTCCTTGAGTAAAAAGGTGTAGTAATACTGAAATGTTCAATCAAAAATTTATAAAAGATTAATGAAAAATATGTTTGACTTTAGGGTCTCTTTAGTAAACTAAAATTATCTTAAGCTCTATATAAAATGGTTTTTTCAATCAGTATTGGCTAATGAAAAGGACTAGTAAGATTAACGATTTCTTTGTCTGGGTTGTTTCCTTGATAAAGTTGTTTCATTTCCATTGACTTTGCTTCATAGGAATATTTTGTGAAGGTTCATAGTTTAAGATATAATCCTATATGCCGAAAATAACATAACTGTAGAGAAAGACATTTTTCTTTTAAGCAAAGGGTATTATGGGTATTAATTGTTGAATTTGGTAAAGTCGACAGTATTTCTTTATAATACTTAACCCTACTTACATTGTCCTTCATACCCTTCTTGTTCAAGCCGAAACTCCTTCCCGCACTCACGATTCCCTCGCTCGTGACCTTTCCACAAGCTTGGCCTTGGCCTCTCCAGTTCCATTCTCCACATTTCCTCTATTTGTTCTTCTACGATCCATCCTTCACCCTTATCGACTCCACCACTGTCATTCCGCCATGTCGTCTCCGGTTGCCGAGAGCAAGGGGAAGAGGAAGGCCATGGAGGAACATTTACTAGAGGATTTCTCGCCCACTGAGTCTGTGGAGCGGTCACTAAAGGAGAAAAGATTAAAGACGGCACCAGATCAGGATATAAGCACTGAAGTGCCTAGAGGAGAGTCAGAAAAAGGGAAAGAAAAGGCAGAGGGGACGTCTCCCAAGTAGCACCAAACATTCGAACCAGAAGAAACAAGTATTTCTCCTAGGTCTTCAGTTCATGCTGAGATTACTTTGGAAGCTGGGAAGATTGTGTTCTCACAGTATGTGAATTTTCACGACAGTAAAATGACGTCAAGATTTCCTGAATTGGGTGAGCTCTTCAAATTTCAAAAATGGAAGAAATTTCTATGTAAGCATAGAATATATCATCCTAGACTTGTTGCAGAGTTCTGTAACAATCTGAAATATAATCCTGAACAGTCAAAACTGTTGACTACTATCAAAGGGACTAAGATTAAAACTTCTAGGCATTTCCTTCATAAATTCTTTAGAATACCAAAAGATGGGGAAATTGAAGGAGGGTCTACATATAATCTTCATGATGCATACTCCATTATTACAGATGTGCCTAGCAATACCACTGATAGGAAGCAAACAAAACAAGGTTAGTTTAAAGCAAACAAATTCCCCCCACTTAAGAGATTCTTACATCATATTATCACCACAATGATAACTCCACAAGTTGGAGGGAGAGGGAGACTGACTGAGTCCTCTATGGTTTGCTAAAGAGGATTAGGATTTGTTTGCCAGAGATAATTATTTAGATCATGGGAACTTGCAAGGAGTCTAGAAGAAATTTACCTTATGCAGCCCACTTAACTACTGTGTTCAAAAAGGTAGACATTTCTCTAGAGGATGAGAGTTCTAAGGAAATCCATAGGGTAAATGTTTACAACATGAATTTCATATCAAAATTCATGAGATTGAAATCTTCTTCTGACAGTCAAGTAATGGTACAATATGAAAAGAAGGTCTTATCAGTGCAAGAGGATCAACCTCAAGGTGAACAAGAGATAGCACAGCAACAGCAGCTGCAAGTAGACCAAGATGAGCAGGAGCAGCAGCCACCTGCTATTGAGTTGGAAGAGACAAGGATACAAGAACAACAGCCATCAGATGAACTAGATGTCATTATTGAACATCTTCAGATTAGTCAGGGGGAGGATCTATAGCCTGTAGTTGAGCAAATAGAATCCTTAGAGCAACCTCCCCTGTTGCTTCAAAAAGTAACAGAAGAGCAGCATATTGAAAATTTGCTATTGGAACAAGAGGTTCATGAATTGAACTTGACTGAAGAGCAAGTATCGAATCAACTAGATCAACATACTGATGAAATATTTGATAAGTTTGGACAGCAGATTCAGCAACAACTAGCAGCTAATCAGCCAGATCTAACAGCTGGACATCAACAAGTAGAAGATATTCAAGAAGAGTCTCACATAGAGACAGCTGAAGATGATCAGATGATTGATGAAATAGTCCTCTTAGAGGGACACAAAAATGATTCAGAAATAGAGAAAAAAACTGAACTAGATGTACACTCTATGGTTGATATGGTTATTGAAATCATGCAACAAGTAGCCGATGAAGCCATAGAAGAAATTGCCGACAAAGTTATTGAAGAACAGAGAATTCGGGATGAGCAACCCCAGGAAGAAGCTCCACATGAACAAGTTCAGGGTCCTGCTCCTTTATATGGTCCCTACCATGGGCCAATAATTCCAGTTGGGATATAACCTCCTCTATCCCCAGAACAACCCTTCATTCCTCTGGGTTATAAAGCATCTAGTTCTACTGGACCAAGCTCAGAGTCACATATGACTGAAATGCTCACTAATCTGACAAACATTGTGATAAATCATAATGGTATGATGAATGCACAATTTGTCTACATAAACTTGTTATTGATCGATTGGATGCTAGAATGCGCCATTTAGAACAGACTGTAAATAGTCAGTGGATAAAATTTGTGTATGATTAGCATATGTCTGACAGAAAACAAAATGGTGTTTTGGACTCCCTAGTAGCAGTGTGCCAGCAAGTAGGAGAAATCTTGAATAACGTGCAAGACACACAGGCTACATCTTTTACTAGTCTGTCTAAAGTTCTTGATTACACTTATGACCTCAAGATACAACTTGAACTGTTGAAGATTCAGATGAACATATTCAAGCAAGATCAGCAGGAGATCAATCAGAAAATTGATATTGTTTAGACTCAAGTGGAGAACTTAGTCAACAGATTCCAAAATATTGTCACTGAATAGGCCACCAGTTCATCCACGTTTATGGCTGGCATACACAACCAGCAATCTTCTCAATTAGATAATCTGGGTGGCATGATGCAAAGTTAGTTTATGGATATGATAGCTACTGTCAAAAAACTTCATGACTTGGTCAAGCAAAATGACCAGAAAGTGATGACCAAATTTGCAGCTCTCGGAACAAAAGTTGATAGAATTCCTTTTCCAAGGGCAATGCCTCTTAGAGGCTCTAGCAGTACACCACCACCACCCAGAGGAAGAGGAAGCTCCAAAGGTACAAGTTCTGGTCACTCAAGTCGCTGATGTTTGAGGGTCCTCCATTTTTTTGATAATGACAATTGGGGAGAGTTTATGGTCAAGGTCATGTATGAAAGTCCTTAGTGGACAGTTCAGTCTGATGCTAACAAATACTGAGATGCTGAGCAGATGTTGAAATTCTGATATATGCTGACTGTTCTTAGTGGATTGTTTTTTCTGATGTAAAAATGCTAAATGAGAATTTATCCTTTGTGTAATGAGATACCTCACTCAAACATTAATTTATCTTTTCTTACTGTACACAGAAATGTAATTACTAAATATTGCATATTTATGTTGAATGCATTTTTGTGTTGAAAGTCACTATCGCTATGCATGTAAGCAAATAAATTCTATGAATGAGTAATAACTGGTGAATGCTTGAAATTGAAAGAATGTCTGAAGAATGGTTGTTAGTTGTTTAATTCATTGTTAGTTTCAATCATACATGACTTATAGTTGTCATCATCAAAAAGGGGGAGATTGTTGGAACCCTGGTTTTTATAATGACAATCTATGAGTCATGTGAGATTGAAATGTTAGCGCAACAAGAGTGATATAGAAGGGGGGATGAATAGATCACTCCCGATTTGAACAACTTCAGCGGAAAAACACTCCTTCGAAAATCACCCTACCGAATATAGCTAAACAAAATAGCTAATGCAGTGAGAAACTAAGACAGAGTAATAAGATGCGATTGGAAGAGGCCGTCCACACACAAGCACATTGCCAAGCAGATAGAGAGCATCAACGATTGTAGCAAACCACAAAGGAGACAAGAGATTTTAAGGTGGTTCGATTGTAGTCCACAATCTACATCCACCCCTCACTCCAACTAGAGTAAGGATTCCACTAGCCAATGCTAGAAACCTGCAGACTCAGTCTGCGAACAATGTGCTGCCACACAGCTTGAATAACCAAAGGAACAAATCCCTCAACCAAACTCTGCTACCCACAGAGCTTGAAACCTGTTCCAGCTACCAGCTAGAACAGAACCGGAGATAGCTCTCCCTTCCTCCAACCCGGAGGGAACCTGCTAATGACAACCCGTCACTAGCAAAACTAGAGATCTACGATCTCTCTTCCTCTGCAGTCCAGAGGGAAACCGGAGTAACACTCCCTTCCTCTAAACACCAGAGGGTAAGAACTCGAGATCAGATGTATGAAGAAATAAAAGGAAAAATAGAAATGCAAACAAGACCAACGATGAACACAAATCGTTTCAGAAAAATCAAATACAAATATAGCTTCCGAAGAAGCAAATAGACTCTTCTCTCTCACTCAGACTTTTCTCTCAAAGGACTGCTCTCTAATCTTTTCTCTCTATCTTCTTTCTGGAATGTGGAGGCTCTCTCTCTTTTCTTCTTCTGCTCAGGAATTCTGCTCTTAGGCTTTTTCTCCAGTTTTTTTCATCTCTTCGCAGAGGGCACCTTTTATATGGCTTTCGACCTGAGTTTCAGGCCTTCACACGAGGGAGTCTCGTTCCCTCCCTTTCCAGAGTATTCTCGAATCACGTGCCAGGTATCATCCTCGGTTCACGTGCCTAATCATTGACCTGTATCACCTGCAGGCTGAGACAAATAACTGTGATTAGTTAGTTCAGTCAGATACGAATGTATAGACATTAGGACATCAGATTAAGTAAGTGTGTACACTGAGGGAGTGTATAGACTTGTGAGACTTCAAGCAACTCAGTGTATAGACTAGCTGAAGAATGCATTAGCACAAAGGATGAAATGTGTGGACTTCTGTGAAGTGTATGAGGCCCTTGAGTGTATAGACTCAGGGATGCTAAATAGGCAAGTGTGTCACAGTGTGAGAGTGTATAGAGTTGAGGTTCTTCAGCGAGCTTAGTGTATGGACTTGTAGTGTTCATGCGATCTCAATGTGTAGACTTGAAGCACAACAGTATGCACTGTATGGACTTCAATGAAGACGATGATGTCTAGACTTCGAAGAGAACGATGCTTGAAGGCATCGAATGTGTAGACATTGAAACAGCGGTTGAGCAAGTGTTTCAAATGAGAGAGTGTATAGACTTGCAGTTAACAATCGAGTGTATAGGGTTGAAAGCCTAACAATAGAGTGTATAGACTTGTAGGTTAACTGAGTGTAAAGACTTCAACAGTTAGCCAACGAGTGTACACACTTCGTTTTGAAGAGGATGCACAATAGAATGAAAGAATGAAAGTTGTGCGATGTACAGACATGCTCTGCCTAAAGCAATGTATAGACTTCAGCCCAAAGCCAATGTATGGACTTGGCGTTTTGAAGCATGCAGGCTGTATTGGCTTGAACACGTGCAAGCAGTGTATAGACTTCCTATAGGAAGAGCTATGCGATGTATAGACTTAACCAGACTTCACTCAATATACAGACTTCAAAGTGCAATGTAGGTAAAAGGCTGCCAATGTACATACTTTGGTAAAGGCATGAGACGTTCTTAAGACGATGAAGTCTGTATAGACTTTACAGTGAATGGATGCTCAGTGAGATGCAAGATGAGACAATGTAGTGTACAGACTTTGATGCCCAACAGCGATGTATAGACTAGCAAGTGAGACGCTTAGAGAGACGGTGAGCATTGTATACACTTAGCCTTTGAGGAACGATGTATAGACTCTGAATCATGAAAGCAGACTGTATAGACTTGGAGTGTTCGAAGGACCATTGTACAGAGTTGGAATGTTTGAGCCAATGTATAGACTTCTGCAGGGCTGCTAGTGTATGGACTTGTACAGTGCAACGATTGTACAGACTTTGAGGCCGAAGACAGTGTGTAGACTTGAGAAGCTCGAGGCCACTGTATAGACATGGGGTTCAGTTGAGAATGTATGGACTTTGACGGAGTGAGACAATGTTCAGACTTTGAAGTTACACTGTGGATGTGTAGACTTGAATGAGCATGGAGTGTATAGACTTGAAAGTCTGAAGGCGATGTACAGACTTAGAGAGTTGAAGCCGATGTACAGACTTGCAGATGTGAAGCCAATGTACAGACTTTTTGATATGAAGCCAATGTACAGACTTACTCAATCAAGCCGATGTATAGACTTTGAATGAATTCAATGGAAGAATGTATAGACATGGCCCCTTTCCGGATGTATAGACTTTCAGATAAACAGGCTACAGTCCTGTTGTATGGACTTGAATAGAAAGGCCAATGAATGGACAGACTAAGATGATTAATGTACTGAGGCGTCGACTCATCAGCAAGGAGGGGTCGACGTACCACTGTCCAGACTCTGCAGACAGAGTGTAGACAGAATCAAGTAGAGCATATTGTCTGACAACCATATAAACTGCACTCATTTACATGGTGAAACATGAATTAATCTAGAGATAGAAGATTGATTTATAGTGTGAGACATCATCAAAACCGTAGGGATGTAACAATCTCCCCCTTTTTGATGATGGCAACACTATGAATCAAGCAATATCATGGCATATCAAGCAATTAACTGCAGCTTTAACAGACAAAGCAAATTCAAAGCAAGTGCAAGCACAGACAAATTAAATACTACTGCAGAAGCACTTCTTTCTCAAAAACCACTCCCCCACAGCTCACTCTCAGCTCTTTTCCTCACAAGACAAGTTATTTCCTTGGCTCAAGAACACAAGAACATATCTCCCCTAGGACTCATGATCTGATCTACTGATATTGCTAAACTTCTCTCCCCCTTTGACATCAGCAAAAGGAAATGTAGAATATATGTAAGTGCTGGAGACATGAGGACGAAGTGCAGTAACTGCTTAGTGCAGAAAGTCATGAGTAGGTCTTAAGAGAATAAGTGAGGTTCTAAACTCAAGTGAAGATTCTGTAGACTCCAGTACACAATAGAGACATAGAATGATAGAAAGGTTTATCAGCATACAAAGTGTATGATTTAGAGCAGGAGTTAACAAGTATGGCCTGATATAGCTGAGCATTCAACTATCCTACAAGACAGCAAGAGACAAATTCAGAGAGGTGTTCTCGAGGTATTGAGGACAAGCAATCCATTAGTTGCACAACAACAAGGAATTTTTGAGATGATTTTCAAGAAGATCAATGAGTAAGTTGGTGATTCACTCCTTTGACATTAGAGAGACACCTTGATTAGAGGCCTGAATCCCCAGTTACTCAGAGTGAGTACCTCATTACTTCCCTTTTTTTATTAAGGAACAGAGTTAGTAACTGTAGCTTTTGACATGAGAAAACACCTTGATTAGAGGCCAGAGTCCCCAGTTACTCACCAGCAAGCCACCATTGCTCTGTCATATCTTTTCATTCATTTTTAAGCAATTGACACCTCATGACATAGGAGAAATATTCATTTCATTGATGAAACTCCCAGTTTCTCAGTGCCCAAAACAAGACATGTTTGTTTAGTTAAGCCCTTGTGTTAAAGAGATAGAATGATTGAAAACAATACCAACATGACTATTTCTTGAAGTGAGTCTTGAAGTCTAGATTTCAAGCTGATTGGGTCAGATATCAAGACATACAAGATTTGGCCTGAACCAGAATTATTAACAATGTAGGAAGATATACCTTTTACAATTAATCCAGGTCTCTGAAAGAATACTAAAGGAAAGATTCTGACTGGATTTTAGAATCACTGACTTATAGACTTGAGAATTAAGTGACATTCTACTGTCTGAGAGAACCACACTAGATCTGTCATGAAAACTAGCAAAGACACATATCTGGTCAAACTTTTTGAATCTGTCAAAGAACTCTTCCTCTCACAGCTCAAACAGCTCCCCCTCACTCAAAGCAGTCCTGAAAGCTAACCAACAGATAGACAGAACTCCCCCTCAAAAAAAGAACATACTTCACATTTAAGACAGTTTGTATAAGCCTAATTCTCTTCTCAGTGTTGTGAATTTTTCATTATCCAAAGGTTTAGTGAAGATGTCAGCAATCTGATTATCTGTGCCTACATGAATCAGTTCAAAATTGCTTTTAGAAATCTCATCTCTTATGAAATGATGCCTTATCTCTATGTGTTTGGTGCGTGAATGCAAAATAGGATTTTTGGCAAGATTAATGGCACTTGTGTTATCACAATAGATAGGTGTGCACCCCAGGTCTACTTGGTAGTCCTGAAACTGGTATTTAATCCATATGACTTGTGTTCCACAACTCCCTGCAGCTACATATTCAGCTTCTGCAGTGGAGAGGGCCACAGAATGTTGTTTCTTGGAGCCCTAAGACACTAAACACCCACCCAAAAATTCACAGTGACCACTAGTGCTTTTCCTGTCTAGTTTACAGCCTGCATAATCAGCATCTATGTATGCAACTAAGTTAAATGTGTGTGATGTAGGAAACCATAATCCAAGAGAATGAGTAGCTGACAAATATCTGAAAATTCTTTTCACTGCAGCGAAATGTGATTCAGTAGGTCTAGACTGATACCTTGCACACATTCCTACACTGAATTATATATCAGGTCTAGAAGCTATCAAGTAAAGAAGAGATCCAATCATACCTCGATAAAGTTTGGCATTTACATCTTTACCTGTCTCATCTGCATCCAATGAGGTATTGGTACCCATGGGTGTTGTAATGTGCTTTAGGTTTTCCATACCAAACCTCTTAAATAGTTCCAATGTGTATTTGATCTGGTTGATGAAGCACCCATCCTCTAGCTGCTGTACCTGCAGGCCAAGAAAGTATTTTAGGTCACCAACCAAACTCATTTCAAATTCAGGAAACATCATTTTAGAATATTCATCACATAGTTCATGCTTAGTTGATCCAAATACTATGTCATCTACATATACCTGAACTATGATGAGATCTCTATTTGTACCCTTGGTAAATAGAGTTTGATCAACCTTACCTCTTTTGTAGCCCTTGCTGATCAAAAATTCAGTCAATCTTTCATACCATGCTCTTGGAGCCTGCTTTAGACCATACACGGCTTTGTTTAACCTAAAAACTTGGTTAGGTTGAGGAGAGAATTGAAATTCGGGGGGTTGTTCAACAAAAACCTCTTCTTTAATGACTCCATTTAAAAAGGCACTTTTCACATCCATTTGTTGGAGTTTTATATTCTTTGAACATGCAAAGGCAAGCAACATTCTTATGGCTTCCATCCTAGCAACAGGTGCATAGGATTCATCAAAGTCTACACCAAATTCCTGACAGTAGCCCTTGGCTACTAATCTGGCCTTATTCCTTGAGATGACTCCATCTTCATTCATTTTATTTTTGAACACCCACTTAGTTCCTATGATATTAACATTATCTGGTCTTGGAACAATTTCCCAGACATTATTTCTTTCAAACTGGCCTAATTCCTCACTCATGGCATTAACCCAAGCTTGATCAGCCAAGGCCTCTTCTATTGATTTGGGTTCAATTTGTGAGACTAAAGTAATTAAGTCTTCATTATTCACATTCCTAAAATGAGACCTAGTCCGAAGAGGATCTTCAGGATTGCCTATGACATTATCTATCGGATGGTCTTTAAGAAATCTAACATTGGTTGAAGACTCACATGTTTCTCTTGGCCCTTCCTGATTGAGGGGATCTGTTGTTCCACTCGGCTGAGTCTTCTCTTCTTCTTGGTCTTCTAGGAATTCCCCATCATGATTGGAGTCCTTGTCAAAATTTTCAATGTTAGACACACCTTTCTTTTCACTGAAAATAATGTGTGGAGACTCTTCAACCTTTTTGTCTGTTATGTTGAAGACTCTATATGCCCTAGACACTTCTGAATATCCCAAAAATATTCCAGGGGAGCTTTTAGCTTCAAACTTGTCTAAATCTTTCTTGTCATTATTGTGAATAAAATATTTTGCTTCAAAAATTTTGAAATGAAACAAGTTTGGTTTCTTACCTTTTAGAAGCTCATAGGGTGTTTTCTTGTGAATGGGTCTTACCATGGCCATGTTGATTATGTAAGTTACTGTATTGGCCGCTTCTGCCCAAAACCTTCTAGGTAACATACTTTCAATCAGCATGGTTCGGGCCATCTCCACCACAGTTCTATTTCTTCTCTCCACAATCACATTCTGTTCAGGTGTCCTGGGAGAAGAAAACCTGTGAGTTAGTCCCTCTCTTTCACAAAGATCAGAAAACATGGAGTTTTCAAACTCACCTCCATGATCAGATTGAATAGTACAGATCTTGTGTTTTCCTTCTTGTTTGACCTTATTGAAAAACAGATTAAACTTTTGAAATGCATCACTTTTATTTGCTAAGAAGAATATCCATGAATATCTAGAGAAGTCATCTATGATGACATAGCCAAACCTGTTTCCATTAAGACTCTGAGTTCTAGTGGGACCGAAAAGGTCTATATGGAGAAGTTCCATTGGTCTAGAGGACAATGGCTCAGATCTTAATTTGAAAGAGTTTCTGGTCTGTCTGCCTAGAGCACAGGCATCACATGATTTTGATTTCGAATTGAATTTAATTCTAGGCATGCCTCTAACTAAATCATACTTGACCAATTTAGTTAAAGTAGTAAAGCTAGCATGACCTAGACGTCTATGTCATTCAAAAACATCATTTTCAGAATTGACAGATAAACAAATATTAGATTGAGATTGTAATACCCCGGTTTTGAAAATCTGAAATTTAATTGAAATAATTGAATTTTTCACTGAGATAAATGAATTTCAGAATTTAATATTTAATTCCTTAGTAAATAGAACTAGTGAATTTTTGACTACCTTATAAAAATCTGGAAAAATGCTAATTGGGTCAAGGATGATGTAGTTAGCAACTTTATCTTCTGGGTTCAACACAACAAAAATCCGTAATTAGGTCTAATTAATGGATTAAGCCTAAAAATGTACACTAAGTTAACTATGCCTAACCTTAACTTAAAACGCGAAATTGGAGCTTAATGTTCAACCAATGACCCCAAATCCTTTTATAAATTTAATTAGAACTTATTTGAATTGTTGTAGAAATTTAGTAGGAATTATTTGAAATTATTTGAATTTATTTGAATTTATTTGAATTAATTAGATTAATTCTTTAATGAATAGTACAAGTCACTTTTCGACTATTTTATAAAAATCCATAAAAATCATATTATTGTGTAATCCATTTCGTTTAACATTTTTATCTTCTACGGCTAAGCCTAATAAAATTGTTAACAAGGCCTAACCAGGGGTTTAAGTCCAATTTCTATACCTACCAACCCGAAATTCGTGTTCACTATTCACCCCATCTTAAAACATAAAATTCAACCTTAATACTCAACCATTTGATCTGAAATTAGTGTCAAACTAAAGGCCATGATCTTAACTTCAATAGCCTCTAAAAATTGCTCGAAATCCTAACTCTAATTGAGGCGGCTGGTCGAGTTTTGACTTGGTCTTGCTTGGCGGCGCCTTGTCCAACACGTCATTTGTGGCATCGATTCCTCTCACCACAGACCATCCCAGAACGTGTATAAACTATCAAAATAAAGCTCTTCCAGTCTATTTTCATTTGGTAGCCGCGACAGTCGCTGAAGTTTTCAGATCTGGGAGATATCTCGCGTTGAGTGCGTGGGTGTCGGCGTCCTTCTTTCTTTCCTCCTTCTTTGTTCTTCCTTGTTCTTCATCAAATTGAGGTAGGTTCTCTCGGGCTCAAACCTTAAATGATATATCAAAATGTTCAGCATGCATTCCTCTTTCTTTTGATATATAAAGTCCCAATTTCTATTAAGTGTAGCATGCGAATTTAGTCATTTAGTGAGCCATGTTAGAATCATGTTAGAACTAGGGTTTAAGTTGTTCTTCCTTAGATTAAGTGATGAATTCGGGCTGTGAATCAAAAAGTAATCCATGCATCTTATATAGTTTTTCATGCTCGTTATTTTGATAGTAAAAGCCCCAAATTATATTCTGTATATTGAGAGTATTTTACGATTTAGTAACAGCATGTCAAGTTAAGGTTTTTACTGTTCTTTCTTTAATAAATCTCGATTTAAGCATGTTAATCTGAAATTGACCCTGCTATTAGATAGTAGTTTTCATGAGCTTTCCATCGGTACCAAAAGCCCCAATTTTTATTGGGTGTATTCCACGAATTAAATCATTTAGTATAGACAAGTCAAAATTAGGGTTTAATATTTCCCCTTTGATTTCTGTATTGATTCAGGCTTTAAAACATGAAATTGATCCATGTATCTTGTAGAACTTTCTGTGCTCTTTCTTTTCACTATAAAAGCCCTAATTTTGATCGAGTATATTGTCCGAATTTGTGATTTTATTGAAACCCTAGAAAATATGAGGAATTAGGCAAATTTTGGAAAAATATATTAAAAATCGGAATCTGCTCGGGAATGGCGGTCTCGCGATAGACCGCCCAACCCCAGCGACCCTGGGATGGGCGGTCGCCCCTGGACCGCCCAACCCCAAACCCTGGGATGCGCGGTCGCTCATGGACCGCCCAACCCCTGTGAAACCCTAAACGGCCCATAATAGACCGTTTAACCCCCAGAGACAGTTTTCGCGCCCGGTTTCACCGTTTAACGTCCCGATTATCCTAGTAAATGCATATTAAGGCAGTAATTTTATATTTCTGTCCCAGAAACGTATTTTTCATAGAAAATGATTTAAATGTGGGTTTTGATTATTAATTAGTATCTTAATCGCATCTTAATTGCTAATTAGTATCTTAAATTGATAATTAGTGTTTTTAAGTGTTAAATTAGTATCTTAATTACTGTTAAGACAGTAGATTTACATTTCTGTACCAGAAATATATTTCTCACAGAAAATGATTTAGTGTGTAGATAATTTGTGTTTTTAATTGTTAATTAGTATGTTAATTGCTAATTAGTATCTTAAATTGATAATTAGTGTTTTTAAGTGTTAAATTAGTATCTTGATTATTGCTAAGACAGTAGATTTACATTTCTGTACCAGAAATATATTTTTCACATAAAATGATTTAGTGTGTAGATAATTTGTGTTTTTAATTGTTAATTAGTATGTTAATTGCTAATTAGTATCGTAAGTTGATGATTCGTGTTTCTGATTGTTAAATTAGCATCTTAATTGTTGTTTAGACGGTAGTTTATATTTCTGTACCAGTAATATATACTTTTCATAGAAAATGAATTAATGTGGTTCTAAATTGTTAATTGGTATATTAATTCTTAATTATCATGTTAAATGGAGTTAATTAGCATCTTAAATTGATAATTAGTAAAAAATACATATAATAAGTGGTAATTATGCAAGTAAATTCCTGTAAATTGCATGATATCTTTTGAACTTGTTCATTATCACTTTGATCCATCTTGATCCATCTTTTAATGAAAAACCATATATCTAATTAAGCATGTAAAATTAGGAGTTAAAAGGCTTTATTTGGTTTTTCTTAATGCTCTTAGTCAGTCAGTTCGTACTTAGAGCGGCGTACTGTCAGTCGTTGTTCTTGACTTCATGACTCGTGGATCGTGACTCTTGTGAGTACGGCCGATGTTAGCCGTACAACCCTCGGTGTTTGGGTTTTATCGTGTTTCGTATTCTTGAGTCTAAGGATAAGTTAGTCCTTTAATATTGAGCTTATGATAGTAACTCCTCTGATTACTTGGCCATTTACTTGACTATCTAGACACGTGGGATCTTGGATCCATTATATGCCAACGCACCATAAGGGCCCGATCTGGTCCTAGGGAGAGCGCCCGAAAGTTAGTGAGCCCATAGGATGTTAATGACAGGGTGAGGCATTACACCCGAGTGCATGACTTGTTAAGTCTAGAAATAAATATCTTGTTACTTGTTACTTGTGACTTGGTGTGCTTGAATCACGTTGACGTCGACCCAAGGAACTTGATAAGTAACGTACTTGAATCTCGTTGAGTGCTTGAGAGGCGCTTAAACTACTTGCTTGCTTGGCCAACTCTTGCTATTTCCTGTTGGAAATTCTTATACTTGCAATTATCTAGTGAATACTCTATTACTATCTTATGGTAAATTCATTACGTGAAATCTCCTGTAGCAAATTCTTGTATACTTGTTCTTGTTCAATCTCGTACTTGATATCTTGTTCTTACCTGCTATTTCTTGACCTTGCAAGATCTATTTTATTACGTTGTTTCATATCATCATTTATTTCTCTTATTACCGTGGCATATTAAACTGTAATTTACTTGTTAATCACTTAAACTATGCCTGATGATAGAGTATAATTCCTACTGAGCTTTTTGCTCACCCCTACTTCCAACCCTTTTCAAGTTATTCGAGTATCGGTACGTGCATTGGGAAACGGATCAGTGTGATCGAGTGGAACCTGGAACCTAGAGTTGGAGTCTGTTCTTTTTATCTTCTCGAGTCTAGCTAGTCTGGTTATTTCTTTTTGTTATTTATTTTGAATCTTTTATTGTAAGTGGTATCAAAATATATCTTTTTAAATTAATAAGAGTTCGTATTTTCTCAAAATGTGTGTCTGGCCTCTTTGTATTTTATTGTGATTATTTATCTTCCGCTCTTATTATCGTGACTATCTCTTGCCACGTTCCGAGCATCGCTTCCCGCTGCTATCGGTTAGGGGCGTGACAATTTTGGTATCAGAGCCTCCTTGCCTGAGTCCCTTGGATTTAGTCCAAGTGTATAGGTTACCCTAAGTCTTAAGACCCGTGTCATCTCTTGTACCATTGTGAGATTGGGTAGTATTGTGGGTTAAGTAATAAAATATATGCAAGATTGCGTTGCGTTAGGAGTAAGGGTAATGAAGAAGTTAACCATATAATTATCTTGCAGGTTATTAAGCCATCCTTAAAATGAAACCGAGTGGATCTGGTAAGCTAAGTTTCGGTTCCGCTAGAGGCTGGCGAGTCCGACATAAGGAAACCCGACGTAATAAGAAGAAGAAGAGTAATATTGCGCAAATGGAATGTAAGTACTGTCACAAACTTGGTCATCTCGCGAAGGAGTGCTGGCGAAGGTGCGGAGTGTGTCTGCGTTGCGGAGATCAGGATCATAAAATGGCTAACTGTCCTAAGTTACTTCCACAAGCAAAACTACAAGAAGAATCGGAACCAACTTCTATCGAATGAAGAACTATATATGGTATCGTTCTCTTTTATCCCTAGCTATAGCTAAATTCTTTCGGCATTAGTTGTATAATTAACATGCTATTTTGATAAATAAGATCATCTTAGTTCAAACATTCACATAATTGGTAATACCCAGTGAATTTGGGGACCAAATTCTTTTAAGTGGGGGAGGGTGTAATACCCCGGTTTTAAAAATCTGAAATTTAATTGAAATAATTGAATTTTTCACTGAGATAAATGAATTTCGGAATTTAATATTTAATTCCTTAGTAAATAGAACTAGTGAATTTTTGACTACCTTATAAAAATCTGGAAAAATGCTAATTGGGTCAAGGACGATGTAGTTAGCAACTTTATCTTCTGGGTTCAACCCAACAAAAATCCGTAATTAGGTCTAATTAATGGATTAAAGCTAAAAATGTACACTAAATTAACTATGCCTAACCTTAACTTAAAACGCGAAATTGGAGCTTAATGTTCAACCAATGACCCCAAATCCTTTTATAAATTTAATTAGAACTTATTTGAATTGTTGTAGAAATTTAGTAGGAATTATTTGAAATTATTTGAATTTATTTGAATTAATTAGATTAATTCTTTATGAATAGTACAAGTCACTTTTCGACTATTTTATAAAAATCCATAAAAATCATATTATTGTGTAATACATTTTGTTTAACATTTTTATCTTCTAGGGCTAAGCCTAATAAAATTGTTAACATGGCCTAATCAAGGGTTTAAGTCCAATTTCTATACCTACCAACCCGAAATTCGTGTTCACTATTCACCCCATCTTAAAACATAAAATTCGACCTTAATACTCAACCATTTGATCTGAAATTGGTGTCAAACTAAAGGCCATGATCTTAACTTCAATAGCCCTCTAAAAATTGCTCGAAATCCTAACCCTAATTGAGGCGGCTGGTCGAGTTTTGACTTGGTCTTGCTTGGCGGCGCCTTGTCCAACACGTCACTTGTGGCGTCGATTCCTCTCTGCACAGACCATCCCAGAACGTGTATAAACTATCAAAATAAAGCTCTTCCAGTCTATTTTCATTTGGTAGCCACGGCAGTCGCTGAAGTTTTCAGATCTGGGAGATATCTCGCGTGAGTTCGTGGGTGTCGGCGTCCTTCTTTCTTTCCTCCTTCTTTGTTCTTCCTTGTTCTTCATCAAATTAAGGTAGGTTCTCTCGGGATCAAACCATAAATGATATATCAAAATGTTCAGCATGCATTCCTCTTTCTTTTGATATATAAAGCCCCAATTTCTATTAAGTGTAGCATGCTAATTTAGTCATTTAGTGAGCCATGTTAGAATCATGTTAGAACTAGGGTTTAAGTTGTTCTTCCTTAGATTAAGTGATGAATTCGGGCTGTGAATCAAAAAGTAATCCATGCATCTTATATAATTTTTCATGCTCGTCATTTTGATAGTAAAAGCCCCAAATTATATTCTGTATATTGAGAGTATTTTACGATTTAGTAACAGCATGTCAAGTTAAGGTTTTTACTATTCTTTCTTTAATAAATCTCGATTTAAGCATGTTAATCTGAAATTGACCCTGCTATTAGATAGTAGTTTTCATGAGCTTTCCATCGGTACCAAAAGCCCGAATTTGTATTTGGTGTATTCCGCGAATTAAATCATTTAGTATAGACAAGTCAAAATTAGGGTTTACTAGTTCCCCTTTGATTTCTATATTGATTCGGGCTTTAAAACATGAAATTGATCCATGTATCTTGTAGAACTTTCTGTGCTCTTTCTTTTGACTGTAAAAGCCCTAATTTTGATCGAGTATATTGTCCGAATTTGTGGTTTTATTGAAACCCTAGAAAATATGAGGAATTAGGCAAATTTTGAAAATATATATTAAAAATCGGAATCTGCCCGGGATGGGCGGTCTCGCGATAAACCGCCCAACCCCAGCGACCCTGGGATGGGCGATCGCCCTTGGACCGCCCAACCCCAAACCCTGGGATGCGCGGTCGCTCATGGACCGCCCAACCCCTGTGAAACCCTAAATCGCCCATAACAGACCGTTTAACCCCCAGAGACAGTTTTCACGCCCGGTTTCACCGTTTAACGTCCCGATTACCCTAGTAAATGCATGTTAAGGCAGTAATTTTATATTTCTATCCCAGAAACGTATTTTTCATAGAAAATGATTTAAATGTGGGTTTTGATTATTAATTAGTATCTTAATCGCATCTTAATTGCTAATTAGTATCTTAAATTGATAATTAGTGTTTTTAAGTGTCAAATTAGTATCTAAATTACTGTTAAGACAATAGATTTACATTTCTGTACCAGAAATATATTTTTCACAGAAAAGGATTTAGTGTGTAGATAATATGTGTTTTTAATTGTTAATTAGTATCTTAAATTGATAATTAGTGTTTTTAAGTGTTAAATTAGTATCTTGATTATTGCTAAGACAGTATATTTACATTTCTGTACCAGAAATATATTTTTCACAGAAAATGATTTAGTGTGTAGATAATTTGTGTTTTTAATTGTTAATTAGTATGTTAATTGCTAATTAGTATCGTAAGTTGATGATTCGTGTTTCTGATTGTCAAATTAGCATCTTAATTGTTGTTTAGACGGTAGTTTATATTTCTGTACCAGTAATATATACTCTTCATAGAAAATGAATTAATGTGGTTCTAAATTGTTAATTGGTATCTTAATTCTTAATTAGCATGTTAAATGGAGTTAATTAGCATCTTAAATTGATAATTAGTAAAAGAACACATATAGTAAGTGGTAATTATGCAAGTAAATTCCTGTAAATTGCATGATATCTTTTGAACTTGTTCATTATCACCTTGATCCATCTTGATCCATCTTTTAATGAAAAACCATATATCTAATTAAGCATGTAAAATTAGGAGTTAAAAGGCTTTATTTGGTTTTTCTTAATGCTCTTAGTCAGTCAGTTCGTACTTAGAGCGGCGTACTGTCAGCCGTTGTTCTTGACTTCATGACTCGTGGATCGTGACTCTTGTGAGTACGGCCGGTGTTAGCCGTACAACCCTTGGTGTTTGGGTTTTATCGTGTTTCGTATTCTTGAGTCTAAGGATAAGTTAGTCCTTTAATCTTGAGCTTATGACAGTAACTCCTCTGATTACTTCGCCATTTACTTGACTATCTAGACACGTGGGATCTTGGATCCATTATATGCCAACGCACCATAAGGGCCCGGTCTGGTCCTGGGGAGAGCGCCCGAAAGTTAGTGAGCCCATGGGATGTTAATGACAGGGTGAGGCATTACACCCGAGTGCATGACTTGTTAAGTCTAGAAATAAATATCTTGTTACTTGTTACTTGTGACTTGGTGTGCTTGAATCACGTTGACGTCGACCCAAGGAACTTGATAAGTAACGTACTTGAATCTCGTTGAGTGCTTGAGAGGCGCTTAAACTACTTGCTTGCTTGGCCAACTCTTGCTATTTCCTGTTGGAAATTCTTGTACTTGCAATTATCTAGTGAATACTCTATTACTATCTTATGGTAAATTCGTTACGTGAAATCTCCTGTAGCAAATTCTTGTATACTTGTTCTTGTTCAATCTCGTACTTGATATCTTGTTCTTACCTGCTATTTCTTGACCTTGCAAGATCTGTTTATTACGTTGTTTCATATCGTCATTTATTTCTCTTATTAGCGTGGCATATGAAACTGTAATTTACTTGTTAATCACTTAAACTATGCCTGATGATAGAGTATAATTCCTACTGAGCTTTTTGCTCACCCCTACTTCCAACCCTTTTCAGGTTATGCGAGTATCGGTATGTGCATTGGGAAACGGATCAGTGTGATCGAGTGGAACCTGGAACCTAGAGTCGGAGTCTGTTCTTTTTATCTTCTCGAGTCTAGCTAGTCTGGTTATTTCTTTTTGTTATTTATTTTGAATCTTTTATTGTAAGTGGTGTCAAAATATATCTTTTTAAATTAATAAGAGTTCGTATTTTCTCAAAATGTGTGTCTGGCCTCTTTGTATTTTATTGTGATTATTTATCTTCCGCTCTTGTTATCGTGACTGTCTCTTGCCACGTTCCGAGCATCGCTTCCCGCTGCTATCGGTTCGGGGCGTGACAATTTTGGTATCAGAGCCTCCTTGCCTGAGTCCCTTGGATTTAGGCCAAGTGTATAGGTTACCCTAAGTCTTAAGACCCGTGTCATCTCTTGAACCATTGTGAGATTCGGTAGTATTGTGAGTTAAGTAATAAAATATATGCAAGATTGCGTTGCGTTAGGAGTAAGGGTAATGAAGAAGTTAACCATATAATTATCTTGCAGGTTATTAAGCCATCCTTAAAATGAAACCGAGTGGTTCTGGTAAGCTAAGTTTCGGTTCCGCTAGAGGCTGGCGAGTCCGACGTAATGAAACCCGACGTAATAAGAAGAAGAAGAGTAATATTGCGCAAATGGAATGTAAGTACTGTCACAAACTTGGTCATCTCGCGAAGGAGTGCTGGCAAAGGTGCGGAGCGTGTCTGCGTTGCGGAGATCAGGATCATAAAATGGCTAACTGTCCTAAGTTACTTCCACAAGCAAAGCTACAAGAAGAATCGGAACCAACTTCTATCGAATGAAGAACTATATATGGTATCGTTCTCTTTTATCCCTAGCTATAGCTAAATTCTTTCGGCATTAGTTGTATAATTAACATGCTATTTTGATAAATAAGATCATCTTAGTTCAAACATTCACATAATTGGTAATACCCAGTGAATTTGGGGACCAAATTCCTTTAAGTGGGGGAGGGTGTAATACCCCAGTTTTGAAAATTTAAAATTTAATTGAAATAATTGAATTTTTCACTGAGATAAATGAATTTCGGAATTTAATATTTAATTCCTTAGTAAATAGAACTAGTGAATTTTTGACTACCTTATAAAAATCTGGAAAAATGCTAATTGGGTCAAGGACGATGTAGTTAGCAACTTTATCTTCTGGGTTCAACCCAACAAAAATACGTAATTAGGTCTAATTAATGGATTAAGCCTAAAAATGTACACTAAGTTAACTATGCCTAACCTTAACTTAAAACACGAAATTGGAGCTTAATGTTCAACCAATGACCCCAAATCCTTTTATAAATTTAATTAGAACTTATTTGAATTGTTGTAGAAATTTAGTAGGAATTATTTGAAATTATTTGAATTTATTTGAATTTATTTGAATTAATTAGGTTAATTCTTTAATGAATAGTACAAGTCACTTTTCGAGTATTTTATAAAAATCCATAAAAATCATATTATTGTGTAATCCATTTCGTTTAACATTTTTATCTTCTAGGGCTAAGCCTAATAAAATTGTTAACATGGCCTAATCAGGGGTTTAAGTCCAATTTCTATACCAACCAACCCGAAATTCGTGTTCACTATTCACCCCATCTTAAAACATAAAATTCGACCTTAATACTCAACCATTTGATCTGAAATTGGTGTCAAACTAAAGGCCATGATCTTAACTTCAATAGCCCTCTAAAAATTGCTCGAAATCCTAACCCTAATTGAGGCGGCTGGTCGAGTTTTGACTTGGTCTTGCTTGGCGGCGCCTTGTCCAACACGTCACTTGTGGCGTCGATTACTCTCACCACAGACCATCCCAGAACATGTATAAACTATCAAAATAAAGTTCTTCCAGTCTATTTTCATTTGGTAGCCGCGGCAGTCGCAGAAGTTTTCAGATCTTGGAGATATCTCGCGTTGAGTGCGTGGGTGTCGGCGTCCTTCTTTCTTTCCTCCTTCTTTGTTCTTCCTTGTTCTTCATCAAATTGAGGTAGGTTCTCTCGGTCTCAAACTTTAAATGATATATCAAAATGTTCAGCATGCATTCCTCTTTCTTTTGATATATAAAGCCCCAATTTCTATTAAGTGTAGCATGCGAATTTAGTCATTTAGTGAGCCATGTTAGAATCATGTTAGAACTAGGGTTTAAGTTGTTCTTCTTTAGATTAAGTGATGAATTCGGGCTTCGAATAAAAAAGTAATCCATGCATCTTATATAGTTTTTCATGCTCGTCATTTTGATAGTAAAATCCCCAAATTATATTCTGTATATTGAGAGTATTTTACGATTTAGTAACAGCATGTCAAGTTAAGGTTTTTACTGTTCTTTCTTTAATAAATCTCGATTTAAGCATGTTAATCTGAAATTGACCCTGCTATTAGATAGTAGTTTTCATGAGCTTTCCATCGGTACCAAAAGCCCCAATTTGTATTGGGTGTATTCCGCGAATTAAATCATTTAGTATAGAGAAGTCAAAATTAGGGTTTACTAGTTCCCCTTTGATTTCTGTATTGATTCGGGCTTTAAAACATGAAATTGATCCATGTATCTTGTAGAACTTTCTATGCTCTTTCTTTTGACTGTAAAAGCCCTAATTTTGATCGAGTATATTGTCTGAATTTGTGGTTTTATTGAAACCCTCGAAAATATGAGGAATTAGGTAAATTTTGGAAAAATATATTAAAAATCGGAGTCTGCCCGGGATGGGCGGTCTCGCGATAGACCGCCCAACCCCAGCGACCCTGGGATGGGCAGTCGCCCCTGGACCGCCCAACCCCAAACCCTGGGATGCGCGGTCGCTCATGGACCGCCCAACCACTGTGAAACCCTAAACGGCCCATAACAGACCGTTTAACCCCCAGAGATAGTTCTCGCGCCCGGTTTCACCGTTTAACGTCCCGATTACCCTAGTAAATGCATGTTAAGGCAGTAATTTTATATTTCTTTCCCAGAAACGTATTTTTGATAGAAAATGATTTAAATGTGGGTTTTGATAATTAATTAGTATCTTAATCGCATCTTAATTGCTAATTAGTATCTTAAATTGATAATTAGTGTTTTTAAGTATTACTGTTAAGAGAGTAGATTTACATTTCTATACCAGAAATATATTTTTCACAGAAAATGATTTAGTGTGTAGATAATTTGTGTTTTTAATTTTCAATTAGTATGTTAATTGCTAATTAGTATCTTAAATTGATAATTAGTGTTTTTAAGTGTAAAATTAGTATCTTGATTATTGCTAAGACAGTAGATTTACATTTCTGTACCAGAAATATATTTTTCACAGAAAATGATTTAGTGTGTAGATAATTTGTGTTTTTAATTGTTAATTAGTATGTTAATTGCTAATTAGTATCGTAAGTTGATGATTCGTGTTTCTGATTGTTAAATTAGCATCTTAATTGTTGTTTAGACGGTAGTTTATATTTCTGTACCAGTAATATATACTCTTCATAGAAAATGAATTAATGTGGTTCTAAATTGTTAATTGGTATCTTAATACTTAATTAGCATGTTAAATGGAGTTAATTAGCATCTTAAATTGATAATTAGTAAAAAAACACATCTAATAAGTGGTAATTATGCAAGTAAATTCCTGTAAATTGCATGATATCTTTTGAACTTGTTCATTATCACCTTGATCCATCTTGATCCATCTTTTAATGAAAAACCATATATCTAATTAAGCATGTAAAATTAGGAGTTATAAGGTTTTATTTGGTTTTTCTTAATGCTCTTAGTCAGTCAGTTCGTACTTAGAGCGGCGTACTGTCAGCCGTTGTTCTTGACTTCATGACTCGTGGATCGTGACCCTTGTGAGTACGGCCGGTGTTAGCCGTACAACCCTCGGTGTTTGGGTTTTATCGTGTTTCGTATTCTTGAGTCTAAGGATAAGTTAGTCCTTTAATCTTGAGCTTATGACAGTAACTCCTCTGATTGCTTGGCCATTTACTTGACTATCTAGACACGTGGGATCTTGGATCCATTATATGCCAACGCACCATAAGGGCCCGGTCTGGTCCTGGGGAGAGCGCCCGAAAGTTAGTGAGCCCATGGGTTGTTAATGACAGGGTGAGGCATTACACCCGAGTGCATGACTTGTTAAGTCTAGAAATAAATATCTTGTTACTTGTTACTTGTGACTTGGTGTGCTTGAATCACGTTGACGTCGACCCAAGGAACTTGATAAGTAACGTACTTGAATCTCGTTGAGTGCTTGAGAGGCGCTTAAACTACTTGCTTGCTTGGCCAACTCTTGCTATTTCCTGTTGGAAATTCTTGTACTTGCAATTATCTAGTGAATACTCTATTACTATCTTATGGTAAATTCATTACGTGAAATCTCCTGTAGCAAATTCTTGTATACTTGTTCTTGTTCAATCTCGTACTTGATATCTTGTTCTTACCTACTATTTCTTGACCTTGCAAGATCTGTTTTATTACGTTGTTTCATATCGCCATTTATTTCTCTTATTAGCGTGGCATATGAAACTGTAATTTACTTGTTAATCACTTAAACTATGCCTGATGATAGAGTATAATTCCTACTGAGCTTTTTGCTCACCCATACTTCCAACCCTTTTCAGGTTATGCGAGTATCGGTACGTGCATTGGGAAACGGATCAGTGTGATCGAGTGGAACCTGAAACCTAGAGTTGGAGTCTGTTCTTTTTATCTTCTCGAGTCTAGCTAGTCTGGTTATTTCTTTTTGTTATTTATTTTGAATCTTTTATTGTAAGTGGTGTCAAAATATATCTTTTTAAATTAATAAGAGTTCGTATTTTCTCAAAATGTGTGTCTGGCCTCTTTGTATTTTATTGTGATTATTTATCTTCCGCTCTTGTTATCGTGACTGTCTCTTGCCACGTTCCGAGCATCGCTTCCCGCTGCTATCGGTTCGGGACGTGACAATTTTGGTATCAGAGCCTCCTTGCCTGAGTCCCTTGGATTTAGTCCAAGTGTATAGGTTACCCAAAGTCTTAAGACCCGTGTCATCTCTTGTACCATTGTGAGATTGGGTAGTATTGTGGGTTAAGTAATAAAATATATGCAAGATTGCGTTGCGTTAGGAGTAAGGGTAATGAAGAAGTTAACCATATAATTATCTTGCAGGTTATTAAGCCATCCTTAAAATGAAACTGAGTGGTTCTGGTAAGCTAAGTTTCGGTTCCGCTAGAGGCTGGCGAGTCCGACGTAAGGAAACCCGACGTAATAAGAAGAAGAAGAGTAATAATGTGCAAATGGAATGTAAGTACTGTCACAAACGTGGTCATCTCGCGAAGGAGTGATGGCGAAGGTGCGGAGCGTGTCTGCGTTGTGGAGATCAGGATCATAAAATGGCTAACTGTCCTAAGTTACTTCCACAAGCAAAACTACAAGAAGAATCGGAACCAACTTCTATCGAATGAAGAACTATATATGGTATCGTTTTCTTTTATCCCTAGCTATAGCTAAATTCTTTCGGCATTAGTTGTATAATTAACATGCTATTTTGATAAATAAGATCATCTTAGTTCAAACATTCACATAATTGGTAATACCCAGTGAATTTGGGGACCAAATTCCTTTAAGTGGGAGAGGGTGTAATACCCCGATTTTGAAAATCTGAAATTTAATTGAAATAATTGAATTTTTCACTGAGATAAATGAATTTCAGAATTTAATATTTAATTCTTTAGTAAATAGAACTAGTGAATTTTTGACTACCTTATAAAAATCTGGAAAAATGCTAATTGGGTCAAGGACGATGTACTTAGCAACTTTATCTTCTGGGTTCAACCCAACAAAAATATGTAATTAGGTCTAATTAATGGATTAAACCTAAAAATGTACACTAAGTTAACTATGCCTAACCTTAACTTAAAACGCGAAATTGGAGCTTAATGTTCAACCAATGACCCCAAATCCTTTTATAAATTTAATTAGAACTTATTTGAATTGTTGTGGAAATTTAGTAGGAATTTTTTGAAATTATTTGAATTTATTTAAATTTATTTGAATTAATTAGATTAATTCTTTAATGAATAGTACAAGTCACTTTTCGACTATTTTATAAAAATCCATAAAAATCATATTATTGTGTAATCCATTTCGATTAACATTTTTATCTTCTAGGGCTAAGCCTAATAAAATTGTTAACAAGGCCTAATCAGGGGTTTAAGTCCAATTTCTATACCTACCAACCCGAAATTCATGTTCACTGGAGAGGGGGATTTCCGCAGCCCACCACCAAGGCAGCCCAACAAGACCCACGCGGTCCAACTAGGCGAGCCCACCCGAGTGATAGCCCACTAGGCCCACTCAGGGAAGAAAAGCCCTATAAATAAAGACTCGAGGAACCAACTCTCCCCGGCGGCCTTCTAGGCTCGGAGGGCCCGAGACAACGGTCAGGTCGGATGAAAGGTCCGGTCTAAAGCCCACTCTCCGACCGAGAGAAAGAGGCTCCAGCCGACCTATCCGACCCCACCTTCGCCGGGCCATGACTATCGCTCGGACACGAGCTAGCATCCCCGTAGCTCGGTGAGACCGCTTGATTACTTGCAGGTGCAGCCGTTCAGAGTCCTCCGGCAGCGGGAGAGTCATGGGAGCTGCCGAACTCCAAGGGGATAATGCCCCCACGATCCGGCCATGAAAGCCCCCGATGAAGACGTAACTCCCGCCGGGAAGCCCTCAGCTCACCGGACTCCTAAAAGGCGATGCACTATTTAAGTAAGGGAGACCCTCCGGAAGATGGTAAGATGAACTAGCCCTTCACATACCCTAAGCTCCTGGGCACGATTCGCTTCACCCTTGGTGGAGAGGATTCTCGCGCATCAGCTCTCTCCTCCCCTCATTATCGCTTCCACCATCGCTCTACTGACTTAGCCATCGGAGGGTTTTCCCCCAGGGAGATCCCCTGGGCCCTCTGATACGTTTCTCTTCTCTTGCAGATTCATCTTCTGGTGATCCACAGCCCGCTCAGGACCCAGCGCGAGATGCCGCCTCTTCATCTGGCGCCGTCTGTGGGAAACGCACGAAGAGTCAAGATGGTGAGAAAAAGCTCAGGGAGGAGATCCTCCGGCGGGGTAGGTAAGGCTGTGGCAGCGGGAGGCGTCCCCCCTAGGGTCTCGCAGTGCCCCCCTCCAAACCCCCCCCTCCCCCCTCGGAACGCCAGCGTCTCCCGACAACGAGGCCAACCACCA